>OX155958.1:15750203-16350203 GCA_944548615.1 Micropterix aruncella
TTATTATAGCGCCATGTAATTAGCGCCATGTAAAAATATACAGTAATCGAAGTATTTATGTTTCAAAAGGGTATTTTAAGCCCACTTTTCCAATAGCTGTTAAATCACAATACCAATGAAAAGATATCTTTATGGAGAATATTCATTATTAAAGCGACTGATCTCTATTATGAGCGTTTCTGAGATATCCCATAGGGCACCTAACACATCCAGGCATGTATTTTTAAACATTGTTTTTTTAAATGAAAACCGTCGCAGGAATACCCGAAACGATAAAGTACATTTAATACGCTGTGTGAGTACAAACGATATATTCCTAAGAATGCTTAAGTTTGTCAGGAGTATATGGAGAAGAAATAATGGGATATGTTGCTTGAACTCTGTGATGTGTCTCATGATTTCATCGCCGGTCTGTTTACTGACATATTATTTAATATGCTAAGGTCAGCTGTTCAACATGGTATGCCTATTGACGGCAAATCATAATATACTATCTTTTATGAATCTTCACTGCAAATAATATAAATGTTTTAAATAAATAATTGACATAGGAGTTTTCGTGTAATTAGCCATGGTTAAGAAGGTTCCGAAATTCAAAACTCTGAAACGGCTCATAATTGAAGTAAGTTGTGGTACACATAAATATTCTAGATAGATAGATCGTTCTAATGGTGTTTATTTCACACTCTCCATTCTGATCGACAGGACCCGACGAGAGCAAAGAGTAAAACATCATTGCGGTTTTAGAGTCGACCAAGAAAGGTTATTGCTGTCAGTTACCAGTGTATAATAATTTAATTTTCGAGGTAGAGTCGAAAGACGGGAATGTGCTAATCGATCGTCCTTGTTACAAGAACTGCCATATAGCTGCTTAGAAACATACTTTTGCTCCCCCCCCCCCCCCCCACCACCCCCCCCCCCCCTCTTCTTACTTTATTTCCTGTTTTAATCCGCTTTAAATAATCTATTTTATATTTTAATTTCCAATATTTATTCTTCCTCCGTCTGTGTATGTGCATTAAATACATTTTAGCCAAATCTTCACTTGATATGCGAATCAATTTTTCTGTTTTTATGTTGATTTACAACGAATTTTGTTAGATTAGATTGCCGCTGTTTTTCGTAACCTTTAATATGCATTATTAGATGTAATAATGTTTAACGAAATCGCAAAACGCGAGTAAATAAAAATCATAAATTAAATAAGGTGATAAAATAAAAATCATAAATTAAATAAATTAAATAAAACGCTCGTTTTTAATTGATACGCAAATGTAGTATTGTGACCATTTAAATTACTTAAAAAAGTAGAGCCTTATTGTTTGATTATTTTATATGGTCTTATATCTGTATTTTTAGTTTAAAATGCATAACGTAGCTTTAATTTGATTATTTAACATTTTACTGACAATTTGAATATTACGATGAATAATTTTACTACGTATCTTTTCGAATTACTAACTACTTCAAATTACTAACTCTTTTCGAATTACTAACTACTTCAACTAGGCTTCTTTTTTGATTATTTTTTATTTTTATAGTTTGGCAATCTAGTAGTTAATTCTTGACGACCTATGTATGTTCAGTAAAGAGTAGTAACGAGACTTACTACCTAACCCAATTATTTTGACACGTCCAAGAGCGGTCTTTAGCCGTCAATTAGACACGACGAAAATGTAATGTAATGTAATAGATATTATGGTAGATCCCCATTCCATTTTATTCTCGTCTTAATCCTGGATCCAACATTGAACGAAGCCAAGAGAAATCGTCGAGATCTGGAATACCAGACGTTAGCTGCGGAGATTAATACCTTATCGATCTTGCCGTTGTGGCGTTATGGTGCTGTCCATTACACTTGATAATTTTCAATACCATATTTTAGGTGTTTCTTATTTTCTGATGATATAATAATATTTTAAAAAATTAACTCTTTATTTGCACTTAATCAGTATACAAAAGGCGAGCTTATTGCCACATGGCAATGTGTTACAACTAACCTAAACACAGTGGTACATGCGCGCATTGTGAAAATAAAGATTATTACATATATACATAGTATACTGCACAATGAAGATTTTAAGTAAGGCAGATGCTATACCTATAAATTGACACTGCCCTAATTAAAACTAAGCGGTAGATTTCCGGTTGTAGCGGTAGATCTGAGCACGACTAGCACAACTGTTGTCAGTATTGACGCATTAGGATACATATCTCCAAGGAAGCATAAAGATTACTACTACATCGCTGGTATTTGTGTCGGAGTTTCTTTGTAAACTACAATTTTGGTCGCAGCAGCAGGAGTAACCTATAGTAAGGAGGTTAAGATTTCTGCTGGAACTGACACGCGAACATGCTACATACAGCTAGCCATATTTTTTAACATTATAATTTCAGAATTACTAAATAGATTTAAGAACCACTGACGTGGGTTCCTGCTGATATACTTGCTTGTCGAATGCACTGGAGGTGGACTGAATGCAGAAACCCACATCGCTCACCGCGTTTGATAACAATATAAGGTGAAAGTGGGGAATGCCGTACTGCCCTGGGTGCCCGTAATGCCCCGGGGTTAGCCTTATATCTTATTACCTCCATCTTATTACTGAACCTACAACTATTACATTGACGAATATCAATTCTCACAAAATAAAAATATCGTAAATAACATCTGAAGCCGCTTATTATGTATAGCCAACACCAAAAAAAGATGACACTTAACCAGTTAACACCTACATATATGGAAACATGATTTTTATAACACTAAGAGAAAAATACGGTCAATTTGACCGTTGTATACTATTTGCTATGTTCTGTTTATTTCTTGGGGTTGAATGGATGCAATCGTAAAAAAAAATAAGTTACGCCATCTAAAACGAAAAAAAAATAAGGAATTTACTGTATTTTAACACGCTTTTATTAGGTCGACCTGTATGTAACTAACTATGTAATGGAATCTAAGGTAACTATTTTAACCATCTTCCAAGGATCGTAGCGTCATTAAAATTGGCAGCTGCATGTAGTTCTGATGACAATACAATAATATGGTACTGTCGAACTGATCTGATGATGGAGTCGGAAGATATGAACTGGAACTTCATGATGGAACATCGTATCATAGCTGTGTTTGGACTTGTTAGAAAAGTCTTGGAATGAACTTTGACTACGATTAGGTTTCAAGGTCTGATGATGAAGCCGGAAGACAGGCACTGGCATTCCATGATGGAATATCGTATCTTAGCCGTGTGTATGTGAATATCGTATCATAGCCCAAAAGCCTGTTTTTAGTGTTTTTTTTTTAACTATTAATTACATTCTTTTAGTAATTTGCTTTGAAAAATACCTCAATGTCAAGTCAACTGAATGACTAAAGTTTTTTACTTTTTTCTGTTTATAAATTTTATTATGTTTGGCAATTTTTAGTTTTTAATAATGAATTATTAGTTTTATTATTCAACGGAAATGTAATCGATATCGTTTTACTTAGATTTTTTGTAAAAAGTATTATTGCACCATTTGTATTGCGTTCGACGTGTATATGTACACTCGTCATCGCTTAATTTTAATTATTCATTCCGTAAGGGACTTTTAAAAGTACATAACGCAGTTAACGGGTTAAAGAAGACGAAGGAGATGAAGAAATGACTGATGAAATGTTACCTGAATAGTGTATAACTCCTGTGTATGAATCCATTCGAGACGAGCTGTTTGGAAGAGAATAGTTGATTCCGACAGTGCTAGAGTCGTAGTTGGGAGGAATCTGCATGGCTATTTTCTTCAACAGCAACTCCTGGCCTTCCTCATTTTCCATCGATGGTTTTTCTTTCTTCTTCCCGTTTGGAGTACGAGAATTCGATTGCTTTCTCTGTACGAAATAAAAAGGGTCAGTCCAAGTTTCATTCGCGCTAATGGTTCCGGATTTGGATTTTTACTTTCGCGGCAGAGGGAAAGTATTGTGAACGCACAAAAAACATTTTTGTTGGTGAAGGATATATACATTTTAACACCCACTCCCCCCTCCTCCCACCGAGACGATTAAAACCATTTGCAGACTGAAGTCTGTCTATGAGTCTCTCTGCGCGTGTGTGTGTGTGTGTGTGTCTGAGGGTGTGTGTGTGTGTGTGTTTGTCTGTCTGTGTGTGTATTCCTCCACGATAGCGCCCAAACGCTTCATCAAATTAGGATGAAATTTGGCATGTAGGCATCATTTGGTCATGGCAAGAGTTATAAAAATGAAAATGAATGAATGATAAATTTAAATAAAAATCGGTGGATGAGAGTGACCGGAAGCCCTGAAAGGACCGGAGCCGGAAGAGTAAGAGAGGGGTGTCTTACTCTTCACGAGCGCAAGATTACGGGCGTCGGGATCATTGTATGTATTAGATTGAATTACTTACACGAACGGCTAGACGTATTACCAACTATTATTACAACAGTATTATTATTAGTCTAATAAAATCGCGGTTTTCAATTCAGTGGACGACTTCGCGTCTAAAGGAGATCATCGAAGAAAGACCGAGAAACGTCTAACGAGCAGCGTGACAGCAGATAATCAACAGACACTGTCACCGATAATCTGTTTATAGGGTTCCAGTGCGGAACCCAGATAAAGAAGAAGAACTCTACCTGCGACCTCCGTCTGCTAGGTCTCTCGTCGCCGGACATGTAGTCAAGGGGTCGCGGAGTGTAGCGCTGCGGGCCGTCGGGCAGCGCGGGCTCCGAGGAACGCGTTCGCCGGCGCCGCGCGCGCGTCGTGCCGAGCGCGCCGCCGCCGCCGCGCGTCGTGCCCAGCGCGCCGCCGCCGCCGCCGCCGCCGCGCGCCCCGCGCCGCAGCGCGTGCAGCGCGCGCAGCGCCGCCTTGCAGCGCGCGCGCCCGCCGAGGAAGCCGCACAGCTCTTGCACCACCTGCGCCAATACAACCGCACGTAGTACTAATATCAGCGTCGTATGCCGACTGTTTGAGAATGCATAAATCGATATATTGGGTCCTTACCTATGAAGTTTTATTCTATAAAGGAAATGTAAGGCCAAAAACTTTGTATGAATTTAATAGAAATATTGACCCCTATTATTTATTTATTTATTTATTTATTTATTTTAAGGAAAACCAACAGCCATATAAAATATTAAATAACAACTTAAATAATAAATGATAGCATTATCTATGCAGATAAGTCATTTTAATGGGAGTTGCTTAATTCCTCTGCTGTAAAACTGTCGTGGACAGGAACCAATGAATGGCGTTTTTCAGCGACTCTTCAAAGTTATCTAAATTCTAAACAAAAGTGAAACTCTAACGAAGCAAGGTCTGGCAAGTACGGTGGATGACCAAGAGTCTCCAGCCGCAACTCCTGCAACCTTGCGACTGTTTGCAGTCAAATCTGTGGTTATACGTAGGGAAGCATCGCCAACGCCGAAGCAGTGGCGATGAGCGATTGACCAGGCTCGGTTATTCAATCACGAGCTTCTCCATCATTGTTTGCAGTTCTTAATAGTACATATTTACGATAACTGTATAGCCAGACTGCAATAAGCTGTAATAGAAAACACCGGCACAGGATCTCATATTTGAAAATATTGCAAATTTTCAACTTTACCATGATTGCACAAACGAAAATATTTGAGCAAAAACAAACGACGGAAAGAGAAATAAACAGCTGATTCTTTAAAAAGGCTAACATGGCCTTGAAGTAAAATTTATTTCAACTTAAAATTCCGACTCAAAGTCAAGTTATCCAAGTCCAAACCGGCGAGTGTGAAATAAACACCAATTATATATGTAGGTAAGGACCCAATACAACCATCACCTCGTGTTCCTACATAACATAGTCAACAAGCATATCGAGCGTTCAAATTTTAGAAACATTCAATTTTATGTACCTCCTCGATCTCGTCGAACGCATAGATTCTTCAATCTACCTGAGATCAACACGAATTCATATTCATATATTTAAACCCCATTTAGGCCCCAGAATTTCCCCTTTATGTGTTCATACGTTACGGCCATTGCATCGGAATTAAGTAGAATTGAAGCATTGTTGTAAAAAGTATTAATGGATTTTTTTTATTCTAACGCAATTCTAAAGTATCTTACAGTGTACTTTTGCATCTGAAGCATCTTATCCAGAAGAGCCCTTGGATCTGAGTGAGAAACAGGACATAAAGTTGTCTCAACCACAGCATCTATGGCACTGGACCGGGCTCCGACATCTGAAACAACACCATGACTTTCAATATATATGTATACAAATAACATTCAGGAACGGTCGCCCCCTTCACTTACGATTATACCTTCGCAGGGAGTCTACTGCGTAGAGAGACGGAGGTGATCGATGTCGAAGTAAAGTTTTATTCAGAAATCATGTCGCGAACATATGGGCCGCTCGGGTTTGTGGAACGCAATGTGAAGTGTGTACAGTGTGTGAAGTGTGTACGCAATGTGAAGTGTGACAGAAGACTTCCTGCAGTCGCAAACGGAAAACGCCAGGCTTATTGTATTACACGATTCGGTATAGTACGCCTCGACTAGATCGGAAGGACACGAAAAGTAAATTTTTCGATTTGACATAACACATCACCGCTCTTCGCTTCCATCCCATGACCTACCATTGTGCTCTCAGAAAATATATTACTGGCTATACCGCAGCATGTATCACCTTCCATGTCGAAGTTATTTGCAGTGCAGTGCATTCATGAATATGGAACTTTGTGCCTTTGCCACTGAGACATTTTGAAAACCTGGTTGGCTTTTAAAAATATATTAAGAGACATTAAATTAACGTATAAATACCCCCTCCACCCCTTTCTCCTAGCTTGACCTTATATTCCATTCCTCCCTCCGATATTCAATTGATATATTATGTTTTTAATTTATGTCTTATTTTATTACTATGTTTATTATGCAATTGTATGTATTTATTACGGCCACCACTTTACAAAAATACACTTGTTATATACTAATTTGCTTACTACATAAACATTTACTCACAATAATCCTGGTAGTATGGTCGTAAGATATTGCCACTTGGCATTAGGCCCACCATGTTATGGTCTATTGTGTGTGCAGTAGTTTTTCAAACAAACAAACGATTGTATGCAATGATATGATGGCAATACCATTGCACTGAGTCTCAACACACTCCTAAGTCATAGCCCCATTATTATAATGGCGCCACTGAAACTGAAAGGTTCGCCAGCGGTCTGCAATTTTTAACCCC
Organism: Micropterix aruncella; assembly: GCA_944548615.1. Lineage (NCBI taxonomy): Eukaryota > Metazoa > Arthropoda > Insecta > Lepidoptera > Micropterigidae > Micropterix > Micropterix aruncella. The sequence continues at coordinate 15,757,421 of OX155958.1, forward strand.
ACATCTTGCCATCCATTTCAACAATTGATACTTGTCGAGGGTATATTTAGTAAACAGTTTCGGGGAGACGACAACCCCCCCCCCCCCGCACACCATACCTCTCAACCCCCCCCCCCCCCCCTCCGTATCGAGCCTTTTCCAGTAGTGGCTTAATTTTGTTGTCATGCATTGTAAATACATGAAAGATCCAACTTAATGGGGACTGCTTGAAGGCTAATTGTGGATAATTGTATTAGTGTATTATAAAAAGAACCTAAAAGAATAAAATGTACATCCCAAATGTAATAATAACACTGATATTACACATTTTTTAAATCTAAAATAATAAATTGCCAGGAGGTATTAAGCGACATATAAAATACAGGGCAGATCGGTCGGATTATAGAGACGTTGTAATTAGTTTGGGTTTGGATTATCAAGGCTTTGCTGTAATTATATCACAAATGAAAAATACATACCAGCAACTAGTTTATCCGAATCTCGATCGGTGATTGGGAAGTCCAGAGTGGCACAGCTGGCGGATCCCACACTCCTGAGGGTCAGATAGTCCCAGGAGTCTTTAGGTCTTAGGGTACGGTGAAGGCTAGCGGACGCCGGGTTGGACAGATCCAGGCTTGAGGAGTTGTTCCAGTACTTGCCGTTGCTGGCACTCTGCAGACACTCGGAACTCTTGCTAACCACAGTGGTCTGGACCAGGTCATCTTCCCTACAAAAATAGAAAGGTTTAATGTAAATGCAGTACTCTTAGTAGTTATTTTAAGTATCTCAGTACTCGGTTTTAAGGTCTTTAACTTACTATTCTTGATATATCTGAATGAGGACATAATCTCATTAAATCCTATGGGCTAGTCAAAACAGCGAGTTTATCTTGCAAAGAGTCTGGTAGTTCTGATATTTGGCGGGGTCATAGAGTTTGGGCATATTGAAAAAGTGGCGACCAAAACGAATGGCTAGTGAGAGCTTGGTGTATAGAACCAGTGAGCCGCGAGTGATAAAAAGAGAAAATAGCATGATTTGGGCTATAAAACATATCAAAGAAAAGAGAATTCTCTAAATTCATGGTTTTTATCATAAAATGATAAATTCAAAGACTTTTAGCATCAAATATATAAATTCTGAGTAAAACCAAAATATAACTTATTTTTTTTAACTTTGTATGTTTAATTTATTTATTTATTAAGGAAAACATACAACGCTTTAAAAATATTACAATAAAATAAAAATATAATTCGGTTTAAAAAAAATAAACCAGAATATACGAAATTCTCTACTAAGTGTCCATTTGAAAAGCAAACACCTTTTCGTTTTATTTGACTGGCCTATTAAAGTTTTCACGATTTTAGATAAAATACAATGATTTGGCTATTTTTTTTTCAGAAGAAACAAGGTGTAGAATAATTGAGAAATTTAATTTAGCGCCAGCGTCATTTGACAATATACTTACGTTTCATCCAGATCTCCTCGAAGAGCAGCTGTAAAAGCACCAGTCACGCATCTTCTAGCCGCTCTCAGCCTTCGATCTCTGTGATTAGTAGTGGCTTCGGAACCGCCCAAGCTCCAGCCTCGCGGAACTGTAACTTCGTACTCCACTCGAACACCGTCTGGCCTCACGAAGGTCAGCTCTATACCTGATAATAATCGAATAGGCACAAAATAATTAAGATATAACACTTATTCAAATAAAAACCGTCTGAAAACCGCGACCTAGTTGCCTAGTTACCTAGTGCCTAATTAAGGTATTTGACACAGTTCCCATAAGAGATTATTATCAAAACAAAAACAAACTCAGGTTAACATCCGAGATCTATATTTCGTTTTAGTGGTTTTCACTATTAATATAAAATCACAGCCAGGTTTTCTATTAGTCTGATTTACCAGTATCTCAAGGGTCACATCTTTTGTGTATGATAGGAACCTGCTCATGAAACATACTAATGTGGGAAGAATCAGATCAGATCTAAGAGAAAAGAATAATTATTTTTCATTCCTTATAACCACTATTGTGTGCAGCATCACAGTCTTTAAATCTATTTCCATCTAATTCTTGATTTCTATATCGTTCTTGCACAGTTTCTTCCTGCTTTTTGCCAGTTATTTTCATTCATTCATTGTTATCTGATGCATTAGTTCATGTACTGTTCCAATAAGTAAGGTACAAATGTGTATTAATCTGAAAACCTTTCATTGTCCTGTTCAGTATCTAGTATCGAAATGTACGCCCAGTGGGTACATTATGCGAACTCATTGAAAACCTGTTTTTCCACCTTGTAAGTACCATAAACGACTATAAAAATTGTATTCATTGTATTCATATAATGAAGATTACAGATAATGCTGACTTCCTTCTTTCATCATGTATATGCTTTAAGGTTGTTGAAGGTGGTCCTTCTGTACCCCTTTGCCAGCGTCAGTATAAACTCTGCTCCAAACAGTATACTTGACAATCCCAGCCTTGCAAGTCTATCCGCTCGTCTTGCCTCTAACCCCTGTGTATTTATTCCATCACACATGTGACAGATATTCTGTTTTCTTGTGATATGTTTCACGCAACAACAAAATCCTTGTTTTTCGTCAAATATTCTTATTATTCTTAGAAATACCATAATTCAACCTAGATTTTGAATACAACCAGAATCTAACTTGTTTTTTTTTAAGTTTGTAAGTTTTAATTATTTTGTTTATTTATTAAAGGGAACAAACAGCGCTACCAAAAACAATACAATATTATTAAAAAATGGTTTGGTTTGGTTTAAATATTCGGTTTAAACAACCGAAAAGGAGCAAACCTCCTTTTTGGTTGTTTTGACTGGCCTGCTGAACTTTTCATGGTTTCATAAGAATTGCAATGACTGCTAATTATTATCTGAAGAGCCAAGTTGTAGATAATTTTGTAAATCATTAACAGACCCCCTATAGCTCCTGTGTATTCCAATCACTCACGTGAGAGATATTCTCTTTTCTTGTGATCTGTTTCATGAACAACACAATCATATAATATCAGATTGAAAATGATCATGATTGAAACCAACGCCAAATTACTGGAAGTGAATTACTTACATTCGGACAATTCCAGCAAATACTGCGCCCAGACCCAGTCCTTCCTGGCCGCATCGACCAAACCTTCAGCAGGATCTAGATCCAGCTCGCAAACCATTCTCGAAAATTCCCCCAGAGACTCCACTTCCTTCCTCACATCCTTCCACTTGTACTCTTCCAAGAACCAGCAGTTCTCCGACGACTTCAGATACAGGTCATCCAGGTACGGCTTCAGCACTGGATACAGTCGCTTCTTATCTTCATGAATTGACCTGTCATGAAACCACTAGATCAAATATAGATTATGCATTTTGGCTACACGGATGCAAATGAAGATATCTAGGAAGATATAAAGGCCACTATTTCAATTTAAATATATATATGATTCTGTGTTCAAGGATTTTTGAGAGCAGATCCTATGATTTATTGATAATCTAGCTACCTGGCCTTACTAGCAGACCAAATTTCTGTGAAAATTGCTGAGACTATAATCTCTGGTAGATTTTACTTAACCCTTAAGCACTGATATAGGTCTGACAGACTCCCATCGCAAAAGAAAACTATTGCTGTCTCGCTCTGGTGCGCGTGAGAGTGTTGTAAGCTTAGGTACTTAGCTTTGAGTTGGTTAGTGATCCGCGAGCTGTATATTGTACTAGCTGACCCGTGCCCACTTCGTTGGGCAGACATTTTTACTTGTAATGAAATTATGAGTGTGATTCAGTTAGTACTTAGTGCTATGATTTATTTCCTAACTGCCAAAAGGAGGGTTATATTTTTACTGTATTTGCATGCCAATTTGGCTATATTACCAGGTTTCAAATGAGTGAATGAAATGATTGATTGAATAAATTATGTTTATTTTAATTATTCTAATCTTCTCTGTATTTGAATTATTCAAACTTCTCTGTATTCTTAAATAATCTTCTCTGTATTTTATTATTTAGTACCAAAATATATTGTCTTTCAGGAGTTCCAACCAGAGATACGGTCGCGGTTCAATAGGTACCTATGTCGTATTATCTCTTTAACCATTTATTATGCAGTAAACGGGAAATTATATGCAGTAAAAGGAAAAAGTCTTTTGTTTTAAACACTTAAGACGATAAATTTACTTATTTTGAGAAGAATTCATAATTGTTGATAATATGACCAATAAACGTGACAACGTTTTAAATTATTTTTTGATATAAAAAAATACTTTTTGTGATTGAATTGAAACTTTTACTTTTACACTAGTGTGACTGTAAATATAAAATTTAGACGTATGCTGTCGCTTACTTTTTGGTAGGCATTACCAAGCTCTACAACTTTTCTCTAGAACTTAATCATATATCTCTCATCGTTAAGGCGGCGTTAGTAAGAAACGTTTTCGTTCGACCGTTTTTTCTCCGACTTACTTTGCAAATCCGACTACCACGAAAAAGTCTTTTCATTTTTCGAATTATTATGTAGCCTATTACACTCACAAATAACGTGGCTTTCTATTGGTAAAAGAATGTTCAAAATCGGTTTAGTAGATCCAGAGATTACTTCCTACAACCTCACAAACTTTACCTCTTTATAATATTAGTATAAATGAAAAAAATACAATGTATATTTTTATCCAGTTTTATCTTAGGGAGTCTCTGAGACATATTTCAGTGGGAATGTGAAAAAATACATATCAGTGCTTAAGGGTTAAAATCAGCAATTTTTAGTTTATTCACAAAGGTGGTTTCTAATATTTGGTGAAATTGTATATATGACAGTCTTAATAGTCATGAGTTCTATTTTCAAAATTGACGACAGAAAAGATATCAGTAACTATTATAGACTAGAATGCAACATCTGGTAAAAGAAACACATAAAGAAAAAATATAACAGTTTGATAAGAAATAAACAGACCTGTAGAGGTAGTCAATGAGGACTTTAACGAGAGTTAGGTCGTTCGACAGATTTTTCGCGTGGATTTCAATGTCGTTTTTGAGGTTCTCCGCTATTCTGCAAGCGCTTTTATCATATCCAGAGCTAACCTTGTGCGCCTTAACGGTCTTTTTGGTCCGATCTTTGCCCAATTTCGTTTCGATGATTGTAGGCCTAGGTGCAGTTTCCACGGCTAGGGAAGTCCTACATTTCGAGCGCAAGTAGCATTCGCGAGCTTGTACTAAAACGATGGTTAGTAAATCGAGCAGGTCTTCGAAGGGATCCGAATGGTTTGTCACCATTAGTAGGTTACGTTTGAACGAGCTCTGGTTTTCTTTAAGTCTGACCTTCCTGGCGTCGAGAGTTTGCCTGGCGATGAAGGCGATGTACTGGATCTGCTGCTGGCTGAATGCGCTGCTATAGGATAGAGCCATTGTGCTCAGAGTTACGTTGGGGATTAGACCTTCGTTCGTTCCACTGCATAACTCCTGGGTCACTGAAGTCCACCTGCTGAGCATTGCTAGTTCTAGACATTCACGACGTACCAAGGGCGGCATCGTCACTGCGAACAAAATTGCACTGTTCAGTTACAAGAAAGGTTACTCCAATGAATGGACGATGAACTAGGTAAGCAAACGGAGGCATAAAATACCTGGGCCCAGAAACCTGGACCAATGCTTCTAATGTAATCTAATGGACAAAGACTTAAGATCCCTGGATCATCAACCAACGAATGGTACCCAATAAAATATTAGGACGTACCTCTCCTATCCAAGTCGTCCTGGGTGATGGTGTCGAGAAGCGTTAAGAACGCTGTCAAGCAATCAGCATCTGCTCTCCAGTCAGAATCTGGTCTTCTGGTCAGTCTCAGTACGTCTACAGTGGGCAGAAGCCAATGTCTTAGAGAACGCCGCCTGATGTGCTCCACGAGACTGCAAAAAAATATATAATAATAATAATATATGTATTTCAGTAGTTGTCCAGTTGACTTTATAGCCAGTTGAGAGTATAGCCCAGTTGACTTTAGCCCTGGCAGATTTTCAATCTTTCCTGCTTGGTGTGACGAATGTGCTCAAGCTGCAGTTATAGATGCCTTCATGTAACGACTGCACAACAAAAAATTGCGGCTCCATCCGTAACTAACCCTTAGTCAACGGCCCGCTGCGCTCCTCTGGGGGTCACAATCCGTGCGGCGACGCAGTCACTCTGCAGACCCCAGAGCGGTGGGTAGGAGCGTCTGGGTCAGGACTCGCGCATCTGGTCGCTACGTGCGGCTGTTCCGGCGACGCGGGTTTTTGGGCTTTCATTGACTTCTTCGTTCGAGTGTCCGTCCAAGTAGGTAGTAGCGCGCTTCTTTCTCCAACGCGAGCTTTAGAGCTTTCCAGGGGAGGTATTAACGCGGTTCCCGCCCCGTATTGGGCGTTAACCCGTTCCCAGTATTGACCCGCACAAGCCCGTAATCAGGCGGTTCCCGCGCAGCCCGGACCGCGCGACGCGACCGCTCGCGACCGGCCCTCGAGTAACACTCGATAGAAATCTGTGTATTCTATTGGTATTATCTGTGGGAGCTAACGGGCCCATGATGAGGTGGCCACTATGACCCATGTGTTCAGGGTCGGTCACGATCACGGGTCAACACCCATCCGATGGCCTACACGCATGGGATGCGAACCTGGGTAGGACACTGGGTCAACCAGTCTCCCCTGGGAATCAAACCTCTGGCGCTCCTGGACGGTCTGCGCACCGAGCAGCGCAAGCCAATCGATTGTGCTCTCCGACTAACAGTCGGGGGAGTCTGGGAACTGTATTGTTTCCTATAGAGCGGGGGTGGTTGTCTACCTTACGGCGACTGCTCTTGAAATGACCATTGGCCATCCGATCCCGGTTCAGAGTAGGGCAAAGGACGCCTTGGTCCGCGATAGATTCGGTGCACACCGTTTCACCGATTCGTAAGGGAGAGGACAGCGCAAGCGACCTCGAACTCGGAACCAATCGAGAGACCGGAGAAATCTGGTCACAATTGGAAGCAAGGGCGCGAGTGTCGGCCCGCCAGGTAACATACTGGCTATCTCGCGGTAAAGGCGTTGGCTTCTTGCGGGTTGTGGCGTAGCTAGACGTCGGATTTTTTATGTCCAAAGTCTTCTACGCTCACTGCACGGTCGATAGAACGAAGAATCGTTAAAACGTCCTGCGGTGACGGGTTCGCCCGTTGTGGTTGACATCTCAATATGGTCTTATCTGTGTACAGCTATAACTATATTAATTATATCTCTCGCTTGTTATCCTTCAGCATTGTCAAAAAGCTATGCTTGCTTCCTGAATTTCATCTTAATGTGTCCTCAGTTTAATTTGCTAAACGGTTTTGGAGCTCTCAGTTCTTATTTTTCGTGATCTTCGTGAATAGCATCAGCGCCACCAAAAACCTCTTATTTATTACAACTTTATTTATTAGTATGTTTATATAGGTAATCCGAATAACCGATCGTCCATAGATAATTGAGTATACAAAAAGGTCTCTTAGCAGGAGTGATAGCACTCCTTGTAGGCAGTTCATTTCCGTGACTGCCCCTCTTCCGTGTCTCTGATATATGGTTGTATTCGCTTTCTGTGTATGTATTCCTACCTTGCTTGCATGTTTGTGTCATTTTTAAATATTTATTATAGGCAAGGACGTATACATTGGGGGAGAGGGCACAGGGGATGCGTCCCCCCTCCCCCGATTTTTTTGAGTATAAAATAAAGTCGAGAAAAATTGAGAATCAGGGAGAATCTGCGATTTATGTACCTAGTGTCAGGCACGTATCCAGGGAAGGGGGGGGGGGGGTTAGTTAAGATTTAACCAACGAAATCCGGCATATTTTCGTTTATTTATACAGGCAAATTCAAGTATGATGGGTGCCGCACTCGTTGTTTCAATTATCGTACCCCACCCCTGAAACTGAAGTCTGGATACGTGCCTAATTATGGGTAAAGTAGGGCACATACAAGACATATGCAAGTTTATGAAGATACTTTTATAACCTTTTTCATCAATCGTAATTTTTTTCTTGCTTGCGGGCTCTTTTAGACGGAATCACGAATTGAAAATATCGCAACATGCTTGGTTTTCGCAATTTTACGTGTTTGGGAAAAGGTGCAATTATCTGCGCTGCTCTGTTGTCTAGCATATTTCTGATCCAACAGACCAAAGCTAAATTTTCCTACATGAGTTTTCACTGCTCTTTATACTAGTTGATGATCTTAATAGAATCATCGCCGCAGCAGTATCTCGGGGAAGCAGTTTCTCTGCGCTGATCGTTTGAACACGCCCGGACCACCCTCCACTGTAATATAGTTACCAATTCCTTGAAGAGGGCCAAGTCAATTCATGCCTTGGTTTTTCACTCCCTTGGACCCTGAATTATCAGTACCGCGTATAAAACAAAAGAAAAAAATGTCTCACCTGTCAAGGACTAGTAGAACATGTCTAGAGAGATGAGCCGCTGAACGAAGACGCATATTAGCAGCGTTGCCAGCGCTTTTGGTCGTAACAGATGATACAGTCGTTCCTAATTTCTCCACATGCCACCGAGAAGAAGTCAGCATCAGATAGCGGCTCACAGCACGAATCCTGCCACACTGCAAATTGGGAAATCTTCAATATACCTAAGGCTCAGTTTACTTTTACACTAGTGTAAAAGAGTTATCGAGTGCAGCCAGGTCATTCTGATATGTTAATAAAGATCAACTTGTTACCCTTGGCTTCCCATGGAGATGGCCCAATAGTGGATTACACACACTTAAACTCAAATTGCTTCACAATACTGACGCTCTCGATTCTCAATCTAAATGAAATGGGTTTCTGAATATATAGTAGGATTCGCGGCTCTAAACTGGACATGGAACGGTGAAGGGGTATCCGCAGATGCTTGGTTCCAATACAAAATCGACACCATGCCTGCGAATTCGAACAGCATATGTACCGCTTTCTAGGACAGGAAATAAGAAGCCCAGTCACGATGACGAGGAAGCAATTTGCTTTTTCCAATATCCGAGCAGTTTTAACGATTTTTATCATTTTCCTCGCATCCAGCTTCGTCCCGGTGCACGATTAAACCGGACATGACTGCAGGATGTGATTTGCGGTCTGACAACCAGTTTGAGTCGTCAATACGCAATATGAGTCGTCGGCGAGTCCAATGTGAAATTTATTTTATTTATTTATTTAACAAAAAAAAGTTACAATGTCACCGAAGTAAAGAAATTAGACATTAAAGAACAACAGCTTAAGATCAACACAGCAATTATGCACATCTAACAAGGCTTCTTAGGCCCTTATGCAAAATTATGGTGTAAAAATATAAAATTAATATCATTCGAAAAAAAAGAAAATTAAAAAATAACGTAAATAAAAAAATAAACGGAAACCCTCTGCCATTTTATGTTAATAAATATCAAAAATATTTTCAAATACACAAATAATAAATATTCGAATATATATAGATAAATATCGTATCGATAAATAATATCAAATCGTTAGATAAATAATAGCTTAGAAATTTAATTATTTCTTTTTCTGATTAATCTACACTTTCTAGCGTGGCAACGCATGGCAAGCGACACAGCCGAACGCAGCCAACGAGTGAAAAGAGGACTGGGCCGAACGCCGCCACTTACGTCAACCTGTCAACGATCCGTGCGCACGGTCGATACCGCTGCGGCGTAATTCCTTTATTGTATTTCTATTTCGCTCGCGTGCGCGTTATATTGTATTAAAATGATCAATAAAATGTGCAACCTCAGGAACAAGGCGTTTACATCTCGAATCCTGCAATCCTCACCAGAGACAGTTAGATATTGTCCGAATAGACCGCATCTCATCACAAATTCAAAGAATAAATAAAGTACATACATAGTTACAAAATACACATACCTAGATATATAAATACACATAAAGATATTTTCTTCTCATACTATAATTTGCAGAAATTTATTTTCCATACGCAGGTATTTAATTTCTATCAGACATATGTTTAATAACTTGATCTTAGAGACGACGTGACCATATTATGTAGGTTATAATAATAAAAAACAAAATTTAGCGTTTCGCACGTTATTCGGGTGGAAGAGTGCAGCAGGCGTCACATCTCGCCCCTCACGAAATTATGTGACCCACAAAATTACCATTTTGTGATTTTTACATATTTATGACTAGTAGGTATGTAATGCAGGTAGGTTCCCACAAAGCAGCGTAATCGTAATAATATTGCTTCTATGTATGTTGTAAGATCCTTATCGTAACTGTAAAAGTACTCGTAACAAAAGACACCCTCACGAAGTTAACATACATCTCTGCGTGCAATTTTTGAAATTTTCTATATACAAATATTTTGGCAAAACTAAAATGAGTCATCATGTTATTTCATATTTAAAAACAAAAATTAAATGACAAAGCACTACAAATGGCAATATTGCGACTTTTATTCGACATAGCAATACGACTGCTTTGTGTGCACTGTTTTCAGAGGGTTTTTGACATCTATTTTCTAGTCGACATAGAGAAGACAACAGCCACTTCACCTCCCAAGATCGGGCTTTAGATGGAACTATTACCATAGCAAGATGACCTGGCGTTCCACTGGTGCCTTAGGGTGTAAGAAATACCTTGGTATGCTGTCCTTCTTTAAGGTGGTGCAACACAGCAAGAAGACTGGTTTCAAGACGTCGAGCAGTCGGAGAGAGACCAGCCAGCCTCTCGGCTCCGACTCCCCATAGTGGCCAGCCTGCCCCCACCCCTCCGCTGCCGCCGACTCCGCACATAGCCAACCAACCCTGCAAGTGATACATATAATGAAACGATACTCTACATCATGAAAGGGTACTCTGTTGCTTCTGTTGCAGCAGCTGATGGTGTTTCCGCCACCTAATTGTCGCATTATTCCTAGTTGTGTGATGGAATCTGTTTTAGTATTTCAGCGCCTTATGTCAGCGACTTTAGCACATAAACATGAAAGAGAATTTACCGAACGATGGTCGTAGACTCTGCAGAGTACATGCTGAAATAAGCTAGTAGCCTATAAAAGCTGGCTTTCTTCTTCTTTAAACTGGCTATACACTGAAAACAATGATATTCAGGATCCAGTCGTGAAAAATATCTCAGATCAGCCAAGTGGATGGAAAACAGCATTCACCATGAAAATAGCACTATGATCTGATATACCGATAGCTCAAAAGCGCATGATGGTGGAGGTTCAGCAATATCCAGATAACGCCCCTTAGCTCAGAAAACTGTCGCTCTACTTTTTGTCTAGACCGCTAATACAATGAAGGATACGATATTTACTGGAGTTTGTAGAAATCACAGGACTGTGTGACGAACTGATGATGGTGTCAAAGATGAGTCTTTAAGAGATGAAATAGAAAACGTTTGACAAAAATACATACCGTGTCGGAGCATGCAACATACGGTGCATGTGATTCTGAAAGTGACAGTCTCGTTGGCCAATCGGCTGAAGGTATAGGTCCAGATCTGCTAGCTGCTAGACCTAATCGGAACTCCCCAGCTCCAGCTCGAACGCGAACCCAAACGCCGGCAGAACCCGCTGAAGACAGCGCCACCCTTTCCACCTTATTCTCTTCCATATCATCATCTGCCTGACTTCCTGCAATTATCAACATTCTTTAGTATAATAGAAAACTAAGTAGATTGAAAGTCGGGTGGCTAATAACCTGGCAACCCATTTGGACCCAACAGCCTTCAGCGCTGGAGCTCCATGTATGTGGTCAACACATCAGCGGCCAATCTAGTGAGAAGATGATGACATTGAGGTATAGCCGATCAGAAGACTTTTGTGACCTACCCCCACCTATGGTATCTATTGTCCACCAGTCCATACTATCCTGCAGCCGGCTCACCGGGAGATCAGGCACAGAATGTACGATGGACGCAACCCGCATAAATCATAGTAGCCTCTTGTGTGCCCGGCGGCAGATGAGCTCTACCCTGGGATACTGATGTGGCGATACAAGTCAACGCGACACAAAATTGAATGCGATATCGTTCTCGATCTGACGATTTGATTGATTCTGTTTCAGAATCGTCGGCTAATCTCGGAACTCGATACTTTCCATGTGATTCCCATCCCCATATCGTGTTCTGATTGGCCGGAGTCGGCCGATTAGCAGTGAGCGGCGTATGCTTAATTCGGACCAAGCTCTGAGCGTGATTAGTACTTTGGGCTAAAGGCAATTCGAAATGCGTCCTTTATTTACTAAATTGAATGCTCTTATTTTTCGGCGCTATATTTAAATTTCATTCGTCTTGGGTGGGAATAATCGGTAATTATTACTGAATGGCGATTTTTGTTGCCATTTTCCAGTTATCTCCTAGAGCCACGACGTGCAGACGACATCTCATGTGCTGCCGTCTAAGTGATCGAGCGTCGAGTGACGACAATCGTGTATCGTATCGCCTCTTCAAAATCCGGGGTCTAGTCTTACAAGGCGTTTATGAGCTCCGAGGATAATCTCGTCAGAAAATTGTTTATCAGGTTAACGAGGTCCCAATATCGTTTTTTTAACAGTCCTTAAATATAACAAGTAAGATGTGACTAGATCAGATACAGCCGATATGGAGACGGCCATGTTTGGTGATATCACTGCGATCCTCGCGGAACCATGGATTAATTCATACAGATACTTACGTACCTTCTGAACAGAAGCAGTGATAATATCCAGGTGTCTCGGTGATGAGGCGAAGAGTGAGAGGATCTACAGGATACGGAGGACCTCGAGTGGCGGCTGGGGTAACTTCGCTAGTTCCAGCGCCTGCCAGCAGTTCAACCCAGCGTTCCAATAGTTTATCTCTGGAAATAATAAAATACTTCTCGGAAAGACCCATCTTAATAGGTCACGCTACTATAATCCTGTAATAAAGTAGGCCATACTACGAGAGAAAGAGATAAGAACGGAATCTTTGAGACTGGATAAGGAGGGGCACAGTAAAATCCACGGCCTATGCCAGTCAAACAGCAGTCTACACTCTAGAGGGCAAGCAGCAATGTTGCATTCCGTGTTGCATGCTTCATTCGTCGCGCTCACAGATACTATGTAGCAGTCTTCTTATTGATCATAGGCGGCATTTCGGGGATACATTATGTCTTCTTCGGTGACTGGAGTGCTGCAATGTCCAGCCACCTAAGGGGTGCCCGGGCGGAAATTTAAGGGGGCGCCAAATTCATGCGTTTAAAAAAACCTTGTTTCACCTAGCATCCAGTATATTCATTTGATTTTGTAACGCATCATAAAATGAATTCCCGTGGCGCCTAGAATAATTCCACCCCACAGACAGAAAAGGACGGAGCCGAATGTACCTGAACGGCCGAACGTCAAGCGATGGCCGGTATTTATGTGGCTGATTAGGGGTACGAGTAACTCGGTTGGTTTACGATGTTCGCAGCTACTCTTTCAAACGTGTCACTATTATTATTAATTGATATGGTAATACATTCTTTCACGGTAAGGAAAGCTCGACGAATAAAGCTGTAGCAAGATTATGTAGTAAAATTCACTGGGACCTACGGATTGAAGGTGTGTGTACACTGTACAGTCTATCTTGTTCGTTGTCTAGACTGGCTGTATGTATTCTATATTAATGTCACACATAATTAAAAGTTATTAGCAAATAGGTAATAAAAAGTGTAAATTTATTTAAGGGGTCTCTTTTCCCGGTCACGAAAATCTCACACAGTATATTAGTTTTGTGAGTGTTTTTAAAATCAGAAATCTTAATGCTATGGGGAAGGGATGAAATCAGAAATCTTAATGCGCTAATGTCAAAATCGTAGATTCGTGGCTGGCGATGTCCCCTGAGACAGTCCACTTTAATCAAGCAGACTGCGAGGGTAAAGCTGCTGTACTTTCGGCGCGTGGTGTAAAGACAGACAAACTCGTGGAGATGGTTTCTACCAAGCCCGGAGACCGGTTTCTATCAAGCCGACGCTACGTACGAGGATTTATGTGCATATTTGCCAACTTCTCAAAAACTTCATTATATTTTTCTGCTGTGATATCTGTTCTTTAAAAATACGGAAGAGATAAGGGGTGTGGGGGAGGGGGAAACACCTTTCCATTTTCAATTTTTGAGATTTCTTTTTAACGTAGATACAAAATAATAGACATTTCAGGCAATGCCCGATTCGACCGTGTAAGAAACCAAAAAAACGACCCCCTTTAGTTTTGATTCCTTGGCTTAGTGCGTTCAAGCAAATTCTATGCTATGCTAAATTTCACCAATGATACCTATAAAACCGGCCAATATAATCAAAAAAGAAGTTACATCCAGACAATAGTTCAATAATTTTCTTCTCGTACCGCCCGGAATCGCACAGAATAGCGCGCAGCGACCACTTGATTTTAGTTTCCGTTTGATCATGTAAATATATGTAGATGCGATATGTTTAGGGCTACAATTATTTTTTGACCCAAATGTAGGTACTAAGTTATTTCGCGACATACAATATTAAAATACATGTTTTTTTAAAACTTTGATAATTATATATAGAGTACCAGATTGCTCAATGCCGTACTAAATTTTGACAGCTACGATTTTTCTATGAAACGCAACGTATGGATGGCACTCGGCACAATAGTTCCAAAGATCGATTAATCTTATCTATGTTCAGTAGCACAAAAGATGGCGTTCATAACATGCCTATACGGTATTCTATCTCAAAATATAATAAAAAAATAATGTTCAAATCATAGATATTATTATTTTAATATTATTTACATAAAAATGTCATTTTAATTTGCTTTACAGGTTTTAATTCATAATAATTAGGCGCTTTAATGTTCAAACAGCCTAATAGATGGCATTCTATTTTCTCCTTATTATTTCTGTTATATAATCAGCCTACATCAAAATACGATAGACGCCACTAATAATTTATTGTTATTATTATTATCATTGGCTCAATCATTATTTAATAATCAATCAGTCCTTTATGAAAAACCATTCATAATCAATGTTATAGATGCCCAAAAAAATAGTATTACCTTCGCCGGACAACGCTATCAGCGCCACCTTCATGTCGCCAGCGCCAAAACGGGGTGCCAAAACGTACTACGGCATTTATATTATCAATGCTTAAAACCAAGATTCAGTGGGTGATAAAGAAAAATTCATCTATATATCTGTCTCCCACCCGGCAGAACGTTTTGAAGATTAATTTGCCTGGTGTCCGCAATCTGCAACCTTCCAAAGGTGACCTTACCTCCTGAGAAATCCCGCGGGCGTGAGAAACTCATCGAAAACTCCTCTCTGCGGCACGCAGACCCTCAGCTCTCCAGTTCCACCTTCGCACCATTCAGCATCCGCTATCACTCCATTGGTTGAGGATACGCCTGAGCTGAGAGCGTCCAGTACTGCTACGTACTCCAATGGACCAATTGCCCTCTAAACAGAATGGAAGCTTAACACATAGCATCATAATCGCCATTGGTGAGATGCATAGAAAGTAGCTCTTTCTACACCTCGCGCAATTGTTTAGTGGACAAGAAGCGATCATCGCACCAAAGAACTATTAATACTAATTACCAGTGAGAATTGTCTGCATAATCTCTAATTAGTTACAGATACGATAATTTTATATTACATAATTATATCATTATGAAGTTATACTTATTTATTTATTTGCAGCTGTTGTTATAAAAAACATATACAAAAAAACAAGAACACACAGATTAAAAATTAAAACTGTAAATAGACAAAGACTATGAAATAAAGCTACAAACGCTGCAAATTAGGGGTATCCTCAGGATATCTCTTATCATGTTATTTTATGATATCTCTTACGGTTACATGTCCACATCAACATCTGAAATCGAAGAATATCGCGGATGTTTGACATTATAAATAAGACAAAAACCGCTTGAAATTTGTAACACTCGACGTTTTAGCGATGTTGCAACAGCCGTTGTCCAGGGTAGGTCGCCTGGGTACGCCAATAGTGGTTGCAACATCGCCGAAACGTCCATGTGTTACAAACTTCATGCGGTAAATTCATTTTTATTTTATTTATAGTTACATTAATATATTTTTTTATAGATTAGCGTTAACAGCTCACAGTTTAACAATTCTACTACTTCTGCAGAGTCTGGTATCGAGCGTAGGTGACCATGACAGCGATTCTCACCTCCCTGGCCTATGAAGCTGTGTTTTGGATAGAAAAAATCTGGTTGATACACGGTATCATATAAATTCCTGAATTTTCTCTTGATGAAGCGATATACAATGAGTTGCTGTTGTAGGTATTCGATAAAAAAAATGCAATGACTTTCTTGCATTCAATTTTCGAAAATATTTCTTCTTACAATGTTGCCCGAAAAAAAACCGTTTCTTTATTCCACCCTAACTTCTAAACGCTTGAACCGATTTATAATAGAATTGTGTAGTATTGTTATAATCGTTATGTCATCCTGAGTGTCATAGTGTAACTATCCAAATATCAAGTAAATAGTTGTCTGAATGTCCAAATGACCAAATGTCGATAAATTAACATAAATATATCGTGTTTAATGTCAAATGAAAAGTCTGAGTATATTCCGAAAATTTACATGTATCTATATGGATAAATACACACATAAACCACAAATATTTCATTAAAAAACCGTAGTAAAAATAATTATAAATACAACAATTCACTTTCTGTAACGGCAGTCATGTTTTTCATTATTTTTAATATATTTAATGGTTATTTTTGCGATTTAACTGAATTTGTGATTCATAGGTTGGATTACCAAATTCCTATTTTTTAACCATCCTTTAAAAAATATTAATCATACTAGTAAAACACTGAATATATTAAGAAATGACTTACAATAAATGGAGGCATTGTTCTCAGGATTTTATAATATTTTTGTTTTCCATTATAGCAATAAAGCACACGGCCCGTGACAAGGCATGGTGGTAAAAAGTGATTCCACATTTAGTGCGATAAAATAAGTTTTTATTAAAATTACTTATAACAATGGCTACAAAGCAGGAAGTCTTAACGAATCACATGTACTACGTTCAAGGATTATGAAACTGTAGTTAGTATACGGTAGACTCATGTAACATAACTTTAATAACCTCGATGAGGAACTCAATGACGACGTAGGCACAGTATACCGAGAGAAGTGTAGACGCACTCTCGAGCGACATCGCATTGCGGGAATAGGCTGCGAGTGAAGTGAGCAGAAGGATACGCCTCGACGAACGCCTTTGGTTAGCTTTACGCGCTAGTGCATGTTGGCGACTTTTTCGAACGTGTCGGCCGAGTAGCGGACATCTGGCGGCCATATGACTCGCGAAGTAGCTCACCTTGATTTTGTTTTAAGAGAAGCTACTGTCTGGTATACTGTGACGTAGGTACGCTTGCGGTCAGATCTCGCCCTATAACCAATTATGTAACAAAAACTTAGATAGGCATTATCGAAAACGCCACTAGTTAAAGATTAATGGTCGATCCACAACGAAATTAATCAGCTGAAAGGGTCTGCAGTAGGCATTAACGGTGATAGCCCTAACGATAGATTGAAGACATATTATTTGAGTCCTTACCGTATTCCTTCGGTGCATAACCACCAGGTAAGTGCAGGAAAACCTGGGGTCTGCAGCTGCCGCCCCTCTCACCAGCTTCTGCACTAATCGCTCCAAGCTACGCTCTGATGATGCAGTCAATTCCGCTGAAAATATAAAATCGCTGCATCAAATATTACATTTTGATTCATTTATTAGGGTCGATTAGCTTCATCGGTAGTTAACCCGAGATAAACATGCTGTGTTTCTGAAGGGTAAACCAACAGAGGAAAGTTATTTGGGTAAGTCTATCAGATCATCCAGATTAGTCCGCATTTTTCGTGAATCAGTCGACGGGCCCTATTCAAGGCCCTTGACTACCGTTGGGCTATTGCCCTTTAGCGGGGATTCTCATGAGCCAGGACATTGACCCGGCTTTCTGGGTGTGGCGTCGCAGGGCTGCGCCTCCTGCGACAGATTTTTCGCGAGGCGCCAGGTTTCTCGCGATGTTTCAGGCGCCTTGTGGTGAAAGAAAATAAGACGGGAGTAGATACATGGCAACTTCCCTAGCGGTAACTACGAATTCAACGCCCTTGTAAGAGCAAACGCTATTTACAGGATGACTTTTAATTAACCGGCATCTTTAAAGTGGGCGCAGTACGTGCAAATAAGCATGTTTTTTTAAATCGTATTATTTTGTTGTAAATTTGAACAATTCATCATGCGAATCAAAATTTAGCTACCATTCAGTGCGTTGCGCCATCTAGCAGTAGATATAATATAGCGAATAAACAATATTCACAATATTTTACACACTATAATGAAATGAATTAATAGTTTTAAAAAAAAAACTAAAAACACACTTTTCCAAATGCACATAAAAACCAAAAAATCCGGCTTCATCATCAGACCTTGAAACTTAGTCGTGGTCAAAGTTCATTACAATACCTTTCTAACAAGTCCAAACACGGCTATGATACAATATTCCATAATGGAATGCCAGTGCCTATCTTCCGGCTTCATCATCAGACCTTGAAACCTAATCGTGGTCAAAGTTCATTCCAAAACTTTTCTAACAAGTCCAAACACAGCTATGATACGATGTTCCATCATGAAGGTCCAGTTCATATCTTCAGACTCCATCATCAGATCAGTTCGACAGTACCATATTATTGTATTGTCATCAGAACTGCATACATCTGCCAATTTTCATGACGCTACGATCCTTCGAAGATGGTTAAATTAGTTACCTTAGATTCCATTACATAGTTAGTTACATACAGGTCAACCTAATAAAAGCGTGTTAAAAAAACATTTTTTTCAACAAAAAAAAACATTTTTTTTAATCAAAAGTTGTTTATTTGCTAGTACTGACTGACCCACTTCAAGGATGCCGGTTAATTAAAACTCACTCTGTATAGCAGGATGCATACAATTGACATCCTCCACGGCTAGCTTAGATGGTCTTCCGGATTTCGCCGATTCCTCGTGGCTCCATCCAGTGTTAGATCCAGGATTAGCATGGGGATAAATTGCAATGGCTCCCAGTCATAATGTCTATACTAAATTTGCAACCTAATTAAAAGAAACATTCTTTTTGAATTCTGAGTTTTAATCCGTCACCATTTGCATCTCCAGATTATATAATACGGGCAAATATATATTTACCCTACTCGCGTTTTGCGAGTATATATTCTATGTTATAAAAACATTTATATTATAAAACAATTATATTACATAAATTCTAATAAATTAATTTTATAAACGTTATATTCTATGCAGTTAACGAAGTTAAATTCTATAAACGCATATATTCTATGCATTAATATGAGCATAATGCATTAGACGCTATATAAAACAGTGACAACTTTATATCTGGCGGACTCAGAACATTCGATATTAAATATTAAACATTAAAAATATTTTTATCTGTATTACACTATAGTTTTTTTAAGAACGCGACTATTAATTTTTTTATGATTATTTTAATATTTTTTATGTACTCATTTAAAGTTATTCAGCCTATTAAAGATTTATTAACCAAATTTGTTTTTTTTTGTTATGTATGTTTATCATATCATACTCCATATCATATCATACTCCATTTTGTAACAATTATGATTATTTAATCATTTTGTATGAACTATTGTACATGATTTTTATTTATTACTAGCTGACCCGTGCCCACTTCGTTGGGCGGTAAACATTTTTAGTAGTAATGAAATTATGAGTGTGGTTCGGTTAGTACTGAGTGCTATGATTTATTTCCTGACTGCCAAATGGAGGGTTATATTTTTACTGCCTATGTATGTATGTATTTGCATGCCAATTTGGCTATATTACCGGGTTTCAAATGAGTGAATGAAATGATTATGATTGAATAAATTATGTTTATTTTAATTGTTCAAAACTTCTCTGTATACTATATTAGATGTAATGTTATTATTTGGTACCAAAATATATTGTCTTTCAGGAGTTCTAGCCCGAGATACGGTCGCGGTTTCATACCTATGTCAATGTCGTATTATCTCTTCAACCATTTATGCAGTAAAAATGAAATTATATGCAGTAAAAGGGAAAAGTCTTTTGTTTTAAACACTTGAGACGATAAATTTTCTTATTTTGATAAGAATTCATAATTGTTGATAATATGATCAATAAACATGACCTAACGATTTTATTTATTTTTTTAATATAAAAAACTACTTTTTGTGACTTAAATATAAAAATTAGACATACGCTGTCGCTGACTTTTTTGTAGGCATTATCAATCTCTACAAATTTTCTCTAGAACTCAATCATATATCTCTCATCGTTAAAGCAGCGTTCGTAAGAAACATTTTCATTCGACCGTTTTTTCTCCGACTTACTTTGCAAATCCGACTACCACGAAAAAGTTTTTTTAATTTTTCGGATTAATATATAGCCTATGACACTTACAAATAATGTGGCTTTCTATTGGTAAAAGAATTTTCAAAATCGGTTCGGTAGATCCAGAGATCACTCCCAACAACCTCACAAACTCACAAACTCACAAACTTTACCTCTTTATAATAGTAGTATAGATTATTAAGGTTAACAATTTCACTTTGTTTGACCTGCTAATAAGGATTAAAAATAACCATTAGTGTTAAATTTGCACTTTCAAATTTGTATGTCCCTTGCTTTACCTAATTTTTATATTGGTTATACACATATTTATAAAAAAATAATATCCGCCTTAGAACAGGTAACAGATAACTTAGTTAGGTCATATTAAAATAGGGTCACTAGCAACAGTTTTTTGGCATGTTATCAACTTTTTGCTACTGGATTTTTGTCTATGATATTAATTGTGTAGGCTCGATTCCGTTTCTTTTGAACTGAACGGATATTAGTTCATGTGAACGAGACAGAGTAGTACGTCAGAGCGGAATGTGACATAAACCGTTGTCACCTTTCCGCATTTAAACTACCGACCGTAGGTACGAAATGCGTCTAAACTTATTCGGGCGTTTATAAGTTCGCCGGGTAGTTTTGGTGCGAAAAAATCGAAGATATATCATTTTATATTCCGTTCTAACGTATTGCTCTGTCTCGGTGAACTAAGTTCCCATTTTAGTTCGTAAAGAAACGCAATCGGGCCTATTGTCTATTTTACTGTAGATTAGTGTAAAATACAAAAGAAATTAAATTGTATTACCTAATACGACATCTAAAACTATGATTTCCATTTTAACCCACGTTTTTATTAAATTCATACTTAATGCAACGTACAGACAGGAAAAGAAAAAAAAATAAAAAAAAATATTAAAAAATGCGTAATTTAAAGGCTGACCGTGGGATTAAAACGGACATTTATTATCTTTTAATATTTTTTATTATTATTATTCTTTTTTTTTTTGATGACCACATTTTAGGGCAATTTAGTGTTATTATCTTTTTACTAAAACTTGTACATCTGTAAGTAATCAAGCAATCAAGCAAACTTGATTGTAATATTGGAGTCCTGTCCACCCTAGAACGGGCTATACAGAATCAAATAAGCAAAAGGTTAAGGTTTTGACATTCGGTTCCTGTTATTTTTGTAAGCAAATCAATGTTTTATAGTTATTAATTCTCAAATAAAATAAATAAATGAAATAAATAAAATTTAAGAAAGGGGGAAATGGACGGTTGTGTGTTTCTTCTAATCGGCTACATGTACAAAATTCCTGACGGTAGAGATCACCTCGCTTGGCCGCTTTCCTTTTCGCGATAAAAATAAACATAGTCGACTTAAATATTAGATATTTTTCCTTGTTCATGGTCTCTTAGTATTATACGGTTGTATGGAATCGATTGAGAATAGCATTGCGATCGAGATCACTTGAAATATGTAAGGACCACTACAAGACTGTTACTAAAAAAGGATGTTTAGTAGCCAAATAATTCCTGTTTTTTTTTAACATGATTATTTATTAATTTTATAATTATTTTTATTTTACATGTGTTTATACAATTTTCCGTGATTATTTGACTATTTTGACTCTTTTGATTTTAATTATGTGATAATTATGTGATAATAAAAATGTATTTTCAGTTTAAATATTAAATTTTGTGTTTTTTGTATATTTTTTGTATTAACAGCTGCAATCGATACTTTTTTATTGATATAAATTCCACGTACACATTGCAACCCGCTGTTATCCTTGGAAGTTGACAATTTTATTGTAGGTACTTAGCAGTGTAATGGTTCCTACGCAAAGCACAGGTATTTATGCATTGTGTTAGGTCGCGTGTTTTGCTTGACGAGATAACAATCTTTCATTTCAAAGTTTCAAAGCTCGTTACATTCCGCATAGATACAGTACCTTGCAAGCATTTGTTTATGTTTTTAGCTAATGGTCTTACACAACCTTACCTAGAGTTAGGATAACGCTTATTCGTATGCAATAGTTCACTGTGATGTATGCATTATATAGATGTGCCCACACTGTCAGTTATTTCAGATAATTTCAATGGTCGATCTGCCAAGACCATATGATGAGCTTTGAAAATCATTTCCGGAGTCGTAACGGTTTTTGGACGCCGGGGTCAAGTCTTATCTTGGACGCTTTGCGGCAGAATTTTTGACTGCGGCACTCTCTCTTGTGCCACAGTCAAGCCACCCAGTTCTTGACTGTGGCACAAGAGAGAGAGAGAGTAAAGCACCCAAAACATTTTTCAACTCTTCAAAATCATCTGCGCTCTTCAAACCATTCACATGAAAAAACTTTATCACAACTCTTTGTTAAGTTTAATCCATTTTTGAAAAGAATTGAAGCAAGAATTTTTTAAATGACAGCTTTTAAAAAAGTATTCACTTCATCGATTAAAAATGTAGAATATTAGTAGTAAGATGCTTTTTACCACACTTTTTTAAAATACAAAACCTCTTTTTTATAATACAAAATTTAAGAAAAAAAACCTACCATTTTTTTTATATAAGTGCAGCAGCCATTTTATGGTGAATCTTAGAACGGGCTATCATAATTTAATGCGTATATAAAATTTCGTTTCTATGCTGTTGACCGCTGAGGAGTTCTCTCGTTGGAAGCCAACCCTGAGTGCCGCAGTCCTGTCTTGGTAAAACTTAGAACGGGCTGTCGTAATTGAATGCATATATAAAATGTCGTATCTGTGCTGTTGACCGTTGAGGACTCTCCTCGTAGGGAGCCGACTCTGGGTGAAGGATGAGATCATGCTTACCATAAAAAATGCAATGTCATTGGAACTGAACCAACATGTAAGAGTTATGTCCATGAAACCTTAAAAACTATAAGAGTTATGTCCATGAAGAGTATGAAAGTTTAACAAAAAACAATAAATTATTTTTTTTGTTTTCACGTTGGGAATCCTTTGTTAATTATGTAATTAAAATAAAATAAAAAGGATTTCATTTTCCGTACTTTTTTTTAGTTTCCTATACTAAACCAGCGTGTTGAAATTTACTAATAATCTATTTATTTGTATGAGCTGAGTAGATGATTTTTTAACCGACTTCAATAAAAGGAATTGGTTATCAAATTAGTTGTATTTTTTTTAATGTTTGTTTTTCCAGAACTCGTTTTGAACCGTTTTAAAAAAAATTTTTTTTATTTAAAAGGATATACTTGCAGATTGGTCCCATTTCTATCCTGTTCTAATGATGGAATCCATAAGGAATTGAGGGAACTCCTCAAATATTATCATAATAATATGAAGTTGAAATTGTACATGCTTATTTAATTCCGATGACAATGTATTTATTTTTATGGTAAGCAGGACCTGATCCTACACCCTGGGTTGTCTCCCGACGAGGGAACTACTCAATGGTCAACAGCACACACGAAATTTTGTATACTCATTCAGTTATGATGAGTCCGTTCTAAGTTTTACCATGACATGGCTGCTGCACCCAGGGTTGGCTCCCGACGAGGGGACTCCTTAACGGCCAACAGCGCAGACACGAAATTGTGTATATGCGTTCAATTACGACAGCCCGTTCTAAGTTTCACTAAAACACGACTGCGGCAGCAGGGGTTGGCTTCCAACGAGGGAACTCCTCAACGGTCAACAGTACAGGCACTAAATTTTGTATACGTATTCAATTATGATAGCCCGTTCTAAGTATCACCATGACATGCTGCACTTATAAAACAGTTTGGAGTCGGTTTTTTTTTTGTTAAAATTGTGTATTATTATATAAACAATTAATTTATCAATATGATCATATTTTATTCACATGATTAAATTAAAGAAAGTTTCATAAATCTCATAAATGCCTTGATAACTACTAATTGGAAAAAAATGTTATTTTCTCCAGTTTTAAGTATTTATTGGAGGAGTATCGACATTACATATTCGATTTTACCTTGTACAATTGACTAATTTTATCTAATCATTGAATTTTTGATAAACTAATCATTGAACTAATTTTAGTTCAATGATTTAAGATTTATTAATTTGTATTTATCATTACCATTGTATTACTCACTCTTGCTTATAAATGTAGGTACATACTTTATTTAGTTGTAAGCATGAGTGACATGATTCGTAATAACAACGTTTACTTTAAATGTCTACTCTATATCATGTTATTATCAGGTGAGTAATGAAATTAATTGTGGGTAATTTATTATGATAAAGACTTCTGGTTCAATGTAGATATTATAAATAAATATAATTTTTAAATAAATTCCCCTTCAAGGCATGTTTTTACACCCAAATCGCTTCTTCATAATGGAAATAAATGAATACTGTAACAATATTTTTTTAATATTTTGTTGTAGTAAAGCTAAAGTGAGCTAAGCCACACATTGGGTAAATACTCAGTATGAACTCGAGATTAGGATTAAAGAGAGCAAGTGATTACTAACATAGCTAAAAAATACAATATTAGGATATATACCAACAAAAAAAATATATTTTAGATAATCTCGACGAAGTAGGAAAATTTCTTTAAATAAAAAATTTGAGAGAAATAATCGAAATATATAGGAGATTTAAAAAAATTATAATTGGACTTATTCCCGGGGCAGGCGCGTTTTTTTTTCAATGTCATATTGATGTTATTCCCTGCGAATTTCGACATTTCACACAGGCATGACGTCAAAATAATGTCACTTCGCAGTTATGCTGCGCATTCGCTTACATTCCGCTACCTAGTAATACGCCACAAAAGCTCGGAAGTATGTAAATCCCTCTCTTACAGGCGAAAGCATTAAAATAACAAGTAAATTCTCGTATATTAAACACAATAAAAGACACGACTGCCATTACAGAAAGTGCACTATTTTAATCATTATTATTTTTATTATGGTTTTTTATTAAATATTTGTGGTTTATGTATTTATCCATATAGGTACATGTAAATTTCCGGAATGTACTCAATCAGACCTTTCATTTGACACTGAACACGGTATATTTAGATAACTACTTACTTGATATGTAGACAGTTAAAGTACTCTATGACACTCAGGATGGCACAAAGATTCTAACAATACCACAGAATTCTAAATAGGTTCGGTAATATAAAGAAACGTAAAACATACATACATGAACCCTGAACACATTACACTCATTTTATGTTGGGCAATCGTGTAAAAACAGAACAACAGCTGCCTAGTTCGGGCAGCGAATTAATTGGTACAAGAAGGCCGTACTTTTGAATATTAAACCGTTGTGTATGGAAGTTTTTGGCCCCTGGCTACGAGTAAGTACGACTCACCAGCTCTTCGATGCTCGATTTCCAGCTCATGCAGACGTCGGTTTATCAGGCGCAGTTGTCCAGCACTGAAGGTTAAACCGGTGGTCGGTAGTCGAAGATCAGACCCTGGAATATCGACCGAATCTGGCTCCTCCTGAGTAGCCTCGGGTTTTGTCTGGCGAGTCGATAATGAACCCATGATTGACTCTATAAACAGAAAATATTTTTATGCAGGCTTTCTTCATCCTGATAATAAACACGCTGTTTTGACACAACTTTTCAAGCTCAAATTTCGAACATTAAACAAAACTCGCAGACAATATAAGGGAAATATGTGACTGTTTATTTACAATGGCGACACCGTTGGGTGACAAGATCGGTCTATTCTCAAGAAAAAAAAACGGATAGACAAAGTCACGTTGCCTTGGTATGTTAGGCTTCACGGGAGTTGACTTATCTTTGTGATAAGCTACTACTATCATTAGATTTAGAATCGATTTAGAATACTATCATTAATTGTAATATCGATTTAGAATGAATGAATCTTTTAGTGATTTATGAAATATTTCTGAATTATATAATAATAATAATAAACTCTTTATTTGCACTTAATTATTATACAAAAAGGCGAGCTTATTGCCACATGGCAATGTCTTATAACCAACCTAAACACAGTGGTACATACGCGCATTGTGAAAATAAAGATTATTACATAACACATACCGTCTGCATAACATACAGATAAGTGGAAGAATTTAAAACTAATAATGCCCGAGGAGAGGCAATTGGGAGAGGAAGAGGAGAGAAAGGGAAGAACTGGTTACTTCTTAGAAAGGTAGTAATCCTTAAGATGAGTCTTAACGATGGTAAAGAAGGCGAGTTTCATATGTTTGCTGGGAGATCGTTCCAGAGTCTTGCACCATGGACACAGAAAGAATAGGAATAGAAATCACTATTATGACTCGGATTTTTTAGTAAACTGTCAGAGGCTGACCGAAGTACAAGACCGTGGGAACTTAGTGGTTCAAAAAGCTCGTGGAGATAGGATGGTGTTGACTGGGAGAGTACACGATATAGGAGAGCAAGTATATGAACATTTATATGAACATTTCTTCTTTGGCGTACTGGCAACCACTTTAACTGTGCCCTATATTCGGACACGTGATCATACTTACGTAGACCGAAGATGAATCGTATGCAAACATTTTGCAAACGTTCAAGTTTGTTGAGCAATTCCTCTGATAAATCGAGATAGGCCACATCTGCATAGTCAAGGAAAGGTAAGAGGAGAGACTGTTATATATATATATATATATATATATATATATATATATATATATATATATATATATATATATATATATATATATATATATATATATATATATATATATATATATATATATATATATATATATATATATATATATATATATATATATATATATATATATATATATATATATATATATATATATATATATATATATATATATATATATATATATATATATATATATATATATATATATATATATATATATATATATATATATATATATATATATATATATATATATATATATATATATATATATATATATATATATATATATATATATATATATATATATATATATATATATATATATATATATATATATATATTGGGCCAATATAATTATATATATTTTGGGCCAAAACATATCGACCAACTAGGCTATGCTAACTAGGCCTATCTAATTATATCCATACGAGACCTGAAATGACTCATTATAACAATGCGAAACGTGAAATTTGGGTTTTCCCACGCATACACAAGGACGTTACTTATTTCAAACTTCGCTACTACTTTATTACTTATTTACTACTTCGTTACTATATTCAAACGCGGGAAAAATTTCTCCTTTACCAGTTATGTCAATGTCATGGCGGATCGATAGTGACTATTGAAGTTCATGAGTGAACTTGTGTTCTTGAAGTCACTCATGAAGTTCGTTAGTTTAACCCTTTCTCCTCCAATAATTTAAGTGTATACGTCTATTGATATCTCTTCTAAACCAATAAATTTTCGCCTATGAACTACGAATTCTTACATATTTTATGTATAACTTTACAGTGTCTGCTTTTTCACGCTCCCACTATTAAGTTCAGTTCTTCGTAAGTACATGATCTTGGTTCTGCCTTTATGGTGATACCACGATATCAGCAATGTGCAGCCATACACTTGTAAACATATGGGCCATTAAATCACTACATAATCCAGGGTTTTGACCAGGGGTACTAAGTATCCTCATATTCCCATTATTGTCCATCTTGACTTCTGATGCAGCCGCCCGGAACAAGAAAGTCGTACTGTTTCCAAACCATCACCTCGAGTTTTTTCCTGCATTTTCGTATCTTTCTGGACTTGTCCAACCTAGACGCTAGGTGTAGGAGATGTTGGATACATTCAAAAACTCAAATATTCAAAAACTGACTAAACTACTCTGAAAATAATGTCAGTGTACTTTCAATCATCTATTAGGTCTTTATATCTTGTATTTATTTGAAATCAATTGTGTAGACGACATGACAGGTTCACCCTAATGTGTCGCCTACATTAATATACAAAGCATACATGTGCCCAAAATTATATTTTATAAAGTCTGGTTTAAACACCAAATAATATCCTGAAATATATCCATCTCGCTTATTTGCTCGTGTAGCTCGTTCAGCAATACTACAGCTCTTGACAGCGGGTACATTCTGCCTTGTGTCGTCCTGACAAGATATCTCGCCAACAACTCGTGCCTGCGAGCCTTTTGATAATTCCCAGGAACAAATAGTCCAATTTGTGGTAATAAATCGCTATTGTTTACTTGATCTTTGAACATCTTGTAAATGAAAATCAACAGTAAGCACGATTTTCGCGTGCTGCCAAGCTGTTGAATTCGACCATGTCCAAAAGAACTTTACTGGGATAGATCCAGGATAATAGCTAAATTCCCTGTGATAAAGGGCCCTTATAAATCTCCTTTGGACCTTTGTCATCTGCAATACATTCGAGTTCTCGTGACGGCTCCATGCGGTGCAGTTTGTCTCCAGTTTAAGGCGCACTAGCGCATCATAGAGCACAAATCGCCACGAGGTTGTCAACACAAGCCAGAGGATGATGAACGAATATTTTGGTATTAGATGGCAACACCGACTCGTCGCCTTCGGCAGTTTACCGAACGAACCCACCTTCACTCATGCGAAACCCTCGTTCTTGTGTAAAATTTACGTGAAAACCTCCACCTTCATCATTGCATTTTCGCTTTCTTCGCTTTTAGACTTCCATTGAGATACACTACCAATGTTTGAACCGTCAAAGCAATCACAACCTCTTTCTTTATTTTTCCTACCCTAACAATAAAAACCCCTTCAACTCTCTACCCTCACGGTGCCTCCCATAATAACGTGAGCATCTACTACTTCATCTGAGTACTCCGGTTTCCGTCTGATACTGCGAGCTGGGTGGTGCAACAGTAGGGCGGTGTCGACTACAACTGGCGAACCCGTCAGACCAGGCTGGTATAACGATATAGATCGTTCATTCAGCCGTGGGATGAGCGTAGAGGACTCGGGGACAAGACAATCTACTATCTAGCTCACCATAAACCCGTTAGAGACCGACGCCTTACGGCGAGGCACCGGGAAAGGTAACCAGCGGGCAGCCTCATCCCCTAACTAGCAGTTTTGGTAGGATATCTCCGTCTGGAATTAACCATCAGGATACCTCCGTCCTACCGACTGGTTACGAGTCTGAAGTCGCTTACGCAACCTGTACCTGTTGTATTACAGCGGTAGTTCGGTTTGAATGTATCGCGGACCTGGGCGTTCTTTGCCCGTAGCGCCACACTGGATCGAGTGGCCCGTCATTTCAAGAGTGGCATGACAACAGGTCAACATCCACCCCCGCTGCTTAGGAAACAGTATATTTCCATAGTCTTCAGACCCCTTCAGCAATTAGTCAGAATGCACAGCCGATTGGCTTCGCCGACCGGTACGCAAACCGTCCAGTGGCGCCGGGATGCGATCCCGCCGGAAGAAACCGGTCCACCAGCTCTGAGGCCTGAGACTCGGGAACCTTACCCGGGGTAGCCTTCCACTCGAGGAGGCTTCTGAATAGGAGCTGAATCGTGAGTTGAGCCGATCCGAGAACAAAATGGATCTTGCGGTCCAAGCTGCACGAAACCGTTCACCACCCAACCGGGTGGTGGAACATTCATTCAATATTTACGCGGCGACAGGCGAGGGTTGAAAACCCCGCCCACCACCCGGGCAGTTCTAACGACGTGGGTCGTTTTATCTGCCCAGGATGTCATGCAACGACAACCTCACGCGTGCCGGAAGGGTAGCGCGTGAGGGGTGAGCGAACGGAGACCTTATGAGGGATTCTCCGGGCTTCAGCCCCCGCCGGCACCCCGTAAACCGTTTATTTAAAATTCAAAATTATTACAATTAATTACTTAATTACTAAACTAAACTAGGAGACTAAGCGGTAACATATTTAATTTTTTACATAGTATAATATATTATTATTTTAATTGCAATGATGAGGCGGTGGAAGCTATGCTCCATGCGGCATGTCGAAAAAAGAAAAAGAAAAAACGGGCAGCAAACGGCAGGGGCGCCGTCGGAGACGTCGACGACCGGGATCCTGTGAAAGGGCACGCACCCACAAGGGCGATTACGGACGATACAGTACGGGCGACTTCGGATGATGAAGCAGCCCCCGGCTCGCACCGCTTAGAGGGGGGGCCCTCCCCCGGAGGAGGATAGCCCCTCTGCCTCAGATCCTCCCAGAGGGACACCCAGTGATCCACAAACTCGCGAAACGCAGCAAAGCAACCCCTACAACTTACCAAGTCCACATACCAAACCGGCAGACTGCCGACGCACGAACCAACCACACACAACATTTCCGCCCGTGCGGCGTCGAGCTTGGGACATGTCCAAACGATGTGTTCGGCCGTCTGGCGACCAGTGCCACACGAGCACCAGGGATCGTCGTTGAGCCCAAGGTCAAATAACTTGGCTTTGAACTCACCGTGACCCCCAATGAGCTGAGTGACATGGTGGTCAAGCCGCAGAAAATCCTCGTTTTTCATCCGCTCGGACACCGACGGGAAGAAACTATGGGTAAGGCGGCCCGTGCCGCCGCCATCCCACCGCTCCTGCCAGACGCGCAGACTCTCCGCCCGAATACGACGGGACCAGCCCACCAACGTGGAGGACGCCGGGTCCACCGACAGTGGGGAACAGAATAATGCTCCTATCTAGAATATCATTCGTGCTCGCCTTCCGGGATGACTTATGGAGGTTTACTCTGAACAAGAACTTCTGAGTGCCGCCGTGTATTTGTTTAGCATGAACAACCATTTATGGACTCTGAGAGGCACGCACTTATGGACGACTTTTCACAAACTCCAGTATATTGGCACTAGCCTTAGAATAAGCCTACCAGTGCTTAATTTATGATAAGCAAATGTAGAAAATTATAAGCTTTTCATTTCATTTGCCATAGTTGGAATACCCATCACAAGAGCAACATTATATTGCCGAATTTGAGGTTCACCGAAAATCAGCGATCATTTGTTACTAAAGCCTCAAAATATTTAACAAACTGCCCCCCACAATAAAGGAGCGTGAGGACCAACAAACTATCCCCTACAAGAAAAGCGTGATTAAATCACCCAAACACGCTTATTTGATAGATCTATATAGAGTCGAATATTAAACTATTTTCAATGTTTTCTTTAATGTCTGCTTACCGGACTCTTATTATGATCATTTTGATTATTATTATTGTTGTTAGATTTAATAATATTGTTTTTTCTTGGTAAATTTGAAAAACCGCTAGAAGGTGCAACGCGCTCAACTCTTTTTCAAAAAACTAAAACTTTCAATAAGAAAAAAAAACTAAAAAAAAAAAATGCCTATTTGCTCGTACCGATTCGCCCACTTCAAGGATGTCACTAATTAAAAACTCACCCTATTCATATGTTTTGAGTTTCGTTTAACAGCTGAATTCATCCAGGGAGGCGTCCAATGTCACACCCTTATCAAGACATTAAGTAGGTAAATGATTTATATATACCTTATAAATGTAGGTGTATATATATATAATCTGTAATGTCTTATAAATCTACTTATATAATGCGTAATACACCAAGTACTATTATTACTTACAATAATATTATTTTTGATCAGAACATCAGTCCAGAAAACAACACAAACACAAAACTCGAATTTGTCACTGAACGTTACAAAATAGTCCGTCACGGAGATTACTAGGTATTTTGATGGAACGATCGCTATAGCGGAAATCTGTCAGAACGCTATAGCATCTCTACCGTGTCCAGCTACTAACTGTATTGCAGGATTGAATCGAGTAAGCGACGGATATAGGTAACGTACCTAATACATTGTGAACGAACGGTTTGCGTGTGTGATGTTAATTCATATGTCATTATAGGTACGGGCAGTGGATAATCACGCGACGAATTTAAATTCAACGAAGGCCGCCGTTCGATTCCCGGTCAGGTCGTCAGTCCGTGCAGCCCGTCTTTGGAATCAGCTCCCATCTGTTATGCAAGTGCAACGTCTCAACTTCCTATTTCTTATAGTAGGTAATGTAAAAGGCTGGTCTGCTTAGGTAAATAAAAAATCTAGAAATACCGTGACAACTGTGCGACAAACTTTGAGCTTAGAATCGTTCTAATTTAAAATATTACGATGAATGAAAGAACGACAAATGTTTAGGGAAATTTAGAATATGTGTTGAGGACTGTTTGCTAAATTGAGGACTGTTTTATCAAAGCGATATTTATTTATATAGAATATTTGGTAAACAATACTCTAATAAATACATTTATCTACAAATATAATTTCTAGGAAACGATACAAAACCCTGTAGTGCCACATGATAATGAACAATGCATCACTGAACTCAGTAGACATTTTTAATTCCAAGATTCAATTGACGTCATATCACCGGCAAAATTGTCTATTTGCTAGATGACATTCAAAGAATTGATAAATTCGTTTTTCAAACGATGGCTTAATTTGCAAAAGTGCCAACTCCATTTGAGGTAACTTTACAGGGGAGTGTTAAAACGTAATAAAATCTTTATTAATACCATTATAGAAATTCCAAAAGTCCCTTTGGTGGCTTTTTAAATAATCTAGTGGAATTTTATGACTAACATTCGATTTTTTTATTAATCTATAAAAAAGTGGAGTTGGTCAATTTCTATAGGAAAAACTAATAATTTACTTTGGAGTTAGCACTTTTTCTAAAGAAATGTATTATAAAAAGAAAACGAAAAGTAAGAAGAAATAGATGATTATTCAGTAAATATTAATATATATTCCATGTTTGTGCATGGCTTAAGATCTTCTTGGTCACTTATTAATATTTATTATAAGATTGTGCACAGCTTAAGGCCTACTTAGTCATGAGGAAGGTTGTCGTAATAAATATGGTAGTCTGTTGCCATAGTTGATTTCAAATCCTGGAGGTCTTGAAATTTCCTTCGTGTAATTTTCAAACGTTGGGAATAGAGTGCAAGCAAATCTTCTGTATTTTTTGCCGAAGTATTGTGGTCTCGGCGTCTTGGCAATAAAGCCCAATCATCGCTTAAATTTAATTTGTATGAAATACAGCCATCTGAAGCATATTTCAACACGCGCAAGTCTGTAACTATGGGGTCACCTTTCTAGAAGCCAGGTCTTATGGATTTATAAAAAAATACAGCATCATATATTTTGTTAAAATCATGACAAATACTTCACGTTGTAGGGTGTGGGTGCCTTTCTGGCATTTTTGCAAATTGTAATGTATTCGGCAGGAACGTTGATTATTTTGTTTTTCAAGTGTCTTTCTACTGTTGTGTAAATAGAATCTGCCTCCATCTGGGTATGGCCCACTTAAAGGTATTTATGTATTATTGTAACATTTTAAAAATTAAGTAAAGTATAGATAGAAATATATTTCGGTTTTGTGCTGTGCACCCGTCACTGTAAAATACTATTGTAACATTATTCGCTGAGACTAGAATATTTTTTGTAATGAAGTGGTCCATGATACTAGCAAATTCTTCCGCGTTAGTACCTCATTCTGTTTCATTCCATAGATAGCAATAGGCATTGCCATTTTTCAAGTTATAAATAGAAAAATTGTGCACACATAATTTTTGTTTGTAATAAAGCCTGAAAATATTAGACCTTGGTGCTAATAACACTGCTTGAACGTCCATTATAAATACCATTAAATCTTCAGCTTTCTTATCGTTTTCTTTCTCGGTACGCGCATCTTCTTTTCTTTTATTATGGGCAGCATAGTCTTCATCTGAAATATATCCGTGTTTCTGCGAAACACTCAATTGACACAGGTCCTCTTTAGGTTTAAATAAAGAAATATTTTCAATGTCTAGTGTGTTGATAAATTTAGCAATAGACATAGGAAAAGCATTATGTCTGTGATTTGCACCAGTCATTGACATAAAAATCGTATAGGGCCTTTTTCGAACTCCATTCTGGTGAAATATATTCTTTACTAGTATCTTTACGACAATAATGAAACTCCATTTTAGGGAGCGACGAAAGGAACTCTTTGAGTTTATCAACGTTATGCTGATGAGGGTTAATTCTAGGCCGTTTGTTAGAAGTAGATTGGGTTGTTTCTGATGAATTTTGTGTAATAACATTTTCTTTATCAGGATTTTCCAATGCCATATCGCAGATCTTCCAATATTTAATGTGTTTGAAAACATAGTCTTACACACTCGATATGTTTGGTCTCCCTTATTTAAGTTATAAATCATGGAGCTGAATGGAGTTATCACATTTGAATCGTTATATTGAGAAACAACATAAGTCACTTCAAGTAAATTTTACAGGAGACACAAAAAACTGTTTCCTGTAAAATATTTATATGGTAGTATATAAAGAATAAATTTGATTTGATACATATAGCATATTTTTATAAATTTATTAAGGAAAGAAAGAAATGGGGTCTCTGGTTTTTTTTATTTTAATTTTTAAAGTCGGATGACATATGTTGTTTCTCAAAAAAACGGGCAAAATAAAACATGTCATGACTACAATATTTTTTTATTCTTTTATTTTAATTTCAAGCAATCTCAAATCAACTAAATTATAAACTATAGATTGCTCTTCTAGACTAATTATAATTTTCGGCAATATCCCCGCTTTCCTTGTCAGTAACAGGCCATTTGTAGATTTGTTTGTAGAAGTTTTGGACACGCCTTTTTTGTGGTAAGTATGTCTCGAGTTTTAGTAAATCAGCCATTTTTTTTTGTTGATAGGTATTTTTCCTTTTGGATAAGCATGTTTGGATGGCAGGAAGAGATCTTGGCGGTTGGAATTGCGTAGCATGAAAGTGTCACCTAACAAGCCACCTATGTATGGCTTAGCTTGGAGGAGACCGGGCATTTCGATACTATGAAGGAAGTAGCAATACTTGCTTATCTTCAACGATACCTTGTTTTCTTTACTCACATTGCGGCCAATCGTTTCCACAGATAGCATATTTCTTTTATAGAATATTGGCCACCATTTTTTATATTCGATTATATCCTTCGATGTAGGCAATATGACCGTGAATGATTTTTTGGTAGAAGAAGCTAGTATCAACTCAGCGTACTCTTTTATGGTAAATATTCGGTCCTGGCGTTTGATTTTTCTTTTCAAAACGGCGAAGTCCCGGTCACAGGGGAGGAATGAATGTCCTCGAACGGGATAGTATTGCTCCACAGATTGGAACAGTTTTAGTGACACTAGTGCAGAACACAATCTGATCAAAGTGTGGTTTTTGTTCTGTCCACCACATCCATCTGTGAATATGTGTAAGTGCTTGACGTTTTTTAGGTGTTCCGATATGAATTTAAACAGGAAAGAACATACTTCATTGGGGCTTTTCCCTCCTATCCCTTCGTGGTACACTATGAAAGTGGCAGTATTGTTTTTTAAATTATGTATACAACATACATTGACAGTCAGCTGCCTTAGATAAAAGGTTTCCTGTACGGGAATTCTAGGAAGTTCCAGATTTTGCATAAAATCTATACAGATTGCTCCAATCTCTCCACTTTCATCAGATTGAACCATTGATGTTATTTTCTTCAGCTCAGCGTAGAACTTTTTAGAACGCTTTAGGTGCACCATTTTCTCCGCTACTGCAACACGTTTGGCCGTGTCATTTAAAAACGTGCTACTTATCTTAATGTTCAGTTCCTCGCACGTGCAGCAGGTATCAACTTGCGGTCTACCAAAGCGAAGAGAAAAATGCTCTTTGAATATTTTGCGATACGTACAGTATGCTACCTGCTTATCTGGATACTTAGTTTGATACATTGAATGCATTAATAACAAGTTCAAATTTGCATCCAAGTAGTGGACTTTCCGGGTCGAATAGTGTGAGAGCTTCGCTGGGAAAGATTCTATGTGGCCCTTGATGGATTGTAGAACAATCGGACTTTTAGCGTTACCAGGTGTGTTTAGTCCTCTTTTGTCGAGCGGAGCTTTTCCTAGCGATAGTAGATGACATAGTCTTCGTACACGCTCATTGGTGACGCCGTGTATTTTCGTGAAAGCAGCCTTGCAGACTTGATACTTACCTGATGATGTGGAGATCTCGTATATATACGTTACTCCTCTTTTAGGCGTCGTGGATTCACATTCAGGTTTGTTTCGTCGTTTCTTGATAGGATTCGTAGAAATGAGGCTCTGCAGGTACGTATCCTGCTCATTTTTCGTATTAAAGCTTATAAACTTCGAATAAATTAAGATCCTTTCATCTTCACATATTAAGGAAAAACATTTCCTTCTGCATCTGAATAAAAAAAGCATACATTTTACGATGAAGAGCAGGAACCTAGTGCAAATCTAATTCTTTTATTATAATACAATCAGTTAAAATTATGAGTTTAGAGCAAATTTAAAGCAAGCAAATTACTTACTTGCAGTCATCTGCATAATCTGTAGCTGCACATTTTCCTTCTACTCGTTTCCCCATATAGTTTATATAAGACTGTCCTTTGACACGAGCTGTTTTGATTATAGTTGACCGCCGTTGCTTACTTAGTTCTTTGCGTCGTTTGGCTGAGGGCTCATCATCAGAACTGTCTCCAGTACTCATTTTTATAGTATATATTCTTGATAAAACACTCACGATCACAGACAGCAACCTATGATGCAACGGTAATCTAATAACCTCAAAATAACAAGAACTCTACTGACAGCTGTCATACAGTGTTGCCAAACGAATTTACGGAGAAACAACACAAGTCAGTGACTTAAGGTGTTTCTCTAAATAACTCAATATTTCGCACGCCATAACTCCACAACTACTGAGTAGACATGTGTGGTTTCTCTCTATTATGTGGAACTAGACCCAGAGAACAGAATTTAATGAAAAAGTGATTTTGTCCAAATTGATGACTTATGTTGTTTCTCAATATAACGATTCATTTACCGTATCGTAGATTATATTATATGGAGTTAGTTGATTTTTGTGCGTTGTTTTTAGAGGACTTCCTTTTAATTTAGGGAGTTGTTTAATTTTTCTGTATATTGATAAGCAAATTTGCTATATTTAGAAACAAAAAACGTTATTTTGATGAAAAGTGGAGTTAGCACATTTGCAGATTAAGCCATCGATGTGTTTTTCTTACTATGCAAATAATTAACGTATGAAAAAAGCGTCTTTCAAGTTTGTCTTTCAGAGTTGCAAAAAAGAATTCACACGAACAATCCCTATCCCTAGCGTAAAAAAACACCAGATTTACGGATATAAAAGCAAGTACATTTAGCATATTAATCACTCTCGTCTACATTATCAATGGTGAGCCATCTATCTTGTATTAGCTTCTTTTAAATAGTTTAATGGTTTAAATATTAACACTGTGTTTATTCTACTATATATACGCCGAGGAAACTACATTTCTACAACCGTTGGGATCTGGTCATATCGACAACGCACGATGTCAGATATCCCACAACACCTTTTTTAGCGGGCGCAAAAGGTGAGTTTGGCTAAAGTGATATATCAACTATAGATAATCTTTGATTTCGTGTCTTGTCAGAAAAATATTATGACTTTAGCGAACCAGCTACCACTCTCCACAAGGAAGATGGAAACAAAGGCGTTTAAAAGATTTATAAAACAAAAGCTGCAATCCACACATGCTTTCTATAAGCTGGGTGATTTTTTTGAGCATGCCAATTCTTTGAAATGGGAATAACATTAATATGTAACTTTCAGGTACCTCATTTTAGTTTTTATTATTTAATTATAATATTATGAATTTAATATTTAATATGTAGATTACAATGTGTAATGTAACATACCTGATCATATACATACGTTGTTTTTTTCCAATTTTGTTTCGATACTTCCAATTGTGTGATTATTTTTTGTATAAAGTGCTTGATGACTATTAATATTCTTATAATAATAATCTATTTTATATGTATACTCATGTACATGGATTCAGCTTTATAATTTTTTTAAAAAAAAATATTTGTCTGTCGTGTAAAGCCGACTTTAGTCAATGCTATTGTTGAATTAATATTTATGCTTAAATAGTTTTATATCTACATATAAACTGACGAATTCTAATATGCGATAATTAGCTTTAATTCCTAATTCATGCTGTTATTGTATATTCTGAATAAATAAACTGAATACTGAATACTGAATACTGAATTTAATACCCAGACATATTGGGAGGTAAGATATAAAGAGACCCTACCAAGATACGTACATAATAGTCGACGAATCAATTATTATAAAATTGTTAATGTTGAAATTACCATGGAAGATTTTGTCAAAACGAAGCATCTACTGCAAAAGTATCGTTTTGATAAAACTCGCACTAATATATTAAAGAAGATTTATATTTATAATTATCAGTACCTACGTTTTTAGGGTTATGAACTTACAATTATTTCTGTAATTTAAGTATATGTTCCGACCATCCAGGCCGCATATTTTTCGAGAGACACGTTCACGAACGAACGAATTTAAAAGTAATTCTCAGGAATCGTTTTATTGATAAACATCCTGCAAAAAAAGATTTTTGCTGGTGTATCAATTAGAGCAGTTTTTCAACCAGTTTGTCGCGACCCCCTGGGGAGTCGCGAAGAGACTCCCGCAGGGTCGCAGGCTACCTAAAAATAAATATCGAAAATATTTCAAAATCTTTATTATATGTTATATGCAAACATTTACAGCTTCGGAAGAGAAACATGTTTATGTGGTGTCTTTTGCTATTTCTTTTACAAAACTTCATATTGATCTAAGATGGAAACAGGTACCTAAGTACAGCTTCTAAAGTGAAAAACAGTTAAAATTAATGTGGTTTTCGCCATTATGTTTACGAAAAAACTATTTATTGGATGGTTACAGTTACAGCTGTTGATGAGACTAGGGGAGGGGGGGGGGGGGCGAGAGGACTAAGTCACAGTCCAAGGGAGGTCGTGTAAAAGTTTGATTTTTTTTACCAATAAGAGGGTCGTCACTAAAAAAAAATGAAAAACACCGAATTAGGAAAATGGTTTTTATTTAGATACCTATTTAGACCATCCTGTTATAGGAGAAAGCTCATTCATAGTACTCTCAAAAGAAAGATTGTATCTTTAAAAAAATAATAATATATTATAGCTAAAATAAAAATATTATATATCAATAAAATTCTTGGCTATATGTTTCGGGGTTATTTTTTTATGAAATTATAGTAATTTTAAACCTCCGGCTAATGTAGTACTCCATTTTTTTTATTTGTCAATAATTGGCACGTGTGAAACTACTGAAAAGGGATGTCTTTGTTTCTAATGCTTGCTATTATGTTACATTATCGATTACCTAGGTCTACGATATCGATCCCCGCATCGATTCTTTTTATTCGATGACAAATCCTTATTCACTCGTAATAAAAAAAAAGTTGTCTTACTATTTATAGTTATTCAAGAATTTTTCAAAATAAACTTGGATTCAGCTATCTTTATTTTCACTGTATTTAAAATTTATAATGTACATATAAGTCGAAGAAAAATCAATAAAAGTAAAATCGATTTATTATTATTATCGACATGCGTTTACGCCTAGTATTTGTCACTTTAATGTGACATTGATCATTTAAAGGGAGGGAGATTTTTTTTAATAAATAGTTTTTCCATACACTATAAACCTATACCTATTAAACTCATCCTAAACCCCCGAAATAACTTTTAAAATATATAATAGGCTGAATCTGGTATCATTTTTTTTCAATATGTCATGGCTGAACCAAGCCTCGAAATATATTATTTTATATTGTTATTATTTCTGAAAGGTGGAAACTGTTTTCGATGTAATTTTCTACAAAGAATCTGATGATGCCACTGAGTAGATAGAACGCCATTTGATAGAGATACAAAAATTAAAAAAAATGTACATTGGTTTATACTAGAATGGGCATTCTCCTTTAGCGCCAATGTTTTAAAAACTATCTACATATATAGGTGTCTAGATATTTCCTATTCATGAGATTTTAGATAAATACATACTGCATACATAATACTCGTACATATAATTGTCTGTTATCTAATGGCAAATAAATCGTCGCCAGACGTCCTTCAAATCGAACAATTTCCATTGCAATTATTTTATATTTTCGAGTGCGGCTATAATTTGATCCGCGGAAGTGAAGATAATTCGAAAACGAGTGCGACCTTTTATTAAACAGAATCCTCAATTATTCTCTGATTCCGCGCTCGGCGTCCATTGTGCCACTTTATAATTTGAACCGCGCGGACAAATGACAGTCATGTACTCACTTCCGGTGTTTCCGGCGTCCCGCGCACCTCTGCACTTCCGGTCAAGCATCGCGTTTGTGATTTCACCGACCACTGACCAGAGGAGTCCTCCTCCGAGAGACTGCTTGGGTGAACTGAAGGAGGTTTTCGAGGAAGAGTCGAAACTCTATAATGCGGCCAGGGATCGAGAATCGTTGGCGTCACATTTGAAAAATCCCGACCGAAAAAGCATGGCCCGGTGGCATAGTAGTATAGGCCGTCTGATCTTACATTGTGGGGTTCCGGGTTTGATTCCCGGGCTCGGTTACCATTTCCCGTTGGGATAAAATTAACGGAATTGCATTTCCATTCTGTCGATCGAATGCAATAACAAGACATACTCTTAAACACATGTAAAGGCTGATTTACATTGAGATAGTTACTGACTTCAAACTCACAAGAAGTCAGCGCTGACTCGGTACTGTCATCGTGTAAATTGAGTACAGTACAGCGTACAGTAAGTCAGTACAGCGCTGTCGCGCTTCGGTGCCGACATCACCTTCCCCCCCCCCCCAGCACCACACGCGCCAGCGGTACTGACCACGTGTACACGCAGAAGAAATCTATGCGCAGAAGTCAATCGCTGACACGTGGCGCACTGCGTAGTAGGGTGACGTCGCGTCGTATGGAAAATGTTAACTAGCGACAATGACGTATTTTCTCGACTGTCTTCAATAACGTGCGGACACCCTGAAGAAATACCTACGACTGCATGTAAACTTAGACAGTTCTTAGCGCTATCACTGACTGACTCAAGTAGCCTATAACTGACTCAATATTAATGTATACTTAGAGGCATACATATACATATAAACACTTCATAGTAAGGTTCGCTGTAAGAGATCGTCGTATGATAATAAACCCGCCCATTGTAAACCCTCACAATAAAGAGTAGAAATAAACAAACAAACAAACAGAAATCCGGTATCGTTTCATCTAACGAGTCTTCACCTGCTTTATGTGGTGGATCTTTCTTTATGTGTCGGTTCAATACTGTGGTTATAGACAAGATAGCCCAGCTAGATATTCAAGTTCTAACCCACAAAACTCGCATTTTCTCAGTTTTATTGTTCGATTTCCTTTTATCACTATCATTGCTCTTGTAATATCTGCAAATGTATCTGCTTTCAGCTGTACCTGCAAACATTCCTTGATAGCCCAAATAGACCTACATAGAGTTCTATCCTTTATTTTAAATTAATGGAGGAATATTCGTTATGACATCAAATCACCTCTACTTCCCGATTAGCTGAGTAAAAATCGTAACGCCAAACACGCTAACTTTGCCAAATGAGTTTAACTTTGCCAAGTCTGTAAAAATAAATTCAACATGAAAGAAAGAACGAAAAA
The DNA here is from genome assembly GCA_944548615.1 of Micropterix aruncella. NCBI lineage: Eukaryota > Metazoa > Arthropoda > Insecta > Lepidoptera > Micropterigidae > Micropterix > Micropterix aruncella. The sequence goes on from OX155958.1 coordinate 15,799,324, forward strand.
GTTCTAATTTCGTTATAATTATTTATAATCTAGGTATAACCTGTGGTAAAAAATCAACAATTCCGTGAGAACTTTGGTGGGGCCAAATATGTCTGCTTTTTTTCTAGAAATAGAATTTTTAGATGATATAAATAAGTAACTCTAACCTTCACTACTAATTTATATGAAATGAGCGATTTTCGCAGAAATTGAGAGGAATGTCTCGTATAGATTAGTAGTAAAGGAGAATGTCACTCTTGGGCCCATCCTCCAGAAACAATAAAGCATACGTCATATGAAAGATCTTTTCATGTAGTATGTTTAATTACTTATATGACAGCTCTTCTTAATTTGTTGTGTGTAAAGTTATGTACGTAGGTATTCCGTTTCTCGCAGGTGCCTAACTTGGGTCTAAAAACGCCCTAAAACGACGCCAGCTTTTGAACTAACGTTTTGGTATTCCCTTTCATGGGTCCTAAGAGGAGCGTGCTTATGTAGAGGCTATCAGGCTCTCAAATTGATGTTAAGCACCGCTAGACCAGTTTTCGTATTCCGTTTCTACAAGTGTCATGGCGGATGGGTCTTAACTAAGAACGGTCTAAATCGAGCAGCCTGCGTCTGACGGCCGTGTCTTGTTTCAGCTCTTGTTTCTCTCGTGATTTCGAAGATTTTTGTCGCACATTTGAAGATGTTTGATGAGCTTTGGTTTCTAAATCGAAGAAGGAACGATGAGCGCCGATTGTCGCAAGTAATCGTTAATTAGCATCTATATTTTGTCCTGAAAACCTTGTGTAAATTACGATAAAAAGACATTTTTGCCTTGTATGTTGTAGCCTTGTATATTTGTATATTTTAAAACAAACGAAAACGTGGCGTGCGACGTGACGACGGGCGGGCGAGCGAGCGAGTGACCGAGCTGTCAAAATTGAGACCCCGCTTTTGAACCACCATAGACGAAACGTAAAAGTTCTTAATTTTCATGAAACGGAATACCAACACAATAACTGAGGTGCTTAAGTTCCTAATATTTAGCACCAGCTTAGTTTATGCCTGCAAGGAACGGAATACGGGCCAATAGATGATAATAGTGGTTGGTTTTACTTGGTGAGTCGCGCCAGATGCGAAACGAAGCGTGCGGAAGGGCTGCAATGTCACGTAGATACAGAAAATGGGCAAAGATGCCATAAAAAAATATGCCAGCAAGAAAAAAATGTTTTTTTGGGCTGGCACATCTTCATTAAATTGCGTTATTGTCGCAATATACAAAAACTGTATCAAAGAGTGTAATAAAAGTGCAGTTATAAGTATGTAGTGCTAAAAAATACCATGTGTCCTATCAATATTGCAAGAAAAATCTATTTGTTATGTTTTGTGAAAAGGTAAGCAATGAATGTTGGATGGTATATTTCGGATTCGCCGAAATTTCCGCCGAATTGTCCAGAGAAATTCACCATCAAAATTGTAATCCAACCGTCTCTAACCAATTCCATAACCCCTGCATATGTAAATTACCCACACCCTTTTAAAACTCAAGCAATTTACAAATGATTTCATTGCAAGATTATCAGCGGCGTTGTTCGAGTGTTAATTCGTTCCTCGATTGTATCACAGATAGCGATAGTCACGCGATGGGTATAAACAAACTCCTGAAAACCGCCACCACACTTTCTATTATAGGGGGAAGAAACAATTTCATTCGCGGGTTACCGCAAACATTTACGTAACTTGAAATCGCACGCTAAAAGCCATAAGTACAAAAAATACGTAATTACGAGAAGACGTAGCCATGTAATGGGGCAGTATGGGGAGGTTCCAAACTAAATAAAAATAGCCTAATAGTTTGTGATCACTAAAAATTAGGAATGTTAAAAACAAGTCACTAAAGTAACTCACTTATATAAAAGAAAAAACTGACTGACTGACTGAGTTTTTTTAAATCAACCCATGGGGGCTTAAAGTAAAATAAAAGATGAATACCGTATGGGGATAAAGTATGGGATGATAAGTATACGTACGGGGTGTTATTACAGCAAGGGCTTTATTTTCTGTGGGTGAATCAGTACAACGTAGTAAGCAACTTTTGATAAAAATTTTTGGAAAAAAACAAAAAAAAAATGTTTTTAAGAAAAAAATATTTTTAGTTTTTTTTAAATTTGAAAATTTGAAGAAGTTGACTGTTAAATAAAGGTTTGAGAAGCGTTTGAGCGTGCTGCGCCTTCTAGCGGTAGGTAATAAGTCGTAAATAAACAATATCAGCGACATTTTACCAACCGCTAGATAGCCCATCGTGATCTTAGCTTTTCATATGTAAAAATAAAAAAATAAAAACAAATTTTCTAAAAATTTTATCAAAAGTTGCTTACTACGTTGTACTGATTCACCCACAGAAAAAAAAGCCCGTGCTGTAATAACATTCGGACCCCGTATACCAAATAAAGTATGGGGATACCCAAAATTTTGGATCATTTAATTCGAAATTTTGCACAGGGCTTGATTTGATGGTGGAGAGAAGAACTAAGAAAACATTTTTAGAAATTCGACCCCTAAGGGGGGTGAAAACTGTGAAATACTGCTGTATGGAAAATCGATACTGCTGAAGCTACAGACATCAAAATATATATTTACTACTACTCTGCTCGGTACAAATAAAAAAAAATACATATAAAGTGTTTTGAAAATCAACCCTTAGGGGGTGAAATACAAGGAAGAAAATTTTGTATAGAGATATACAAACCGTTCGATCTTGAAACGAAACATTTTGCGCAGGGCTTTATTTGATAGTGGAAGAAAGCATTAAGAAGGGGTTTTTGGACATTTGACCCCTAAGGGGGTGAAAATAGTGAAATACTGTTGTATGGAAAAATAGAAACCTGTGAAGCTACAGAAATCCAAATTCATATTAAGCTACTCATTGCAAGAGACAAATAAGGACATTCACATTTTTTAGAAATCAACCCTTGGAGGGTGAAATAAGGGATGAAATATAGTATGGAGAAAACCAAATCGATAGATCTTGAATATCGAAATTTTGAACGGGGTTATATTTGATAGTGGAATTCAATCGCAATTCTCAAGCAAGCGAGCAACTCAAAGATTTCGAAATATTATTTTTTAAATTTATAATTATTGTGATTATTTCTATTTCAACTTGGTAGTGTTACGTCGTAAGGGCGAACTAATGAAATAAAATATGTTATCAATCATTTATTTTTAAAAAATGAAATTATTTTGAAAGTAACTTTTTAAAAAACACAACACATCTAGTTTCGTCAGCTAATCGACTTTGGATGCTGCATGTCAGATATCCAGCGGCAAAAAAATTAAATCAGTGCGAGATCTTGGTACCGTCAACGGCAGCAACTTTGCCTACCGTTAGCAATTTTGCCCGACACCAAAATCCTTAACACAAAGTTGTATATCTTTTTACCTCGTAAATGGATAAACAATAAACTTACGCTGGCTAAATCATAATTAAACGATTGGCAACACTGACAAGATTGCAGGTTTGTACAAGCTCCCATTCTGCTGTCAAAGGCCAAAGAAAGTGGATGTGTGCTGGAACATTTTTTGTGCTCCAGGCCGAAATACGTGTGGTAGGTACTTCATTGTTACATTAAAAGTTGTATAATATGGTCTTTTTTGTATATTCATTAGCAATCGCTAATAAACTACGAATTTAAAGCAATTTTTACCGCTAGGCAATTTTGCCACAGGTTTGGGCGATTTTGTCAACCAACTTTGCCTAGCACCAGGGTTGTCACAAATATATATAGGTATATATATATATATATATATATATATATATATATATATATATATATATATATATATATATATATATATATATATATATATATATATATATATATATATATATATATATATATATATATATATATATATATATATATATATATATATATATATATATATATATATATATATATATATATATATATATATACATATATATATATATATATATATATATACCTATATATATATATATATATATATATATATATATATATATATATATATATATATATATATATATATATATATATATATATATATATATATATATATATATATATATATATATATATATATATATATATATATATATATATATATATATATATATATATATATATATATATATATATATATTTACTTTCGAGCGACTGGAAGGAAGGATTGTTTGTGATATTTCGAGATGTTATTTGACTTACGTGTGATGTGACTTATTTGAAGTTTATATAGATAAATGACGATATACATTTATTTTTTTAAATTAGGCGGAGCGTGTGTGGGTGTGTGTCTGTCACGCGCGCGTGTGTGTGTGTGGGTGTGTGTTTGTGTCCATCCGCCGACCTTGAGCCTAAACAGATGCACCGATTTAGTTAAAATTTCCAATGTAGAAGTTTAAACACTCATTCATTTAAGCTCATTATATTTCCTATTTAGAGTTTTATAAAAATTGTTTAGGAATTTGTTTTTGAAACTGAACAACTTCTCTTATAATGAAGCGGCATGGTGTTCTTTTAGATAAACCATGGCTACAAAGGAGAGACGGAAACCAGGTTCCAGACAATATAAGGATTACAGCGAAGACATGTTGGAGGTGGCGGTTGACTTAGTGAAATCTAAGAAACTTTCTTCATATGATGCGGAAAAGGCATTTCACATTCCGCGCAGAACTATCCTAAACAAGGCTCGTGGTGGTCATGACAAGAAGATCGGTTCGCCTTATAAACTAAGCCAAGAAGATGAAGCAAAATTTTTAAAGGTACACATCAATCATTTGTGCAATCTGTCATCTTTAAAAATCATTCTTTTAAATTGCTAGACATTCAAGGCACGTTTCCATAATATATTCATAAATTCCATCTAGTGCTTAAATTTTCCCGTTCTCATAAATAGACACACGTAGGTATTAATATATTATGGTATACTTTTTTAAAGGTGCTAGTAGCCGCAGCAGAGTTCGGGTTTCCAATAACACCATTGGAGTTGCGGTTGGTGGTTTTCGACTTTCTCAACAAAAACGGCAAGGAACATCTCTTCAACGGCAAGGCTCCAGGTGAGTGGTGGGCGAGGAACTTTATACGTCGGCACAAGGATGAGATAACCACAAGACGTACTCAAAATATAACAACATCTAGAGCATCTAACTCTGCCAATGAAATTATCGAATATTTCAATAATTTGAGAGACAGCCTTCAAGGAATACCGGCAGAAAATATACTGAACTATGACGAGTCAAATTTGACTGATGACCCAGGCTCAAAAAAATGTATATTTAAAAGAAAAGTTAAACATCCTGAAAGCGTGATGGACTCAAGCAAAAGTTCCGTCAGTATAATGTTCGCTGTGACGGGTGACGGGCATTGTCTCCCCCCATATACTGTCTATAAATCAGAACATTTGTGGACATTGTGGTGCCAAAATGGACCCGAAAATTCAAGATATAACAGAACCAAATCAGGTTGGTTCGATCTGAAAACATTTGCAGACTGGTTTCAAACAATTGCGTTACCGTGGGCACAAGGTAAACAGGGTACAAAAGTTCTGATCGGCGATAACCTGTCCAGCCACCTTAACGTAGATATAATTCAGGCATGTGAAACCAACAACATCAGGCTCGTTTTTCTTCCGCCTAATTCAACACACTTAACACAGCCTCTCGACGTTGCTTACTTTGGACCTATGAAGAGAGTCTGGAGAGCTATACTCGAAAATTACAAATTCCAGAATCCCAGCACATCTTTAGACAAACGTGTCTTCCCAACTCTATTAAAGGAGCTCATGCTCAAAATGGAATTAAATAATTCCAAAAACATAATCAGCGGATTCCGGGCCACTGGAATAATTCCTTTGGATCCAAAAGCAGTGTTAAAAAAATTGCCAGATCATGATGATGCCGACAATAAATATTCCATTGACCAGTGTCTGTTACAGTACCTTGAGAAAAGACGAGGATTGAATAATCCACCAAAAACAAAATCGAGAAATAAAAAAATTTATGTGCAACCAGGCAAGTCTGTCAGCCCTGCAGATGTCACAGTGAACGTAAACGGAGAGACAGTAGAAACTAACCCATCTGGAATAAAAATTACGTTGAACATTCTCATTAAAGGCCGCAATAAACCTTCTCCAGAGAAAAATGATCCTGAAAAATGATCTACTCATATTCACATAAATGTCACATCTGGAGGTAATGGTGACGTGGAACCTTGTACTTCTGCAACTAATTCTACCTTGTTAACAGAATCCTTACAGAGGCTTTCTGTTCCGTCAACTTCGTCGGGAGTCCTAAAAAATCTTGACAAAAAGCATTCACTTCCCGGAAACTACCTGAAAAAAATATACACAGAAAGTTCATCCGACAGCGATGAAGACTACGAAAGTCGTATCACATTTACAGAGAGTGATCAGAGCGTGTATTCACCACACCTGGACGAAGAGTCAGATGTTGACTTATCACCGAAAGAAGCTCCGCAGGACAAACTTAGACTTAACTCACCTGTAGTAGTTGGTGACTACGTCATAGTAAATTATGATAATCAGTTTTATCCAGGCCAAGTAAATGCAGTTGAAGGTGATACATCTTTAGTCTCAGCAATGGTAAAATGTGGAAATTATTGGAAATGGCCAGTGAAGACTGATTCAATCTGGTATCAAACCAACGATATAATACAAAAAATACAGGAACCCAGTAAAATATCACGTCGCAATATATTCAAGGTGCCTGAGATTGTTTCACAAAGTTTCGGAAATTTGTAGTAAGACAACAATTTGATCCTTCACTAGCAGAAAATTTCAAGAATATCTACTTACTACCTTCATATAATTACTTCTATGCAAAACTATGATTGTTTTTGTACTGTGAACCATTTGTTTGTATTTTTTTTCTTTAATGGCTAGAAGAGCCTTTTTTATGTTTTCCTTTTATTAATATTAATGAGATTACCGTACCTACTTATTAAGATACTCTTTAGCCATGATTCCTGTATAAAGACCATTTTTTTTTGTATCTTTATTAAACCTAGCTGTATGCATGATTGCTAAATCGTAACTGACCGGATTATTGTAGAATGATCGGTTTATTTGCAATAAATAATTTAAATTTTATTACACCGTTTTCTTTCAAGCTTACCTACCCACACCCAAATCTTGCATAGATCAATATTTTTTTGTTTTGTCTTCATGTTATTAATCAAATGTTAAATATTGTTTTTATTCTTCAACTACGACGATCAGATTGGAATGGTCACATAGTTTTTTTTATTTGTGGCATAAAATTGCAGCCATAAAAAAACTCTAAATTTTGCAAAATAAAATATAATACTTTAAATTATTTATATTTTCCTTATTCATATTTAAAATGAAAAGAAATAATCCAATAACTCTTAATATGCTTCACAAAATGATATTAAAACTTTTACTCGGTCATTGTGACAACCCTAATCAAGTTTTAGTTTTTGTATGAAAATTTAGTCATAGCCTTAGTCAAGTTTGCCTAATCATCTATTTAGAAAATGAATGTTATATCACTCTTAATAAAGTCTAATTTCATTTGCGAATAAGATATACTCTATCCTTTTCTTTGACAAGATTTGAATTTAACGGCTTTTAAATAATAATATTTTGCCAGGCAAAGTTGTTGTTTTCCTGTGTCAATTTTGCCCAATTATTTAAAAGCCTGTAACACCAACAATATTAACAATATTGATATTGTGGCTTGCCAAGTAGCTAGAGTAGGTTGTCTCCTTCGTTCCTTCCTCAGAATGTTTATAACAAAAAGAGACAGAACTGTGTAATATTTAGACATTTATGCGAAAAATCGCAAAATCCAGACAAAGTTACTGCCGCTGACGGTATTTCGAGATCTCGGTATACCGAGATTGCATTCCCTAGGTGCTACCAGCTTCACACAGTAAAATAAGTTAATTATTATATAATGTTAAACAGCCTTGATAGTCTTCGATATTAATCCCGCAACATCACGGGCCCAAGTGGCCATAATGACTGCCGACTTCCAAAAGAAGATGGCACTTTAACCTTTCGGAAGCCAGTCATTTCAAGCAAAATTTTCGAAGCCCTCGAAAATTTATTTGTAGAAGGTGTGTGCAAGCATAATAATATATAACGGTGGCTTATTCAATGGCAGGCTTCAACGACAGGCCTTGGAGGGAGGAAGTGGCGAGAGAAATACAGCCGATAATGGAATAAATACGGATATAATACGTATAATACGAAAAACGCCGATCGGCAAACGTGGCCACCCAAGAGTTAAAAGGTCACCCAAAGGCCACCCAAGTCTTTGAAATTTGTCCACCCAAGTCTTTAAATTTTGTCCAACACACTGAACCCATCAATGGTTGTATGTAACGATTCTCTGCAGGCATTATCTGATAGATTGGTTTAACCCTTCAGGCCTCGGCCCCTCAGTCGATTGACAAGTTGATGTCCCAAAAAAATTTTGTAAAAATTAGTAAAAAAAATGAATTATAGCGTTGTCTCATCAAAACATTAATTACTGCCTAACCACTGTACCCATAATTAAAAATAAAACATATTAACATAATAAAACATAATAAAATAAAACAAATTAAATTAAAATTAAATTAAAACGGGGCCGTCACGCTGAATCGTGTTGTGGCCGATATCGGCCAATTGGAGCTCTAGGGGTTAATAAAAACACATTTTGACTTAACACTAAAATACACTTTTATTAAACTGTTATTGCTGTCATGCTAATGTGACAACTTGCATATCGAAGATCAACTTATCCAGTATGCCAATTATTTTTGATAAAGCAGCCATATCGCCAGCTGGAAAAAATACAATTTCATTAGTAATACTCTTGGGTGGTCTAGAATCTGAGTGATAGGGTATTAGATTGCTCAATGCCATAGAACGCTTTGGCAAACCTTCTACGCCGGCGACATGCAGGTGGCGCTGTTAGCATTATCCAGCGAAACTAATAGCTATTTATTGGGCCGTCTGTAAGAACATTTACAATAAACTTTTTTTTTTAATTAAAGACTGATTGATTATAAAAGAATCAATAATATAACTAATGATAACATTAATAACATTCAATTATTAGTGCCATCTATCGTATGTTCATATACAGTGTCGGATTAACCCATGTAAGGGCCCATAGGCCATCGAAGTCTCGGGAACTCCTTTGCACTTTTGGGGCCCCTTTGGGATGTCAAACATTCTGACCACGATGGGGGCCCTAAGCTATAGCTTGTGTATATAGACACTTTTCATATAGGCTGATTACATCACAGAAATAAAACGGAGAGATAGAATGACATCTATTAGTCTATCTGAATATCAAAGTTCGTAATTATTACCTATTAATATCTGTATACCAATAAAAAAATGTCATCTTTACGTAAATTATATTCAAATAATAAGAACAATGATTTAAAAATTTGTTTGTTATTGTATAATAATTTTACTTCGAGATAGGATACCGTATAGTCATGTTTAAAACGCCATCAGTAGCCGCCATACTGCCATATCAAAAACGCCACGACGATTAATCAATATTTGGAACTCCATAGTGAAACTTCATATGACACTCATTTGCTATCTATACGTCGCGTTTCGTAGCAAAATCCTAGCTGCCAAAACGTACTATGGCGTTGAGCAACCTAATACTCTAAATAATCAATGATGACACTAACGTTTTTCAGGGTTTTCCGCAAGGGATCCGACGCAAGGGATCTCTAAGAATCCGAAAGACTTCAACTCGGCTATCTGTTTGGTGGTTATGGGATGTTTCCACATGCTAGTGCTCATTGAGGGACAGAATATCAGCGGCTTCTCTGGATCCCACGCTCGCGCCATTGAAGTCAGCAAATTATCGCAGATACCCTGTCGGAAATTACAAGATTATTATGAAATCGAAGACTATCGTAGTTATGTGACATTATAAATAGGATAAAAATTAAATTACATGAAGTTTGAAGAACCCGGCGTTTTGGCGATGTTGCAACCGCCAATGTCCAGGGTAGACGAACCTAACCAACCCTGGACTATGGCGGTTGCTACATCGCCCAAATGTCAGGTCCTACAAACTTCATGCGGTAATTTCGTTTTTTAACATGCTTTTATTAGGTCGACCTGTATGTAACTAACTAAGTAATGGAATATAAGGTAACTAATTTAACCATCTTCCAAGGATCGTAGCGTCATGAAAATTGGCAGCTGTATGTAGTTCTGATGACAATACAATAATATGGTACTGTCGAACTGATCTGATGATTACAGCAGTCGGAAGATATGAACTGGAACTTCATGATGGAACATCGTATCATAGCTGTGTTTGGACTTGTTAGAAAAGTCTTAGAATGAACTTTGACCACGATGAGGTTTCAAGGTCTGATGATGAAGCCGGAAGATAGGCACTGGCATTCCATGATGGAATATCGTATCATAGCTGTGTGTATGTGAATATCGTATCATAGCCCAAAAGCGTGTTTTTAGTGTTTTTTTAAACTATTAATTTATATCCTATTTATGATACAAGATTATTGTCGCAATATTTTTTTTTGATCCAAAAATAAAACAATCATACATTTGATATCTTTCCGAGCGTGTTGGCATCTAAGGGAGCAATCAAGAAGACATCGGCCCATTTGTTGACTTCTAAGTGAATGATAGGGTCACCGGGTTGTTGCCACACGTTCCACTCATCGGAATCGCAGAGAACCTCCACCTTTTCTGGTAAACGCTTCTGGTCGAAGAAACGGAGGGCGTTGGCTGTTACAACCACTTTCACCTAAAAAAAATATACATTCTGATATTAGCTGACCCGATAGACGTTGTCCTGTCCAAATTTTAAATTTGTTTGTGATCGTTTTGTGAATTTGTGAAAAGCTATTTGAATATGTAAACAAAGAAAGAAATCAGTTGTGTCTCCCCAAGATTTTTCCGGCAATCAGACAACCCCCGCCAAACCTCTCAACCCCCTCCCTAACTCCCCACCACTCCTTCCAAACTCCCCCTAACTCCCTCCAACCTTATCACAAACTCCACTCCCTCCCCCCACCCTAACCCCAACCTTCTATATCCCAATATTTCCATCCCGAGAGCATAGCAATCAAATCAAAAAAAGAATCAACCTAATATGTCACTGCTATTCAAAAAAGAATTACGGATATCCATCGTACGAATTGTGAGTGGAAAAAATCCCTTTCAGTTTTCCCGAATTATCCACTTTTTCAGGCAACTTTTCTAATTTTCCTTTCCATTAGGACCTTATTTGTACTATTACAAACAAGACCTTCTTTGGACTATTACGAACTATTACAGACCTTATTTGGACTATTACGAACATTTTTTTAAAAAATGCCAAATCGGTTCAGCCGTTCAACCTAATATGCAGTTACCAACAAATAGCATTTTATTTTTATTTATACAGTTATATATCACAAATAATTAAAAACGGGATTTACCACATAAAATTGAGGGCACCCGGCGTTTTGCCTATGTGGAAAATGCCATTATCAAGAATAGACAATTGTCATCAGCCATTGTTCTGTGGGAGCTAATAATTGGCCACGAAGGCCCATGTGTTCAGGGTCGGTCATACTCACGGGTCAACACCCATCCGGCAGCCTCCACATAAAAGTACGAGCCAGGGTAGGACTCTAGCCTTCGAGACAGTTTCCCGTAGGAGTTAACCTTCCGGCGCTTCTGGACGGTTTGCACACCGTGCGGTGTCAACCAATCAATTGTGCATTCTGACCGACAGCCAGGGGAATCTAGAAACGGTACCTATAGAGCGGCGGTAGTTGTTTTCCTTGCGGTAACTGCTCTTGAAACAACCAATTGGCTACCCGATTCCGGATGAAAGCTAGATATAGGACGCCATGGTCCGCGATAGATTCAGTAGACACCCTATCACCGCTTTGTAAGGGAGAGGACCGCACAAGCGACTTCGAACCCGTAACCAGTCGGGAGACCGGAGTAATCTGGTTGAAACTAGAAGTAAGGGCGTGAGTGTCGGCCCGCTGGTTGATTAACCTGGTTATCTCGCAGTAAGGTGTTGGCTTCTTACGGGCATGTGGCGTAACTAGACGGTGGGCTGTTTTGTCCTAAGTCTTCTACGCTCACCTCACGGGAGACAAAACGATCTAATATCGTTAAAACTTCCTGAGGTGACCGGTTCGCCCATTGTAATTGGCAACTCTAGTTGTTCTGTGGGTAGGCAACCTACTGACAATTTATAAAAGTGGAATCGAGTAGTCAAATTTTGAAATTCTGTCCTCGCACACTACTCACTATATATCGTTTTGCTTCTTTGCATACGACAATGGATGTTAAGAACATTTTAAAAAGAAACATGTTGGCTTAACAAACAAAACGGTCCATAGCGACTCGACTGGTAGAACACATCAAGGAAGTTTGAATGGAAAAAATCAGCTGAATGAACCGCTAATTGTAGCCCCTTTGTCTACACTTGTGCAAATTGATTTCTCGAGTTCTGCACCAACTGCAAGAATAAATCAATATCATCATCGCTACTCACGTACAAATCTCCTGCGGTTCTCGACAATTTGAGCACTTTTTCAATTAAATTTGACAGATTTGCCGCCGCCAGACTGCCCGTCACTCCAATCAATATATTCTTGTACTTTTTATTGACGATCATTCGCTGAAGAACTCTGGGTTTCTGTAAGACTTCAACAGTTTGCTTGACCCTGGATGGTCTAGGTGTAGGAATTTTTAGCGGATCTAAAAAGATATTATATACGTAAAAAAAGGATGATTTTCGATTTTTAGAGCACCAGAATGAGTGATTTACCTTCGAGCGATTGATTTCGATTCATGATAGAAGAGATAATTGGTTTATAAGCGGAGATAGAGTCGGTGTTTAGGTTATGCCGCCAAAAGATGATTTTACAGCCGAAGTCACTAGATTTTAAAAACGTACGGAGTTATAGCTATTAGTATGGAGTGTATAATTAGCAACACGATATTACAATACGACTACCGTGTTTAAAAACAATCTAACAAAAGGACGCAACGCCGGCAATCATCAACAAATCTGACTGACAGCACTGATCATATAAATAACTGACAGCAGCAAACATAAACAACACTGATAGAGGTGGGCTACTATAATCAGTGGTGGGCCACATTGGAAATGTAACCAGCTACTTTTGGGTATTATTTTGGGTCCCATCAAACTTGCAGAAGGCAAATTTGCAGACGGCAATCTTGCAGACGGTATTCTTGCAGGCGGCAGTTTTGCAGAAGGCAATCTTGCAGAAGGCAGTTTTGCAAATGTCAAAATGACCTAACCTAACCTAACAGAAAAACTTAAAACATTTTTTTTAATGTTTAGTTTGATGTGTAAAAGTCATCCACTACTAGGATGCCGGTAATTAATGTCACTTCGATTTTAGGGAAAGAAAAACCTAACCTAACCTAACAGAAAAACTTAAAAACTGTACTGAAGGTTGCCGCGTGCAAGGTTGCTTCCTGCAAGGTTGCCTCCTGCAAATCTGCCCTCAACAAATTTGGAACTGTCAAAAGTGACATTTGTGCAAAATTGCCGCATGCAAAACTGGCGCCCCCCATTATTTTAATATTTTCTACCCTGACTATATTTAAAACCTGACTATATAAACCTGACTATATTTATCACGCCGATTCCGACATCAATACTCTTTTTTGGTCTCAATAAAATGGCGAGATATAGGCATTGAAAGAAGCGTCAAACATGATCAATTAAAAATATATAGCAATATAATTGATCCGATATAATTATATAGCGATATAATTGAACTATAACGGTAAATTATATACCGAGGAGATCGCATCTACCTATTGCTTAATGCGCTGTACCATCAAACAAATATTTTTGTAGATAGGCCAGTAGTAGGTCTAGAGTTGTCAACTACAACGGGCGAACCCGTCACTTCAGGAAGTTTAACGAAGTAATCATTCTATCTCCCGTGAAGTGAGCGCAGAAGACTTAGGACAAAACAATCCACAGTCAAGCTCCGCCACATGCCCGTAAGAGGCGAACCCTTATTTGCGAGATAGCCAGGAATGTTACCCAGCGGGCATACACTCACGCCCTTACTTCCAGCTACGACCAGATTACTCCGGTCTCTCGACTGGTTACGAGTTCGAAGTCGCTTGCGCAACCTCTACCTGTTGTATTACAGCGGTAATTCAGTTTGAATTTTTCGCAGACCTGGGCGTTCTTTACCCGTAGTGCCACACGGGATCGAGTGGCCCAAGGTTATTTCAAGAGTGGCATGACAACAGGTGAACATCCACCCCCGCGCTTAGGAAACAGTGTATTTCCATAGTCTCCAGACCCCTTCAGCAATTAGTCAGAATGCACAACCGATTGGCTTCGCCGACCGGTGCGCAAACCGTCCAGTGGCGCCGGGATGCAATCCCGCCGGGAGAAACCGGTCCACCGGCTCTGAGGCCTGAGACACAGGAGTCTTACCTGGGGTAGCCTTCCACTCGAGGAGGCTTCTGAATAGGAGCTGAATCGTGAGTTGAGCCGATCCGAGAACAAGATAGGCCAGTGGGGAGGGTTATAGCTCTCCTTAATTCCTTACCCACTGAGATAGACATATTTTGTATACCCTTTGCCAGCTAAAAAGGCAACTCCCTGCTATCTCAGGTTTATCATAACTTTGTTTTACTTAGTTTTAATTTTTAAATATTATTTTAATGACAGGATTAGTATACTTATGTAAGTCAGTTATTACGGACTTTACACTCTAGATTTAATATTCAAGGGCGAAGTGGATTCGTCTGTTATGCTCCTGAATAATATATGAAATAAATAAATAAATAAATATCACATTTCGGTAGGGCAAGTTAGTTTTATTTTTTTAAAAATCATAAACACCTATATGGCGGTACGTTCAGTTAGTTTTTCTTAAAACATTTCATAAACACTTATATGGTGGTACATTAAGTTAGTTTATTTTTTTAAATCATCATACAAACTAATGATTGAATAGTAGTTTGTTTTTTTTTTAAGAAAAATAGACGAGAAACCAATATCATAATAACTCCCTATTTTTGTATTGAGTGTCAAAAAATATGTTACTATGGGGATCTCTACTGGCACTTTTTCTCCCACTAGAGAGCGCAGCGGGCGATCGCCCCGAGGAGGTGTGAAGTAAGCATGCACCGCGTGAGGAAGCATCCGTACGAAGATCGGGTTGTAGGAGGAAGGACGATCACAGGCAGGCATAAGTTTTAACTTTCCCAGCCCACCAACTGACCAGGACGGAAAGCTTTGCAAACGCGCAATTATTCTTTTCAAGATGAAGATGGAAATATCCTGCTGGAAAGCCTGACCCAGTTCGACTGAAATTGGGTTTACTATTTTAAAACGGACAGTCAATACACCTCGTCGTGCTTCGCTTTTGCCGACGACCTACCTTTCATCACCAGGAACCCCAAGCAGCTTTCCCTACTGCTACAGAAAGTGGACCTGTTCAGCGACTGGTCAGGTTGTATTAAAGTGAAGCTCTCCAAGGTAGTACGCAATAAACAGCCGCGATATCTTTACTCGATTATGACGTGGTCCCGTAACCGGCATGTCCATTCAACACGGGCACCTGAACAACTTGCTATAAACCCAAGCACAAAACTACACATTTCCAGTGCAGCTTTTCGTATTATTCTGTGGTTGTATGGAATCGGTTGGGAATGGCTTTGCGATCGAAATCAATTGCAGTATTTAAGGACCACTTTAAAAGTTTATTATTAAAGGAAGACATTTAGATGTCATAATTTGATTTTATTTTAAAATAACTATTGCTAATTGGATTATTACTATTGTCTTCGTTTATTTATTAATTTGTAACCTGATTATTTAATGTTAAATATTTTGATTTTGATTATTTTTGATTTATTATATGTAGATTATTAAATTTATGTAATTACGTTATTTTCTTTTAATATCATTTGATGTTAAATATCTTGATTTTGATTATTTCGATTTGTGTATTTATTTGATTATGATTATTTGGATTTTTTGTTTTAAGATTTATTTGATTTGGTTATTTTATTTTAAAAATCATATACCTATGTATCAATAATTAATAGGTGTGTCCTGAAAACCAGGATAAGAGATATCCTGAGGATACCCCTAATTTGCAGCGTTTGTAGCTTTATTTCATAGTCTTTGTCTATTTATAGTTTTAATTTTTAATCTGTGTGTTCTTGTTTTTTTTTGTATATGTTTTTTATAACAGCTGCAAATAAATAAATAAATAAATAAATAAATAAGTGTTTTTGCCTTGGACTCACCCACATAAAGACAAAATTCAGCTCATATGACCCCAAACTGGTCTATAAGGGCTCTAATATCTCCCTTATTGACCCGAATAAGCATTTAAATTCCTCAGCAGGAAAATCATCGTGTAATAGAGTGCTTAACAAAAATAGATGCCGAGCTTTTTGAGGGCCAGATGGCTCTCAAAAAGCTTGGATCTATGACAATTACCTAACTTCACATTTGTCATGGCCTTTTCTCATATACGATTTCACGAACTGTCCCATTCTGGATCGACAATCGGCTACCCGATACCGAGTTAAAAACCGGGCAATAGATTCAGTAGACACCGAATCACCGCTACATAAGGGAGAGGACCGCTACATAAGGGCAAGCGACGGGCGGGGGCATGGCCAGGCAATTTGAGTTTGAAATTGTCTGACTATTCCCCTACTCCCAGCATCTGTCCGATGCTGGGTTTGGCGAACGGTTTAGGGAGTAGCGCAGGTCGCATAGATCCCCTGAACAAGGCCAGGGGACTATCCTTCTCGAGGTTGCCGCCTGTTATTGACCAAGTGCCCTAGGTAAGTGGTATAACAAAAACCCCTGGCCGGCACTCAAGATCCTAACCCTCAGTCACATCCCAGTCTCCTTAGCCAATCCCAGTGCCGAAACAGGCGGCACCAACCTACACCCAGGCCCACACAGCCTCTTGGGCACTAAACCCCCCCCCCACAAAAGTGTACCACACCTACCAAGGGCGGGTAGTGTGTGCGTTATCCCATCAGCTCAACTAAACCAAAAAATGGAAGCACAAGTTAAAGACAATTTACCCCAGGAGGGTACCACAATCCCTTCCAAGGATAGTGGAGAATCCCTCACCGAGCCCAGCTCGGTCTGGGCCCTCAGAGGAGACCACAACGGCCGAGACAACAACCGCAGCGGCGAATCCGGAACCCTCCACCTCTGCCCCCCAACGGGAGGGCAGAGGTGGAGGAATGGAGACGAATTCGCCACTGCGGATTGAGGGATGCACCAGTGACGAAGATAACGTCCTGCGCAGCCCATAGCTCCATCTCTCTTAACGTCATCCAAACCAACCTCCAGCACAAACTAATAGCGGCAACCACCCTACGCAGAGTGCTGGAGATGAATAACCAGACCGTCGCCATGATCCAGGAACCCTGGATCAGAAACAACAAGATCTGCGGTCTAAACAGCATCGGAGGTAAGTTAATGTAGACACCTCTGTTGAAAACCCAAGAACATGCATCCACGTGCCTAAATCTTTAGCAACCGTTTTGCTTAACCAATTCTGTTCAAGAGACCTAACTGCAGTGAAACTCACCACAGAAAAACAAACTGTCCTAGTCCTAGCTTCAGTGTACATGCCGAGCGAGAGCGAAATTCCTTCAGGAGAACTAGCCAGACTGGTGCAGCATTGTGAAGCACACGACTGGGATCTGATCATATCTGCGGACTCCAATGCCCATCGCTCTCTGTGGGGAAGCAAAGACACCAACAGAAGGGGAGAGTCCTTAGCTGAATATCTATTTCAAACAAACCTAAACATTATAAACAGAGGTAGGGAACCTACCTTTGTAAACTCTAGGTACCAAACTATCATAGACATTACCTTGGCAACGGACGCGGCGGCCAGTTTGATTGAGGGATGGCCCGTATCAAACGAGCCATCGTTTGCAGACCACCGCCGCATCTGTTTTCAAATACGGTACAAGCTAACAGACCCTGTCTTATATCGAAACCCCCTTAAAACAGATATTACAAGGTACACAAACTTACTAAACAAAGTGCTAGGAGACAAACAACTAACTAACGCAGCACTTAGCACAGAAAACATAGAAACAAACGTACAGATCCTAACTACAACCCTTTTAAGTAGTTATGAAATGGCATGTCCTGTTGTAAAACCTAAAGACACAGGAAAAAGCTCATGGTGGGGGCCAGCGCTGGAAAGGCTACGTCGAGGACTCAGGACACTCTTTAACCGAGCAAAAAATACCAGAACCAGTGAGGACTGGGATAAATACAAAACGGCACAAAAACACTACAAGAAGCGGATCAGATTCCGGAGAACAGAATCCTGGCACAACTTCTGTAGTAGCATAAACTCAACGAACCAAGCCGGAAGAATAAAGAAAATCCTAGCTAAAGGTGAGCCCAACCTCCTAGGCTCCCTAAAAAAGGAAGACGGCACTTACACAAACACAGATGTAGAAACCAGCTCAGTACTCCTGGAAACACACTTTCTTGGATGTCAAATCACAGAAGATCCTGAGTGGCCAGACGAAAACTACAGCACACCAACAACCCAAGAATGGGAAGTCGCAAACAAGATAGTAACTGCGGACAAGATAAAATGGGCCCTGAAAAGCTTCAAACCTTTCAAATCCGCAGGGCTGGATGGCATTTTCCCAGCACTACTACAATGGCAACCAAACCATGCAACAAAATACTTACTACCAATCTATAGGGCCTGCATAGCCTTCATGGAGAGAGGCGAAAGTAGTCTTCTTACCGAAACCGGGAAAGGAGGACTACTCACACGCCAAATCCTTCAGACCTATCAGTCTAACGTCTTTCTTACTAAAGACGTTAGAAAGACTGATGGACCGTCACCTAAGGGATGGGGCACTAAGAAATAAACAACTACACCCACAACAACACGCCTACACAAAAGGCATATCAACAGAGTCGGCACTACACATGGTGGTGCACAAAATAGAATCGGCTCTAACAAATAAGCTGTCAACACTCGCCGCCTTTATAGACATAGAAGGCGCTTTTGACAAAACCATGCACAACAGCATAAACCACGCCCTACAGGAACTTAAGGTGGACCCAGTCACCATAAAATGGATCACGGAGCTGGTTAGCAAAAGGGCGGTCCAGATAGTGATGAATACTACCAGAAGAGCGAAGGTAGTTAAAGGATGCCCCCAAGGGGGGGTCCTATCACCACTTCTATGGAACATAGTAGTGGACAGCCTCATAAAAACACTAAATGAAAGGGGTTACACATGCCGACGACCTAACAATAATGATAAATGGAAACGCAGAAAATATGCTATGTAAAGTCATGCCCTCAGCTTTGCAGATAGTAGAAAAATGGTGTGACGAACATAAATTGTCAGTAAATCCGAAAAAGACAGAACTCATCCTCTTCACCAACAAGAGGAAGTTACCAGAACTACAAGTACCAAAATTATTCAACACCAAACTCTCCCTATCTACAGAAGTGAAATATCTGGGAGTCATCCTAGACAGCAAATTAAACTGGGCGAGTCAAATCGAAGCCAAAACAAAGAGGGCCTGCATAACTTTTTGGCAGTGTCGGAGACTAGTGGGGAAAAAATGGGGTCTCAACCCAAAAATCACACTCTGGCTGTACACATCAGTCATCAGGCCCTCTCTGACTTATGGATCAGTTGTATGGTGGCCCAGAACACAACTGACCACAGTGAAAGCGAGACTCCAGACCCTGCAACGCATAGCGTGTGTAGCAGCCACTGGATGTATGAGAACCACACCATCGGCCGCACTGGAGTACCTCCTAAACATGAGACCTCTAGCCTCATCCAAGAGGAGGCTAAGGCAGCCGCTCTAAGACTAAGAGCAAATGAACTGTGGAAACAAAACACAGAAACACCACACTCAAAAATTCTGAAACGGGTTCTAGAAGAAATACCTTTTCTGGACGCACCCATGGACAGGATAATATGCCATCATGTCTTTGATCGAAGATACAATATCCAACTCATTGCAGAACCAGCAGATCACTCTGGTACAAATGAAGTAAAGATATACACAGATGGCTCCAAAACCACTCAAGGTACCGGAGCCGGCGTCTTCTCAAATGATCTAAACATCAAAATATCAACTACCCTAGGCAACCTAAATACGATCTTCCAAGCAGAATGCATTGGCATCACCAGAGCAGCACAAGCAGTTGCAGCCAAAGATGTCGGAGACCTAAGCTTGAAATTTGTCTCCGACAGTGCCTCCGTGCTACAAGCGCTAGCAAAAAATACTATAACCTCTGTCCTTGTACTGGAATGCCACAATGCACTTCAATCCATTGCAAGGTCAAATAGAGTGACCCTGCAATGGATTAAAGGGCACAGCGACCCACTGGGCAACGACGCGGCAGACGAACTGGCCAAAAGGGGATCAAATGAAATATTATATGGACCGGAACCCTTGATGCCCATTCCCCAGGCCCAAATAAAAACATGGCTACGCAGGAACACCGAAGAAACCCACCTAACAGAATGGAAAAAAAACGCAGGATGCAGATAAACAAAGAACGCGGTTCCGGAAGCGTCCAAAAAACTTGCCCGCAACCTCACCAGATTAAAAAGGGACAAAATCCGTAAAGTCATAGGTACTATGACAGGCCACTGTCCCCTAAACAAACACCTGTTTACCATAGGTGTGACAGACAGCCCTCTATGCAGAGGATGCATGGAGGAAGAAGAAACGCCACAGCATGTGCTCATGGAATTCAGGAGCGTGGCAGAGCAACGGGCAAGAATAATACAATCTCCAGCATCTGTCCCGGAGGCCTGTAGCAACCCAAACAGGCTGCTAATCTTCTGGGACAGCCTGGGTTGGCTGGAGTAACATAAATAGAAACATGAGCCACGCACAATGGCCCAATCAAGAGGCCAAGTGCGGGAAAAATCCCAGACAAACTAACTAAGGGCAAGCGACTTCGAACCTGTAACCAGTCTATGGTCTATGGTCTATGGTCCATTTGATTTACATGGGTCATAGAGATTTAACATGCAAAAATTTTCATAATTAGAAATAATCGGAAATAAAATATTAATGTCTAATTGATTTACTATTTATTTATTACAATCTTAACTACCCACAATACCCGGAGGGGTTTTGTAGTTTTCATAAGCAAATTCTTCGCTGTTCTGCGGATCGAATTCCACACCTGGAACATTAAAAAAATAATAAATAAATAAATATCCTCTAATTTACCAGAAAAATAAAACAAAATACCAACCAATATATTCAATTTCTAGGTTAAAAGGACTGTCCACCTTATCAGCTATCACGATGCCCCAATGTGTTACCCTGTGCAGTGGTATTGGTTGCTGTTTATCCTGAACGCGACCTTTCGATGCAAATACGAATTTCGAAAATGGAATCTGAAAAATATACAGTGATTATATATAGACATCATAGCTAATGAATGAATGAATATATATAGACATCATAGCTAAATCGATGGACGACCCTCGTACAATACTCAAGAGACCTCAATACAGTCTCCCAACTGGTGGGTCTAAAAATGATGAGTTAAACAAAAATCATGTCAAATGCTCATGTCGCACCTGTCTGGTACATGTTTGGAATTATATCATTGAAGCTGTCGATCAGTATGTTTATTTGCGTCACTCGATCCAACTAGGCATACTCAACTTCCACATGGAGGTCTGCTGACAATCCAACTCAGATGGGTAGCATTTGGGAAACTATGCCATTTCTTCATGTCACAAATACTGCAGAGCCTCGAGACGAAAGCCTATGATCAGTGTGTGTTGTCAGTGATTACATATGGCACTAGGACGAGGTTGCTAACTATTGGGCTCATACACAAGCTCAAAGTCGTGCAACGAGCTATGCTTGAAGTTTCGCAGCGTGATCCGAAACGAGGAAATCCGCAGAAGAACCAATGTCACTGACATAGTTCGTAAAATCTGCAACTTGAAATGGCAATGAGCAGGCCATATAGCTCGCAGAACCGGCCTTTGGGAAAAAAAGGTTCTCGAATGGCGACCAGAAAGGGCAGACTAAGCGTAGGACAGCCCTCCACAAGATGGACTGATGACATTGCCATGGTCACAGGAAGTAGGTGGATGGGTGTGGCATAAGGCTGTTTGTTATGGCATTCTATGGGGGGGGGGGAGGGGGGCTATGTCCAACGGTGGACGTCTACCGGCTAATGATGATGATGATTACAATGAATAAAATATATATTGAATAGAGTGCTATTTTGCTTTATATAAATATTTACCTTTGTAATTTGCCAGTAAGGTCCGCCCCGAGTATAAAAAACGTAATGATACATGTCATTCCATGTGGTATCGAAATACCCATCAATTGATAAATTAATTGCATAATTTCTGCCATCTCCGCGGACTTTTAAAACGAGGGTATTGTATTGCGTCCAATTGTAGACATCGTCACGTCGGAACGATTTCTGAAATCAATAAAATAATCAAATACTCGTTTAGTCTATGTAATAATAAATACACACTAAGCTCCTGTGGAATGAGAATGTATACTCAAAGCATTTTGTGGGTGGCGCTTGCGACGATTGACACATTGAGCATCAACACGAAGTTTGGGCTCCGCCTGATGACTAGCATCACTTGACGCATCATTGACGTGCAAAGGGCTCCAGGGTCTGCGATAAATTCGAACTGAATTTACACCAACAGCAGGTAGAGGCCGCTCAAACGATTTTTAATCTGTGAACAGACCGGAGGACGGAGAAATATGTCCACATCTGGTAGTGAGGACGTGAGGTCGGCCTGCTTGGTTCACTTCCCAGTACCTTGCACTACGGTGTTGGACTCTCACGGGTATGTTGGAGTAGTTAAAATGATGGACTGTATCGTTCCTAAGCCTCTGCGTTCACCCTACGGTTGAAAGCATGATCTAATATTGTTATACCTTCCGGGGGTAGCGGATTCGCCCTTACTCCCTCTCACAGGTTTGTTGGTGTAGTTAGACGGTAGTCAGTGTTGTCCGTAAGTCTCTCCGTTCACTCCATGGGAGAAAGAATGATCTAATATCGTTATAACTTCCAGGGGTGGCAGATTCACCTGTAGTAGTTAACAATGATGACTAGCATAATTTCCAGTCATAATACTTGTAAAAACAAAAAAATATGTCAGTTTCTTAGAAATCCCAGAAAAACCACCAAATTCCTACAATTCAAAACATAAAATGCCCAAGACTCTCGCCAAACTTTAAAAAACAGCCTATTTGATAGGTAAAATTTCAAAACTGGCAACACTGTCGATTGATTTTAGTATTCAGTCATACAACCCGAGCTTGTGTCATTGTGTCTCATTGTATCAATCGTCAAAAAATAGCAGTTTCATCCCGATTCACCGACCAAAGTCTAGCTAACCATGATATTTACACTTCTGGGGAGTGCGAGGTAGATTCCGGATTGATGACCAGCTGTTGTAGGTTTAGGACAGCTAACTGGCCGCATGCATTCACCTTACCACGGATTCACTGTCTTCCCAACTCTCTTCCGGTTTACTTCCTTTAAAGCTGTAAAATTTGAGATGGGGAAGGCGTTGATAACTTCCACCGCGTCAACAGTGAAGTCGTTCCAGGTGAAGGCATTTGGAAGATCATGACATTTATTTTGTTTGTAGTTTTTTTTAAATTTTTATCCTTTATACTCCTTATGGTAACGGCCCATATAATGTCAAATTTTCTTACAAGTGGCCGGACAGTACTCAGGCGGTCACCCATCCAAGTACTGATGCATCGCTGCTTAGACTCGGTGATCTAAAGGGAACCAGTGTTCCAACGCAGCTATGGATGTAGTCATGATCTAGACGGAGGACTGTGCATCCGAGACTACCAGGAAAATGAAAATGACTAAATCAACCTCCAGCATCCAGTCTGAAGATGTCTCGATTACTCAGATGGGGTCTAAAGAGGAATGTTTTTGGCCTTTTGGGACATCCTGAAAAAACTGTATTAAGGGTTCAGAGGGTACTGTCAAATCCTTGTTGGCATGGCAAGAGCCACTGAGTAGTAACAGCAACGACTCCAAATAACAGCAACTGTGAATAATAGCAACGACTCTGTCATGGCCGCAAGTTTATCAGCCTTACTCTAAGGCTGTCTAGTTGCGCGATGGATATTGCTACAGAGAGGACACTAGAGCGGGGTTAGCATCTATGGTGCCCAATCACACAATATTATCTTTCAGTGCATTTGAGGGGGGATGCAAAAGTCCCCAACTGCTGTTCAACTGTCATTCTGACATTGAAGACCAACAGCATGGTCCATGCTGTTCCCGTCATACTCTCCTCGCACGAGTGATTTCTTCAGGTTCACATCGCTCATAGTTGTACCACCATGCTCCAAACCAGCGTCATTTTGGCTGGTTCGCTGGAACTATTTATCTAGCCTAAGTGCTTGTAAATTATTTGATTCACTACAGTCACCTACTGTGTGCTTTGATATTGTCGGATCTTTAGAATCGGACAAAATCAAGGTTTTGATTATTCTGGAGTCGGCATAGAGCAGAGAGCAGTTTTAGAGCTAGTCCAAAGTTCTGTTTGGACCTGAAGATAGAGGAGGGATTTTAAACTAGCTCTCATCAGTGTATACAGTTAGTTAGTTAGTTAGTTGTACTGGGCGTTCCTCCGCAAGTCGACATCCAGTGTGCCTATTTTGCGTGTAACGGGGGTAGCGCTATTCCACCCACCCCAGCTCCTCGACGAAAGCCAGCAGGGCTTTCAGGTTTCCTGCTGCCTCGCGCAGGGTGCCTGGAGTCCCAAGGTGTTTTGTCCTGTATACTTCTACCTGTTTACAATCTAGCAGAATGTGTTTTGTGGTTTCTTCCGCCTCCATGCATGCTCTGCACATAGGGCTATTCGTTCCGCCCATGTTGAAGAGGTGTTTGTTTAGTGTGTTGTGTCCTGTTATCAGTCCCACTAGTTTGCGTAGATGGGGCCTTTTTGTCCTTAGAAGTGTTTTGGTAAGTTTGTGGTTGTATTCCACTACTATTTCTTTGGTTTGTCTGCAGGTGTCTATCTCTTTCCAGTGTGTTTGATGTAGTTGTTTGTAGTGGTTGTCAAGTTGGTTGTTTATGTGCGAGTAGGGTAGGGGCACGATAGGTTCGGGTCCGTATGCCGGTGTGTCTGAGCCCTTACGGGCTAGTTCATCCGCAGCATCGTTTCCTCTTGAGTTACTGTGTCCCTTGATCCATTTCAGTGTCACCTTATTGCCTTTTCCGCATGCCTCGAGGAGGCTTTGGTGGCATTCGTATACGAGCCCAGATGTAAATCTATCGCTTCCCAGTGCCTGTAGCACTGACCTGCTGTCCGATAGAATACATATGTTTTCGTGTTTTAGCTGCCGCTGTTTCACTGCGTTGCAAGCTTCTATTATTCCCATACATTCTGCTTGGAAAACTGTGTTGTGTGCTCCGAGTGGTTTGAAGATGTGTATATTTAGGTCTTCCGAGAAGACACCACATCCTGTACCTTTGTTGGTTTTTGATCCATCTGTGTAGATTCTTAGGTCCGTTTGATTCAGTGCTTCTTTTGAGTCTTCTGTTAATGATATGGCATATTCTTTCCAGAAGATCATAGTTTTGGGTATTCTGTCGATTGCCGCTTCCAGCATTGGAAAACTTGACAGTATATTATCATATATATTCGTGTGCGGTGTTTTATATTTGGTCCATAAGTTTAGATTCTTTAGACGAAGAGCCGTTGCGGCTGCTTCTTTTTGTATATGTAGGTGTAGTGGTAGAAGCCCTAGCATGATTTCCAGCGCCGCTGTCGGAGTTGTTCTCATGCAGCCGGTCGCTGCTATACATGCTAGCCTTTGCATTTTCTGTAATTTGTTGATTGCAGTAGTGAGTTGGGTGCGGGGCCACCATACTACAGCTCCGTAGCTTATCATTGGTATTATTATCATTTTGTACAGCCACAGTATAATGTGTGGGGCTAGTCCCCATTTCTTGCCCACCATTCTTCGGCATTGCCAGAAGGCGACTGTTGCTTTGTTTAGTTTGTTATCTAGGTGTTTATTCCAGTTTAGTTTTTCGTCCAAAGTTTACTTTACTTCTTTAGAAAGCGTTAGTCTGGATCCAAACAAGGTTGGCATTTTGTATGTACCCAATTTACGTTTATGTGTGAAGAGAATGGTGTCGGTCTTTTTTGGATTTACCGATAGGTCATTCTCCTTGCACCATTTCTCTATTATTTTCAAAGCTGTTTGTGTAAGGTCGCACAATGTGCTTGTTACTAGTCCGTTGATCATTATCACTAGATCATCTGCATATCCTATTGTTAGGAAATGATTGTTGTTTAGTTTTGTTATCAGGTCGTTTACTACCAGGTTCCATAGAAGTGGCGAGAGTACACCTCCTTGTGGGCATCCTCTCATCACGAGCGCCTGGTGATTTTGGTTTTCCGATAGCCTGATGATTCTCTCTCTTAGCATGTTCATTATCCATTCTGTAATCAATGGTTCGGTTTGATGTCTGTTTAGAGCTTGTTGAATGCTACTGAAATTTGTCTTGTCGAACGCTCCTTCTATGTCGATGAAGGTGCCTAGGCAGGAGTTTTTCCTTGCTAGTGCAGTTTCTATGTTGTTTACAACGGCATGGAGTGCTGACTCTGTCGATTTGCCTTGTGTGTATGCGTGTTGGTTCGGGTGGATACCTATGTTTTTAAGTGCTGTGTCCTTCAGTTCTCTGTCGCATAGTCTTTCTAGTGTTTTTAGCATGAAGGAGGTAAGGCTAATAGGTCTGAAAGATTTCGGGTCTGTGTAATCAGTTTTCCCTGGTTTTGGTAGAAAGATCACCTTTACTTCTCTCCATTTCTGTGGGATGTATCTAAAGGCGATGCAGCTACATAGTATGCTTGCTAGTTGTTCGATAAGTTTGTCTCCTCCCCATTTTAGGAGGGCTGGGTATATTCCATCTAGTCCAGTGTATACAGACGGGACAATTTAAGTTTTAGTGAATCATAAATGAAACAAGGTTACGACAAATGAGACGTTAAGTAGTTATTGTCATATTTTCGATTTTGTGCGGCGGATTGTTTGATTGCTGAAAGTTGAATAATTTACGGAAACAGGTTTTTTTCTGTTAAATATAAATATAATCAGAGTTGATTTTTTCCATTTCAGATTATGGAGGATGACGATACTAAAATGATGTTCACTGTCGGGAATCATATTATTTATTATGATAAATGAGGACTACCTAAATCGGGAACATTCAAAACTTCACATCGATTCCAGCACGAAACGTGATGGTGAAGGAGCTGGGCTACCACCAACACTGCAACCTTCCCACACACACTAGACGGATAGAGAAGGAATTAAACGGAGAGGGCATCGAGCCGTCTTCTTTTACCGATATCTAGACGAAGGGCTGTGCATCCGAGTCTTCCAGGAAAATGATACTGCCTAAAGACTGAATCAAACTCCAGTATCCAGTGTAAAGGTTTCTCGATTACTGAGATGGGTTTTGTAGTTGAATGATGTTTGCTTTCTGAGCCATCCTGCACTAACTATTGAGAGTTTAGAGGATACTGTCAAACCCTTGTTGGCACGAGCCACTGAGAGGTTCATTATCATGTCATAGATCCAAGCCTTTCGAGGGCCAGAGATTGGCAATGCATCTATTTTTACCAGACAACTTTTGAATTCTTCTACTATACGTTCGACAGAGAGGTCTATTGCCCTGAAAAGTGATTTCCTGCTGAGGAATTTTATGCTACTCACCACTTTTCGTATGGATCTAAATGCGCAATATCCGGCTTTTTTAACCATGCCATCCTTCGGGACCGTAGTGTCTAAATAGCCACTAAACATAACTCGGCCGGCTTTGCTCATCTCCATTTTGCAGTGGCTGTAACCTTCACCGAAATCCGAATCGCTGGCAAGTATGAATTTGTCTAAAATCTCTTCTTTGTCAAAAAGGCATACAATGTCCGTTTCGCCTGTAGAAAAAAATATTTTTGATTAACCGCCCTACCTTTGGTTTATTTTTCAAGAAGTAGGTAAAAAATTCTGTAGGTCAAAAGTATAATAATCCGGGAATTATTATACTTTCAGGTCGTAGAATTTCGTAAGAATGCAGGAGCAGTCATCGAGCCGCTCACAAACAAACGTACCTGGTCTGTACGTCAAGATGGGATCATCGTTGAACTTCTCCTTCATCTCCTCCGCCCACAGCTTGATTTCGCCCTTTAACATCTTGAAGCCGTTCTTAAAATGATCGAAGTTGGTCATGCCATGCGTGTTTGTCGTGTCATATCCGTCTTTTCTATCATTTTCATAAATCCTGCAGTTCGTTTGAGATGTGTGGAAGATGCGCAACTGCGAATTTGCACTGTTTAACAAGTTTCGACATTTTTTCGCGATATTTTGCGAGAGTAACTTGGTAGAAGTAATTTTCAACATTCTAGCTTTAAGAATGTATCAATACTATAAATATAAGGAAATTTGAAACTGTTTCACCATCACATAAATAAGAGCCGCAGTAATTTAAAATGAAATCAAAATAATAAATTGAATATTTACATAACCTCTCTTTCATGTGACATTTTGACGTTTTGTGTTTTTTTTTCTCCGGTAGGCGGAAAGGTAATGGAACCGAGTCCACGATGATTAAAGGTCTCACTAGACAGTGAACATTGCTTGTCAAGTATTTACGTGTTTGACAAGCATGCTTGGTGAAGCTTGATGCCACGCTCGAGCATTCCACTCATTTGCATTTTAGTCACCACAGAGTGACCAGTTCCTTGGAGCTTGGGCAAAATCAGAAACGGTGTTGTATTCGGAGTGTGGTGGAGTTAACCGCTGCAATGCTAATACCGCCGATCGGTGGTTTTCCCGTTGCGACAATTTGCGGGCGGCCGATCTCTGTATTTATGCAATTATGTAAATATATGCGTAAAAAGTCACATTCATTGAATAAACTTCAATTGTACAAAGGGTACTAGGAAAATTTTGCAATACAGCTCTGTTTATTTACTTCTCTTCATCCTCCGAAACCAATCATTAAACCAGTTCTGCCTAGTTTCACTAGGTAGTAAAGCACTTTCGTTGTCCCAAGCCCGCAGAAGGTCCTTATCACTGGAAAACCGCCGCTGCCTCCATAACCTTTCGTCGCACACTGAAGTGTTTGACAAGCATATCTCTAGACGGGTAAGCGTGCTTGACAAAATGCAAACATATAAAATTCATCAAGCATCGTTCATCTCATTGATTGCTTGTCAAGCAAATCAAGATTAGTTCTAAGAGTCGAAATTGCGCACGAAAATTTCACGTTCTTGCCAAGCAAAACGATCGTATAGGGAGGCATTATTGATAAGCCTATGTTTCCATTAGGACTGAATGAAAATCTATGTATGGAAATCTATGTAGGTAATATCAAAAGTTTATTAAATCGTTAATATTTTATTATTGACTACTTCAGCGATTATATCCACTTCTGCCATAGCGCCTAAGCCTGTGTCTCCGCAGATGAGCGTCTTGGATATACAAGGCACTTCTATATAGCCCCATTTTTTCAGTTTTTTGACTTGTTCTTCCGTGATCGGGTGATCCCACATTTGCGTGTTCATTGCCGGACAGAATACAAGAGGTTTTGAACGCGACCATGCGCGGACGACGCACGTTAACAGATTATCGCATAACCCCTGAAATATAAGAACAATCAGATAATAATTTCATTTAAAAGAAAAAGCCAGCCACATGGTCCAAAGTATGCAAAATCAGACAAGCATATGGCTATTACTTCCCCGGCCCACCAATCACAGAGGAAGGAAAGTATTGTGAGCGCGCAAATTTTTTATTCGAGACGAAGCCGGAAATATCCATTCTGAGCTCCCCCTTCTGAGACGATTAAGATAATTTTCAGATTAAACTCTGTCTGTATGTCTGTGTTCCCGTGTCGTGTATTACTTCACGATAGTGTCCAGACGCTTAATCCGATTGAGCTGAAATTTGGCATGCAGGTTCATTTGGTCATGGCAAGAGTTGAAAAAGGTTGTGGTTGAAATCGATCTACCAGGGGTCGCACTAGTCATATTTCACTCATGAAATATTGGACTTAGACTTGCATGTTGGTACACAGATGCCTTGTTGGGGCGAAATCACATTGTGAAATTTCGGTTGGAATAGGTATCTCATATACAAGCTACTCTAATAATATGTAAATTGCGCCATACATTTTAATCAAATATTATCGCTATCTGTTGGCGCTTGACCCAAACTCATTCATAGCCGAGACACGAATCGCAGCGCCCAGGATCGTTTGCCAGCCGAGAGAGGGCGTTCGTCGAATTTATTTATGAAAATAATATTCAGGTGAATTCAGTCCTTGGCTACTTGCCGGGGAAGTCTTGGGGTGACACAACCGTTTTGTTTTCAAAAATGCTACATAGTAAATTTTGTATGGGACAGAAAAAGGCTGGCTTTTGCATGACACATCCGTATTCGCATCTTTACCTGACTAATTTTCGCCAAAGTGTTAGCATCCAACGGCGCTATCAGGAACAAATCGGCCCATTTCGTCAAATCGATGTGCAAAACTGGATCTCCTCTTTTGCTCCATCTCGACCATTCTTCTTCGTCGCTCAAAATTTCAACAGATGCGGGGATATCTGACTTTTCAAAAAAGTGGAAGGCGCGGGATGTCGAAACCACCTTTATATTGATATTCGTCCGTAGTTTGGCGATTTTTTCAATCAATAACGATAGTTTTATCGTAGCTACGCTGCCTGTAACGCCTATTAGGATATTCGTGCTGGTTTTCTTCAAATTTAGCTCCATTTTAAATAAAAAAAAGTGAAGGTCGCCGCTTCCTCGTATCGGACGTCAAAAACTGTCAATTCATCAAAGGCTTAATCGAGCTGTGTAGGCGTGATCTGTATAAAATAAATTGATTGGACGATACTTACTATATTTATGAGAATATCAAGATATTTCAAATATATTTACACAAGATTTTCACCAGAAACGTCGTACAAAAACAAAATAACAGGTATAACCTATAAACGTTCGATCTGACGTTTCTTATCCATTGAGATACGACTGTTCTTATCTAGAATGTTGTCTGTTAAAGGTGCATCTAAACGGGCTATTCTTTTACAGCAAAATGTGTTCACAATATTGCTATTTACAGAAGTATTCTTATATATTAAATAATAGCTCGATTTCACAATACTAATAAAATATGCAAATAAAATTGCCTTAAATTCTACAATGTTTCTGGCACTGTTATTGGTAAAAAAATATTAAAAGAGTAAATAAAATGCCCGGCTATCATTAAAATATTTTTAAAATGACTGAAAAATATATAGGTACCGTCGAATCGCCTTACTTGAGACAGATTAGGACTTAAACCAAAAAATAAATGTACTGTACAAGGGATTTAATTATGGCAACAAACTTTCAAACAATTTTCAGGTGAAAGTCTATAAGTTTACTATAACACGGAAATATAGAATTATTAATTTTAATTTTCACACAAAAAAAATAAAAACCTGTCTCATGTTAGCTGCCAAAGTTGCCATATTGAGACAGGCATGAAAAATACACGAAAAAATCATGTTAGATCCTTAACCCCTCAAATGTGAGGCGTCCCTTAAGGGATGCCTTGGCAAAATGTATACAAAATGTATATAAATTTATATAAATGTAAATATAAATGTAAATGTGCGCCGCTTTATAGTAATCCGCTCTATAGTAATGCTATAGCTCTATAGTAAACCCCGCTCTATGTAAATGTAAATGTAAATGTAAATATAAATTTATATACATTTTGCCGTAGGCAACCCGAGCTAATCGCCATTCATTTGAGGGGTTAAGTTCCAAGTTTAGACAATTTAAAACTTGGTTTTGTAATATTTTTATTTTGAAAAAAATAAAATCACCGAAATATTGAAATGAAATCGTTGAAATAGTCGCCAGCCTTTATCTGCGCGTAATGCTAACGAAAAGCGTTCGTCGGGACGTACCCCTCGACCCACATTTCTCGCACCCTCTTCCCCCAATGCCCTATAGCTCGAGAGTAAAGGTACTGGTTGGTATACTGTGCTTCAACAGGTGTGACGCTTTAGATAACATGTCAAGAAAGACGCCTTGATTATCAATTATTGCCGTGATAGAAAGGAATGCGCCTATGCCGCAAAACGAAACAACAATAGAGCTGGCCGGGCAATATTGCAGTATTTTCAATTGAGAAGCAATCGTCCAGCAACACATAAAAATGCTTTGGCCATACTAAACATATGAGGCTATATGGGCGGGACATACTGAAATTAATGTCGTGTATTTTATAGTGTAGCTGGTATTGCTAGCAATGTTACCAGCAACTGTATTGCAGTGAAAATGTGGCCCATTTAAGGAGCACCTTTAGTGATATCAAGTCCGATGTTGTCACCGCTCAAATAAAACAAGATAATATGATACAAAAATGAATATATTTGTTCCTACGGTTAAAAAAGCTATTTACAGGAGTATCCTTATATATTAAATAATAGCTCGCTTTCTCAATACTAA
The DNA here is from genome assembly GCA_944548615.1 of Micropterix aruncella. Taxonomy (NCBI): domain Eukaryota; kingdom Metazoa; phylum Arthropoda; class Insecta; order Lepidoptera; family Micropterigidae; genus Micropterix; species Micropterix aruncella. The sequence continues at coordinate 15,831,920 of OX155958.1, forward strand.
TAAAATATGCAAATAAAAATGCCTTAAATTCTCCATTGTTTCTGGCACTGTTATTGGTAAAAAATATTAAAATAGTAAATAAAATGCATTTACCTTAATTGCTAGATAGTGTAAATTATCGCGTGTATATTCAAAAATATATATACACCTAGACGTGGTGTGCGTAAATTTTCAAAAAATCTCAGTCTCGCTTGTCAAAAACATGGAATGAATTGCACTTTTGTTTTTTTAATGAAAATTGTCAATTTGTTGCTCTCGTAAAGGCACAGCTATAATTTCGATTCGATTACTTAGTTATATAAGTGTATACATGTATAAATGCTCCAAAATATTTAGTTGTTGAGTTTCGAATAAACTATAAAAGCTCTATAATCTTGTGCGATTAAATTTTTTTCATGTAATGTGACTGATTTTCTAAAGTATGGAGATAGTCAGCTATCTCTTCTAAATTCCGTTTTTTTTATCAGTTATGCAGTCGCGACGATGTCGGAAAAGGGCAATGATAAATGCTTCCTAAGCTGTTTACACACTAACTATCAAGCTTGTACTTCTTGTCATCTGTAGGTACCATCTTTTGCAAACCACATCTAAAACCATTGACTTATAAATATATAGACCTGACATCGGTCGTCAACACCTATGTTGTGAAAAAGAGGCCGGCCGGCATCTTCATGGCTAGACAGTCGGCAGTTCAGTCATGCGATTAAATCTCCGGTTTCCTCACTATTCTACGATATTCCAGTTCTTATAAATAACGAATTAAGGATAATGAATTTACTGTGTGTAATTTGTAGCACCCGATGTCTCGACAATGTTATAACTGTTGTTGTCCAAGGTCTACCCTGGACAACAGCGGTTGAAACATCGCCGAAACGACGGGTGTTACAAATTTCACGCAGTAAATTCGTTTTTATCCTATGTATACTATCAAACAGCAATAGCCTTTCATGTCATATTTATTTATTTATTTATTTATTTTATTTATTTATTTATCCTATTTTTTATAGTTACATAAAAAAGATTGTGTTCATTTTTTTTAACACATTTTAAAAGAATACACATGAAGAAAATCGCGAAAGGGCATTAACTTGTCAGGATTACATCACCCCACTAGGTATACGCCTGTGTTGGGGTGATGGATATATAGTTCTGTGGTATTATTTGCTGAGCCTGTAGCCTTGCCTGCTGTCCTTCTTGTCTTAAAAAAAAAAAAAAAAAAAAAAAAAAAAAAAACAATACGTAATATAATTTAGCATAATATAATATAAATAATATAATTAAATAATTAATAAATTAATATATTAAAATTGTTTTTTTATATATCGATAAATTGCAAGAATACTATAGAAAGCAGTTAGAATTACATTTCACAAGTTTAATACCATTACATATTTTCCCCTAATGATTCATTGGTAGTTCGTATGCTCATTAGTGGCGCTGCAGCATTATTTGTTTTTACCAAGGCCATTTGTTTTTATGTTTAAACGATAAAGATATTTTCACAATTGATTCAAAAATCGAAGCACGGTATTGCTCGAGTCAATATTCAAACTGAATAACCGCTTACGTCAGGTAGAGGCCGCGTAAGTGACCTCGAATCCGTAACCAGACTGGGGGATGAAGAAATCCGACCAAATCTGGTAGTAAGAGCGTGAGGTTGGCCCGCTGGGTTCACATTTCAGCGCCTCGGGGTAAGGCGTCGGCTTCTTATGGGTGTGTTAGTGGAGCTAGACTGTGGACTGTGTTGTTCATAAGTTCCACCTCACAGCTGAAAGAATAATCTATATCACTATAACAACCTGAGATGTTGGGTTTGGCCGTTGCAGATGACAGCTCCAAAATATGTGTAAATATAGTGACTACAAAATACCTAATAATTGTATTGGGACATACTCAATTACAACAATAATCGCATTGAAATCGGAGGAGAGCCCAAACCTTTGTTAATGCTGCCTGTAGGAAGCAAGGAATTTTTATGCTAGTAATATTCCGTCTTATATGCTAGGTGTTAAACGGACGAGATGGAGTTCTTATAACCTGCTAGCAATTAGTACATAGGGGAGGTGTCAGTTAAAATGGGCAAATCCATTATAACGACATTAGGCCATTTTGTCTCCCATGGAGTAAACATAAAAGACCTTGTGAACAAATAAAATCCACAGTCAAGCTACACTAACAATCCATAGGAGTCTAGCGCCTTACTAAGGGCACTGGAAAGAGGCCCCAGCGGGTTAGCATCGCTCCCTTACTACCAGATTTGGATGGATTTCACCATCCACCAGTCTGATCACAGATTCGAGGTTGCTTGCGCGGCCTCTACTTGATGTTTGCAGTAATTCAGTTCGAATTTATCGCGGACCGAAGCGCCCTTTGCCTGCCAATATCTCACAGTAGCATAATTGCTCTTGTGAGGTATTGGCAATATTGTACTTATGTACATTGATGATACTGTACTAATTTACAGTATCATCAACATATCGTAACTATTGGAGAAGATATCTTCATTCCTACTCTGTCAATCCATCTTATACTAAGAGTCCTTTGATAATTCATATCTTAAATGCTTTAATTTTCCCAGAGGTGAGACAGTCAGTATCATAGGTATACTGCTTGAGTATAGAGACAGCACACTTCCATTAAATACCATGTTTTCCGACATTGTCGAGGCTACGTAACTAACTTAAATCGGGGTTAAATATCGAGTTCGTCGAGTCCTTTGGAAAGCCGGTGCGAGTTGATGCGCCTACGATGCGAGCGCCTGACGGCGTCTGCTCTCCGGTAAGGCTCACTCCGCAGCCCCAGGAGTATATCCTCGAGCGCTCCGTTGTACACTTCATCCTGCTGAAGCAGTTTTTTTTCACCCACCGAAGACTTGTTCTTCAGCTCGCTGATCACAGCATCCTGGCAGAATAGACAACGGTATAAATAAGCTAGATCAGATATACTAAGGCCGCTCTACGCTACTCCAAGAGAGGGAAGTGCGGGAGGCCGCTGTACTTTTAACCTTGGTAATCAGACATACAAATCAAACGAAATGATGAATTTAGTATATATGGTTACTATTTATTAGTAAGCACCGGATAAACAAAAAAAACAATAAAATTCCTTTTTACTCCCATTTTTTTTAAACTGATATTTTCATTAACCCCTCAGGCCACGATTGGCCGATATCGGCCACAACACGATTCAGCGTGACGGCCCCGTTTTAATTTTATTTAATTTTATTTGTTTAATTTTATTATGTTTTATTATGTTAATATGTTTCATTTTAATTATGGGTACAGTGGTTTGGCAGTAATTAATGTTTTGATGAGACAGGGTCGTAATTAATTTTTTTTACTAATTTTTACAAAAAAAAATTGGGACAGCAACTTGACAATCGGCTGAGAGGCCGAGGCCTGAAGGGTTAAGGTAGTTTTTGTTTACTAAGCCTTTGTTATTGAGAAAATAATACTGAATATCTGAAAGTTGAATATAAAAGGTACTTTTCCTCGAAATTGAAGTCCTACATTTTAAACTAAGTTTAATATGTAGTAAAACAAACATAATATCAATAAACAAAAACAAACAAATAAAATAAACTAGAATTTGTGTTTTTATTTTTATTTTATTGCAACACTCAAATACTCAACGACATCGATCTGTCGTGTGGATTTACAGGTTAGGAATTATTGTTTGAAAGAAGAAAACATTCTCAATAGGACAGAAAACCAAAGAAATAATCATAAAAATCTGTAATCATGAAAAACTGCACAGATAAGTGGTATTTGTTACGACTCTTATTTGAGAAAATTTTCAATAAAATATTATCATTGTTTTTGTTTATCCCTTATGTGGGAGTACCTGCCACTTTCCGCTTCAAATAGATTCGAAATGGGTGCCTGATGACGAAGAATAAACTAAAACGATCTCCCAAACTAATATAGTTTATGAATAATTGAAGCTAGTCATCATTCGAATTCGGTAACAGTTGCAAATTAGCTGGAAATTGGAGTAGCGTAAACCTAATATGATCGCTAATGCTAATACTAATGCTACCGATCACCATTGAATAAAGACAGAAGATATGAAAGACAAACATGCATTCTTAGAAGGAATTTACGGAATATTTTCTTACAGATATACATCGGTAAATTTCTTACTAGAGAAGCTCTCACACTTCAAATAATTTATAATTTCTACCTGCATGAAAAGGAATATTCGGGCATTAAAACGTTGGTCCAATAGAAATTGTGTGGGCATTTGATGTTTTGTTAAAAGAATGTATCGATTCTGTTTTTTTTATCTTCATAAAAAAAATATAAACGTAGCTGCTGTAGACTTCAATGACTAGGTTGTGGTTATGTGGATTCTAGACTAAATAAAGTGGTAGGTTTAAGTTAGCTATTCTTTCGCATGCTTGCCTTTGTATAATAATATGCCAAGTACATTGTAAATTACATTTCCTCTCATTATAATTAAATAATTACCCTAAACATTGAGGTCCTAACAAAGACTGTACTTTTTAACACGCTTTTATTAGGTCGACCTGTATGTAACTAACTATGTAATGGAATCTAAGGTCACTAATTTAACCATCTTCCAAGGATTGTAGCTTCATGAAAATTGGCAGCTGTATATAGTTCTGATGACAATGCAATAATATGGTACTGTCGAACTGATCTGATGATGGAGTCGGAAGATATTAACTGGAACTTCATGATGGAACATCGTATCATAGCTGTGTTTGGACTTGTTAGAAAAGTCTTGGAATGAACTTTGACCACGATTAGGTTTCAAGGTCTGATGATGAAGCCGGAACATAGGCACTGGCATTCCATGATGGAATATTGTATCATAGCCGTGTTTGGACTTGTTAGAAAGGTCTTGTAATGAACTTTGACCACGATTAAGTTTCAAGGTTTTTTTGGTTTTTACGTGCATTTATAAAAGCGTGGTTTTAGTGCTTTTTTTTAAACTATTAATTTATTTTTAATAACATGATCGCAATAAGTCTGGTGAATGTCTGCATGCACCGGTGCACACCTCTACAAGGCAAAACATGCACAGCCTAGCTTGCATGTTTAGTACAGATTGTCAATATGTACATCCCATCTTAATCAGGAGTCATTGCGATTCGGGACTGAATTGACCAGCCCTCACCTTATCTATCAGAGTTGGAGGTGGTAGAAGAGGTAGAACCACAGAGAAGTCAATTGCTTAGATGGCTATAAAAAATGTTATAGTACTTGCTTTAACTTCCCAACTAGCAAAGTTGAGATTTTTTTCAGTTTTTTTTAAACACATGAGGGATTTAAAAGACATATAGAAGTAACGCTTGTGAAAGCTGGTCGATTACATGTATTCGTAACACTTTTCAGCTGTATAAGGATATAATAAATAACAAAATTATGATGTTAACCTATTACATAAACGTTTACTCGGCCATTTAGTATAAAGCATATAACACAGCTGTAAATTGGTGCGCACAAAAGTAATAGTTTTTATGGTAAATGGTAAATTTTGAAGGAGGTTGCAGCTTAGGAGGGCTCGGTAATCATTTAAGCGGAATTAATTATTGTTCGGGTAAATAATGTAATTAACAGTAGTGCTAGCCATTATTGTTCTTTTTTTTTTCAAAACATTCAGGGGTTGTTTTGAAATTTAACCATTAGAAGCTTACTGGTTTTAACCCTTGGAGTAAATGGGTATTTTTATGGATGCATCTGTCTCTTTTGCAGGATTTTCGGCGACATCGACCTTAAAGTACTATAACTACGAAACTACTACACCAATCATAAAAAGAACAACTGCACAATGATTGCATTGAAATTTCGAATATAGAATATTGAAATATCATTTTGTAAAACAATTAGATAATTATGAATAAATATGAGAACGTCAAAGAAGTGAAAAAAACGCGCGACCAGATTTGGTCGACTCGTACTCAACGGATAATTGTTTCGCGACCAGATTTGGTTGACTCATACTCAACGGGTTAAGCAGGGGAAACGGTGCAATATTTTTGGTTTTCTTTATTTTTTTATGCTTCAATTAGGAGGTAAATGAAAAAAATTGCTCCTCAGAATCAAAGGCTAAATCAAAATGTATTAGCTAACGTTTTTTTGTTTTTTCTATAGCAAAATATTCAGTTGTTTTGAAATCCAGCTCCAACTTTTTTGATAATTTCTGCATAAGATGAGTCTGTAAAAGTTTGTTTTGCGAGAAAAAAAAAATAAGTAAATTATACTTGTAATCAGACATGGACTTTATTTTAGTATTAAATTTAATATCACAGCATTGTAAATTTCTTAATGAATCATCTGGAAAAATGATTAATTACCGGGACTTTTGTGGATTCATCCTCAACGAAGATGCCATTTGACACATTTTCTAATGGACGAACGTCTCGACTATGAATCGTAGTAGAAACTTACTGGTGGGTGCATCGGCGTCCGTCCGTCCATCCGTCCATCAATCGGAGGTTAACCTGTCGTGGAGCAAGGAGCCAGCACCCACGGCCGCATAGCTGAACCTCTGTGCGGTGAAGAGAGAACGGAGGGGAGGTGGAGAGTGGCGGGGGGTGGGTAAATAAAATGGCCGATTTGAGAAGGGCGCGAACAAAAGAGTGCGAAAAGCAAAGCGTCTCTTACTCTCTAACGTCTACGGATGCTAAGCGATGCGGCGAAGAATGAAAGTAATCTTTATGATGAATTTTGAACATTTTTAATAATATTTTCTACACAATATAGATAGGCTCAACTGTCAATCTTCCTGTTAAATGTCTGTGTAAAATACTTCAATCACCCCTCTGGAATAAATTTAGTAAATTTAGTAGTAAAGTCTGTTAAATATATTCTTAATTCTCTAAAGATTACTTTCATTGTCGTAAAATCACTATTTACAGACAACAGAAAAAAACTCCAATGACGAAGAAAAGAGTGGTAAGATATGTATATTTTGTAAATTCGCTTCCATTCTTTTCTTTTTTGATAGGAAGATTTTGATGACTACACGGCCGAATCAGGATATTGTACCAGTAATCAGCTAAGCTAAGTGAGAATGCTATTTACAGCAGAGTGCACGTGTTTTATTTGTCCACTTTGAATGGACGCAAATTTACCTGGTTTTTCTTATGCAGTAGCTTCGAGCGGGCGGGTCCTCGTTCGTTTTGCGAATCGTTAATGGCGGCCAATTCGAGTCTTCGGCGTTGTTCATTTTCTTGGTCGGCAATCTAGAATATGGCCATTAGGATATTTTAAAATAGAACTCATGAGTATACATATTAAATCTTTACTTATTGGCTAAAAGTTGAATTATGGTGAATAAGAATTTGTATTGGGATACAAGTCATGGTCGGTAGTTCACAGGGGGTAAGGGAGTGGGGGGGGGGGGGGGGTTAGTGTAGCCTATAGGTGGGCGATTAGGGTTGTTTTTTTCGGATTGTGAGGTCCACTATATGGTATGACAATATTTAATAGAATGAATACATTTCCAAAGTTGTGGTCCCTGAAAGTTGATAAGCCATTTTGAAGCAGTCATTTGATAAGCCATTTTGAACCAGTAAATAAAGTATACTTATAATGAAAAAAAAAACACATTTTATGGATTGCTTTGCCCACATATAGAGTGTGGGTCTCTAAACAAATTAACAATTAGTATTGTGTTTTAATGTAGTCATAAATATAGTTAAAGGTTTTATAAAAGTTTTTGGTTAGTGGCTGAATACAAGTAAATTTCAAAATCCTCATACAGTTTTATTTAACGGTTAAAAATGTAGTATTAAAAAATCTTTATACGGTAATATAGGTTATAAATCTAAAAGTGCTGTTATGTTAAATCTAAAAGTGCTGTAATGGAGTTTCATTTGGCAAATGTATGAACGAAAATTCAAACTTAAATACGACAAATTGTATTAAGTAACGTCGAGTAAATTAGTTGAAAGTTAACCATTTTACTTTCCGCTGCTTTTTTTTTTACCTTCAACCGGTCGGGAGTTAGTCTCTGTTTTTTTAATGTATTTCCTCTCGTAACCTAATAATTAATTTTGTCAGTAGCGTATATTATATATCTATATAATATATACGGGGCCGGCGGAACGGTCCACTCGCGGATCCGTCGAACGATGTAAAATATCTATAGGCATCGTCGGTAAGCGGTAGTATCGAGCGTTCGCATATGGCATTTGCGCTCTTTCGGCCGTTCTTCAATTTTGCATTTCCAGTAAAAAAAAATTTTTACAAAACAATTTTTTGCTTAATTTCTTCCGGCGCATTTAAATAAATTTGAGCAATACACGGTGTAAATTGGCACTTGTGGATTATCGGCGAGCCAAAAATAGATATATATATAAATGAATAAAAGGAGCGGCGAAAGGAGCATTCAAAGTTTATTATTAAGTTCCGTACACCCGTAGATGCTTTCGCGATCGCAATCTACAACGGGCGAACCCGTCAGCCCAGGAAGTGAAAGAATTTTTCAAATCGTATTTTTTGTTTTTCTATTTTTTAAAAAATGACCTTCTACGTTAACGATTACATCATCCTAATGGCTTTTCGAAGAATTTCGAAAATGCCATAAACATAATGTGTAATATAATGACAGGTGGCCTCACCTTGAAAGCTCTGATGAACCTCTGCAGCACGGCGAAGAAGGCGGCGGCGTCGGCGCCCCGGGCCGCCTCGCCGTAGAACTCCAGGCAGCGCGCGAACGCCTCCTGCGCCGCACGGGCCGAGGCGCGCGCGCGCCGCACCGCCGCCTCCGCGCCCGCCGCCGCCAGCCACTCGCGCACCGCCTCCGCCGCCTCGCGCCGCACCGCCTCCAGCCCGCGCTCCAGCTCCAGCGCGTCCGCCGCCACGTTGTCCAGGGACACTGCAACCGCGCAACGCACCCTCGCGTCAATCGCCAAAAGGGAAAACCTCTTCTGACACTTTTACATTTTCCATAACGTATTTTCATATATTTCATATCTCGCATTGACCATTCGACGTTCGCTCGGCGCCGGGCGCGACCGACGCTCGCCGGGAATCCTTCCGTGAAATCGTACGACGGCCTAAAGTCGCAGACGCCTATTTATTTTGTCGCACCGAGCATCTTCGCACGAAAAAAATGCTACCTAACTAATTTCGTACGATAGTGATCGATTTTGTATGCGATCGTAGTACGATATCGTCGATCGATGTATAATACGAAATTGCCAGAATTACGATCGGGGCGCTATCGAAGCGAATGACCGGAATTAAGTCAGATATATTCGGGCGCGGCTCGGCGGCCCCCGTGCGCCGCGACGACCCGAGGGCCGCGCTCCCGACGTCCCGCCGCGGAGCCGGCGCCTCCGCCGACGGAGCCCTCCGCCGCGGCGCCATCGCCGAAATCCTCTTTCGGCCCGAGAGAATGCGCGCATCCGGTCGGCGGCGCCGGAATAGAATGATTTCGTTCCGCCGGCGGCGGCATATTTATACCCGCCTTCGAATCGACGCTCCGAATTCGGAGCCGTGCCATTCTTGCGGTCGTCCGACGACGCGAGAGCCCTCGCTTCGCTCGACGCCGGCGGTGAAGAGCGCACTTTGTCGCGTATCCCCCGTCCTTCCAGACTCCCGTGACTCTGCTCTCTTCGCACGTCTTTAGCGGCGGGCGCTGTATTTTTCACACAATCAGGTGAACGAAACATTTTTGCAACCGATTGGCAGCCGTGTAACTAATTGATGAACGACTTTGAAGCTATTTTTTTTAATTTATTGATTTTGGAGGCCATCACTTATAATAATCGGCGATTCGATAACCTTAATTTTTATAAAAGATTATGCGTCCGTAAGCAAATCGTTAGTTGTTATGCCATAAGTTTCTCAAGCGATTTACTTACTGTACTAATTACAAAACTTGGTCAGTAAGTTTTACTGCCATCGTCCGTGAACATAAGCATCGCATCAGTTAAATGCTAGAGGAAATTTTCCCTCCTCCGACGAGAGGTCGACTATATACTTCATGAATTGTTTGATTATCTACTATTGATCAAATAGCCATCTACTCGATCATTATTAATCGAGTAGATGTCGGACTGCCCATTGATGAGGATCTTCTGTTCAAATTCCACGCAAAGTGCAAAACTTAATGGTGCTTCTCTCGACTGAATTCTCTTTATAGAATCGCAGGTTATCTCCATATAGGTATTAGGATTCTTCTAATGCCCACTCTCATTTTACCCATCGATTATTACGGCGCCTACATAATATATCGGACCAAAATAAAATTCTAAAGATACAAAATGCCTGCATCCAGTTTTACTTTCACATTCCACCTAGTAACGATGTTTCTTTCATTCCTCTATAAATCTGCCCTCCTTAATCTGCCCTACCGCAGGAAACCTTATCTTAAAAATTTCATAGTGAAAACTACCCTTTCTCCCTAATAAAATGGTTTCACCACAATGCTTACTCGGCTTTAATATGCCGTATCCACAAATTATCTCCATATAACGACAGTTACACTTATCTGTATCTGCAGCTCTGTGATATCAGATCCAACTCACTAGCAGCCCCTTCAGTTCAGATTTAAAAAAAACTAATAACTGAACACAAATCCATTTTTCGGATCACCTTTTGCCCGCTCCACACGTTCGCCGGAGTTGGCCGCATCGCCTATGTCCCTCTCACTCTTTCCCATACATTTTTTTGAATACCCAAATGTGGACTTTATATACATATCGCATTGAAATGCTTGTTTTAGCAAGTGCATCCTACATCATTATTATCTTTTTGTATCTGCCACCCCTGAATGTATTTTACTGCTGCTTTATAAACATCTATTATTGATGAAAACAACAGAAGAGTCATGAAGAAAAAATCTTTTGTAAATTGTATTTTTTTAGAGGAATTCAACTATATTTGATTTAGACCAAAATATATTTTTTTCTCACTTAAACAAACCCTGGGCTAAAAGAAGGTCATATATTGTTAGATTTTTTTAAAAACAGAATTACAAAAAAGTTGACATTGATTGTTTCTTCTGTAACCATTTATATATTAATAATAATTATTATCCAATTATTAATTAATAGTTCAATATCAACCAGCGTTGCTAGGGTTCCACCCCGCCATCCTCGCAGCATACTCCTGCCCCCCCACTTTTTCCCGCCATTCTGGAAATTTTAGTATATTATGGAACATTCCAGAACATTCTGAAGCATTTTCGTCTTTCTCTCATATGAAAACATTGTGTTCACATTTTAGCTGACAACTACCAACCACCTACAGCCACCCCTTAGTTAGTTAGTTAGTTATACTGGGCGTTCCTCCGCAAGTCGACATCCAGTGTGCCTATTTTGCGTGTAACGGGGGTAGCGCTATTCCACCCACCCCAGCTCCCCGACGAAAGCCAGCAGGGCTTTCAGGTTTCCTGCCGCCTCGCGCAGGGTGCCTGGGGTCCCAAGGTGTTTTGTCCTGTATACTTCTACCTGTTTACAATCTAGCAGAATGTGTTTTGTGGTTTCTTCCGCCTCCATGCATGCTCTGCACATAGGGCTATTCGTTCCGCCCATTTTGAAGAGGTGTTTGTTTAGTGTGTTGTGTCCTGTTATCAGTCCCACTAGTTTGCATAGTTGGGGCCTTTTTGTCCTTAGAAGTGTTTTGGTAAGTTTGTGGTTGTATTCCATTACTATTTCTTTGGTTTGTCTGCAGGTGTCTATCTCTTTCCAGTGTGTTTGATGTAGTTGTTTGTAGTGGTTGTCAAGTTGGTTGTTTATGTGCGAGTATGGTAGGGGCACGATAGGTTCGGGTCCGTATGCCGGTGTGTCTGAGCCCTTACGGGCTAGTTCATCCGCAGCATCGTTTCCTCTTGAGTTACTGTGTCCCTTGATCCATTGCAGTGTCACCCTATTGCCTTTTCCGCATACCTCGAGGAGGCTTTGATGGCATTCGTATATGAGCCCGGATGTAAATCTATCGCTTCCCAGTGCCTGTAGCACTGACCTGCTGTCCGATAGAATACATATGTTTTCGTGTTTTAGCTGCCGCTGTTTCACTGCGTTGCAAGCTTCTATTATTCCCATACATTCTGCTTGGAATACTGTGTTGTGTCCTCCGAGTGGTTTGGAGATGTGTATATTTAGGTCTTCCGAGAAGACACCACATCCTGTACCTTTGTTGGTTTTTGATCCATCTGTGTAGATTCTTAGGTCCGTTTGATTCAGTGCTTCTTTTGAGTCTTCTGTTAATGATATGGCATATTCTTTCCAGAAGATCATAGTTTTGGGTATTCTGTCGATTGCCGCATCCAGCATTGGAAAACTTGACAGTATATTATCATATATATTCGTGTGCGGTGTTTTATATTTGGTCCATAAGTTTAGATTCTTTAGACTAGTAGCCGTTGCGGCTGCTTCTTTTTGTATATGTAAGTGTAGTGGTAGAAGCCCTAGCATGATTTCCAGCGCCGTTGTCGGAGTTGTTCTCATGCGGCCGGTCGCTGCTATACATGCTAGCCTTTGCACTTTCTGTAATTAGTTGATTGCAGTAGTAAGTTGGGTGCGGGGCCACCATACTACAGCTCCGTAGCTTATCATTGGTATTATTATCATTTTGTACAGCCACAGTATAATGTGTGGGGCTAGTCCCCATTTCTTGTCCACCATTCTTCGGCATTGCGAGAAGGCGACTGTTGCTTTGTTTAGTTTGTTATCTAGGTGTTTATTTACAGCCACCCCTATCAAAGTCTCTTATTTATCGATGGAAGACCAAGGGCCTATCTACTGACATAATATTGAGTATGTGGCGGTGAGTTTCTGAGGAAAAAAGTGAATGTTCACGAACACGCACTGACTTTTATACTGATTGTAGATAGAAAGTATTTTTCACTTACCTTGCGATGCTTTATCAATGGCGTGTAGTTCCGTATCGAAGTTCATCAGATCAGGGAAGTTATTCCTGATCGTCGATACTATGTAATGAAGTAGAGACATTCGTTTATCGCTCGATTTGGTATCGCACAGAGTGTCCAGGGACTGCAGTTTGAAGCCGTACGCGGGCCCTCGCTTGCTGCTGTTCAGGTAGTTGCCGAACGCCAAGACCACTTCCAGGACTCCTCGGAACTTGTGCGAAGTCATCACCGAAGATGACGCGGAGATGATGGCGTGGATCTGAGGAGTCACCATTTGAATGCTCTCGTAGAAATTACCCATGTAGATCATCACGGATAATTTTGTGGAGATCCGCTCCACTTTCGCCAGCTGCATTAGGAATTTGTCTTCTTCCGTTAGGAGGTTGATGTTCTTCTTTTCGGCAATGTACTCCCTATAAAAAAGCAGTTTTGTTTATCACTTCAGTTTGTTTGGAGTTGGACACGGCTACATAATATCGCCCATGCTTCTTAACCTCTACAACGAAAAATAATTAATACTCGAAGGTGATAGAAAGACACCATCTTTATATATAAAAATTCAGCCTGCGTATGTATGTGCTCGCTAAACTCGAAAAGTAGTGGTCGATTGACATGAAATTTTGTACAACATTGCATTCGAATACGCACATGTTTTTATAGTAGAATGAAATTTTCACTCAATGTTGCATTTGAATACGTGCAACAAAATGGACCGGTAATAAAATAAGGCCACATTCAAGAATCGTCCGGTTTAGCTAGTTAATCATAAAGTTTAACTGTTAAAGGTAAGCGAGGAGAATGAAATCAACATTGAAAAAACTAAAAACTCCTTTGAGTTGAGAAAAGTGTTGCGCAGAACAAACCTTCACCTTAATCCGAATACCTGATTTATAAGATGCAATGTAAAATCTTACTGCAAGGCGTCAAAAGCTGGACACTAAAATATAAATATAAAAGACTGCAAAATATTACCGACGCGCCGAATAGTGTATGAATCGGATACCAGATATCCGGTTAGTATTAAACCAAATATTCGGCCGAATATCCGGTTAAAACGAATAGTTCATTTGTTTGAAATAACTACTATCCAAAATCGTAGAAAGAGGCCAAGTTTACAAGTTTACAAGAAAACCATTTTATGGGATGTGAGATGAGCGAAAATAACATGTAACTACAGATATGGGCAACTTTTCTTTACCAATATACTTACTACTATAGTTTTACCTGTAGACTATTGTTGACATTTCGTCGCAAAATGCACCTGCATAGTTTTCATTATATAGCTAATCGCTCATATGTAAATATATCACATAAGAGGTCGTGGCTGTGGACATATTGGACGATGTTGTAAATGATGAGTATCTATTGAGGAGACTCTACGAGTGTAAATATTGTTTTTAATCAACCAAATATTCTGTTTGTAAACCAGAATTCGGTATCTGCCGGATACCGAATATGTAAAATATTGCCGGATATCCAGTTTAACCGAATACTATCAGATATTCGCCTTCAAAATATGCAGTGGAACACTAGGCAATATTACGTCGAAAGCAAGATTACGTTGAAAATTATGCAAATAACTGTACCGAATGTCAGCTACTGATAACAGAAGCAGTTCTGAAGGCAGCCGCTGGCCTTTAAAATATTTGTATATGTAAATGCGATGCACAGCAGCCAACATTGCAGACTAGTGACAGGGATTTGTAAAATTTTTACCTACACATTAAAACGTCGTTGTTATTTATTTCATTATTTATCATTATAATTTTATATAATTTAGCGAAGTAGTCTACATAAAAACCTGCCAGGGATTCATATATGCAAAAATTGAAAAACGTAAAAAAAATAATAAACAAAAACATATTTTTAAAAACTCATTTTAAATTGATTAACCAATGAGATTGAATTTTTTGAAAAGAAAAAATCAGCAAATCCAGTACAAAATAATGCAATCATGGTAAACCTAGTAATTATAAAACAACAATTTCATACAATTTTGATGATGAATTTCTCTGAACTAGCAACTCATGTTCAAACTGATATTGGATATTTTGCATAGCCTCACTATTGTCGCCCTAATTTGACGCCGTAGCAATCAACAGTCCATTTCAATTCCGAAACTCAGTACATCTACGGAAAATTTAATACAGCAATATGTATTTTTGCGACACTTACTTATAGGCTTTTGTTTCCTGTTCCGTCGGGACCATCCTCTGTAGAATCTCGACGCTTTCGAGAGGTATCTGCTTCAGATCTAAACTGTTCATCGCTTGGATTGCTTTTTCCACTGTGATGTCCAGTTTTCTTCTAGATATGGCTGTCGAAGAGATAAATAGAGAAAATACAAATTATCTGTCGATACAATAAATTTAACGTAATATTATAGAGTGGGATATCAAATTTTATTAAAATAAAAAGTACATTTGTCTGAAGATTTTTATTCGTGTACATGCATATTCAAATCAATACTAACTATCTGAATTATGTATTTTTTTAAAACTCAAAGTAAACTTCACTAAAGCCTTATAAAGAGGTTATTATTAAATAATATTGGAGAAAGCTAACTCACTACGGTTCCTACTCGATAAGGCTAAGCGTATGCCGAGACGCAGGCCCAGGAAGCACAGTGCAAAGCAGATGTTGTATTGCGTTGATGTTGTACTGCGTTGCATATGCCTGCGGCGCAGGCATATGCAAGGCAGACATGTGTCTACCCTACTCTGCGCCTCGTTGTAGTGCCGGCGAAGATTTCTGCGCGACATGTGCACGGCGAAATGTGTTTTTAGGTAGATTTCATAATTTTACTGCAAAAATGACGGAATATTTAATTGAAATACTTCATTGTGAGCCTTGTTTGTATTATACAAGTCATCCAGATTATTCAAAATAGACATTTAAAGAGTTATTGTGGGCGAGAATTGCTAAGGAAACAAACTACAAGGATGGTAAGTAATATTTGTTTATTATAATAATAATTTGATGTTAAACATATTATATGTGTCACCGAGCAATCAATTGTAAACGAATTTTCCACTTTTCCAAATAGGTTTTCTTCGCTTTGACAAACTGTAAAGTATTAACAACTCATTAATTTCATAATCAGACTCTGACTCTGCAGTCATTTTACTCGTCAACTCAAAAACTGTCTATTCTTCGTACTAGCTGGAACGCGAATGAATGTATCTGTGTCATTTAGCAGCGCCGCAGCATACGCTCGTGGCCATCGTCTGCCTCAATTGCCCTGACTTGCAAAATCTGCGTTATGTCGTCCTGCGTCACATACGTCTCGGCAAACGCTTAGCCTTACTAGTGTTTACAGAATAGCAAATTTTGTAAGCTTCTAATGCACATCTCATAGATAATCACATACTTTTAAAAACCGAATAGTTGAATACTGGCACTGCCATCATAATATGTAAAATAAGCACGAACCGATATTTCTGAGTCGAGTGTGCTCGAGCAAGGAGACATTGTCGGGTTTCTTGAACCTCTTGCTGGGCAAAGAGGTGAGGTTGGCCCCGTCTTCGGCGTCCGCACTGTGCGTGTCGGCGCGCGCACAGCCGTTCAGCGCAGGGCCCAGCTTGAAGCGCTCCTCGAACTCCGACAGGTCGATGCTGGCGAGGATCTGGCCAGAATAAAATAAAAGCTTTTAAATACAGTTTCAATTCATATATTGACTAACCGAAGGACGGGTTTTTCTTTAGTACACTTTGTTTTTCTTAATTCTGAATATAATAACCCCAACAGCGCCTACAGACTATTTCCTGGCATTTATATTGCCTATGTAACATCAAAAACAGTAAATAAACCTTAAATCAACGTATGAATGAATGAAATGAAAAACATTCTTCACACAAAATATGATGAAAAATGGAGTAATAGCCGGATCTCATAACTATACACACTTCCTAATTTTAGGTCCATTGTGGTTTACCCCCATCTATAACTATAGTTCCTGCAATCGGCTAATCTGGGAAACCAGTTGCAGAATCCACGATGGACGTAAGAAGCACACTTTCGCACACTTAGCCAGATAATGTGTCCATTATTTTCTATTCTTCCAGCCAAAGTTGTCCCTATATAGGATGTCATCATGTGTCACCATTCCTTGCGAAAGCTTCCATGTTGAATATGAGTAAAAGAAGGCAGCTCCATCTTGCGACCCTTGTACTCAAGGTAGTACGCAATAAACAGCCGCGATATCTTTACTCGATTATGACGTGGTCCCGTAACCGGCATGTCCATTCAACACGGGCACGTGAACAACTTGCTATAATACCCAAGCACAAAACTACACATTTCCAGTGCAGCTTTTCGTATTATTCTGCGGTTGTATGGAATAGGTTGGGAATGGCTTTGCGATCGAAATCAATTGCAGTATTTAAGGACCACTTTAAAAGTTTATTATTAAAGGAAGATATTTAGATGTCATAATTTGATTTTATTTTAAAATAACTATTGCTAATTGGATTATTATTGGATAATTATTGGATTATTATTGTCTACGTTTATTTATTAATTTGTAACCTGATTATTTAATGTTAAATATTTTGATTTGATTATTTTTGATTTATTATATGTAGATTATTAAATTTATGTAATTATGTACGTTATTTTCTTTTAATATCATTTGATGTTAAATATCTTGATTTGATTATTTCGATTTGTGTATTTATTTGATTATGATTATTTGGATTTTTTGTTTTAAGATTTATTTGATTTGGTTATTTTATTTTAAAAATCATATACCTATGTATCAATAATTAATAGGTGTGTCCTGAAAACCAGGATAAGAGATATCCTGAGGATACCCCTAATTTGCAGCGTTTGTAGCTTTATTTCATAGTCTTTGTCTATTTATAGTTTTAATTTTTAATCTGTGTGTTCTTGTTTTTTTTTGTATATGTTTTTTATAACAGCTGCAAATAAATAAATAAATAAATAAATAAATAAATGAGTTTTTAATTTGTGATATCCTTGTAGTAGGTGAATCAGTACGACGAACTAAGCAACTTTTGATGAAAATTTTTGAGAAAAATAAAAATGTAAAGTTTATTTATTTTCACAAGCGTTGATCGCGCTGCGCCATCTAGCAGTTGGTAAAATATCGCTAAGAAACAATATTAGCAATATTTTACCTACCGCTGGATAGTGCATTATATTCATAGCTTTTTATACTATTTTTAAAAAAAAAAAAACAAATTTTCAAAAAAAAATTTTTTTTATGAATTTTATTAATCAAAAGTTGTTTAGTTCGTCATACTGATTCACTCTTTACAAGGAAGTCACTATTTAAACAAATATCCTGTATAAAATACATGATCATCGGCGTTTGGAGGATAAGAAGGCTGGCAAGAGAAGAGAAGGCAGGAGCGCGCGGGGGGGGGGGGGGGGGGTGAAAGCGGCGACTGGAGAGTAATAGAAGACGCTATAGGGGTCTTTGGGCAGGGAGGGCAAAAAACAGCATCTGGAAGAATAGAAATTTCTATCGACTGGGAGGCATCTGGTCTGGCACCAGCGGGGACGCAGGGGGCATGCGGGGGGAGGGGAGAAAGCGGCAACTGGAGAGTAATAGAAGACACTATAGGGGTCTTTGGGGAGGGGGGGGGGGTAAAAAGCAGCATCTGGAGGAATAGAAATTTCTCTCGACTGGGAGGCATTTGGTCTGGCGCCAGCGGGGAGACAGGGGGCATGCGGGGGGGGGGGGGGGGGGGGAGAGAAAGCGGCGACTGGAGAGTAATAGAAGACGCTATAGGGGTCTTTGGGGAGCGGGGTCAAAAAGCAGTATCTGGAGGAATAGATATTTCTCTTGCCTGGGAGGCATCTGGGCTGGTGCCAGCGGGTAGGCAGGGGGCATGTGGGGGGGGGGGAGATAACGGCGACTGGAGAGTAATAGAAGACGCAGAGGAGGCGAAGGAGGGTTGCTGGGGAGAAACAACAGTTTTTGGAGGAAAAAAAGACGCCTCATGCCTGCAGTGTATTTGACCCAGCACCAGCGGGGAGGCGAAAGGCGCGGAGGGGGTGGGGGGGGGGGGAAGCGGGGTCTGGAAAGGAATAGAATGCGCTCACCTTGTCATCGTCGAGGTCGTTGAAGACGGTGCCTCGCACCTGGTTGGGCTTGAGGGCAATCCAGTTGAGCGTGGGCAGCTTGTAGCGCGTGTGCAGCTTGCGCTTGATGGTCATGGCGTCTGTGTTGAGTGGGGGAGGCATCTGCCCCGGCGCCGGCGGGGGTGCGGGGGGCGCCGGGGGTGCGGGGGGCGCGGGCGGCGCAGGGGGCGCCGGGGGGGCAGGGGGTGCAGGGGAACGCGGCGCAGTCACGGAGGGGGGGCGCGGCGCGGGAGGCGGCGGTCCCCCCGAAGGGGGCCGGGAGGGCGGTCCCCCGTTCCCGTTCCCATTTCCGTTCCCAAATCCACCCATCCCCCCCGCGGAGTGGAGCCCCGAATCACTATTATCCGCGTATGACGAGATGGCATTCACTATAAAAAAACAATATAAATTCTTATATTAGATAAGAAATATGTCTCTGCGTCCAATGGTTTCCAAATTGAATTCCGCGGAGCGTAGGGATTTCCGAATTCCCTCTTGATAACTTGTTATGCAAAAATAAATAGCAATTAACGACTGATAGAAAACGATATTTCCAGACACTAATGAGAATATCGACTAAGTACAAAAACCAGTTTTAACGAAATAAACCACCCATGTTGTAATTTTTTTAGAGTCGAGCCAAATTCAAAGTTTATCAGTCTCGAAAATTAAATTTGAAGTTCATAATTGGGGCCAATGACCATATTGAAATTGAAAAATATTTATTTGCAGCTGTTCTTATAAAAAACATATACAAACAAACAAGAACACACAGATTAAAAATTAAAACTGTAAATAGACAAAGACTATGAAATAAAGCTACAAACGCTGCAAATTAGGGGTATCCTCAGGATATCTCTTATCCTGGTTTTCAGGACACACCTATTAATTATTGGTACATATATGATTTTAAAATAAAATAACCAAATCAAATAAATCTTAAAATAAAAAATCCAAATAATCATAATCAAATAAATACACAAATCGAAATAATCAAAAACAAAATATTTAACATCAAATGATATTAAAAGAAAATAACGTAATTACATAAATTTAAAAATCTACATAATATAAATAAATCAAAAATAATCAAAATCAAAATATTCAACATCATATAATCACGTTACAAATTAATAAATAAACGAAGACAATAGTAATAATCCAATTAGCAAATAGTTATTTTAAAATAAAATCAAATTATGACATCTAAATATCTTCCTTTAATAATAAACTTTTAAAGTGGTACTTAAATACTGCAGTTGATTTCGATCGCAAAGCCATTCCCAACCGATTCCATACAACCGCAGAATAATACGAAAAGCTGCACTGGAAATGTGTAGTTTTGTGCTTGGGTATTATAGCAAGTTGTTCATTTGCCCGTGTTGAATGGACATGCCGGTTACGGGACCACGTCTAAATCGAGTAAAGATATCGCGGCTGTTTATTGCGTACTACCTTGAGTACAAGGGTCGCAAGATGGAGCTGCCTTCTTTTACTCATATTCAACATGGAAGCTTTCGCAAGGAATGGTGACACATGATGACGTGGAGAAATCCTAAAGCAAAATCTTGCGCAGGCATTTTGCAGTCTCTGAAGTCTCCGCTCAGTCTTCCTATATAGACAGGGGCCGTACACACAGTCGCCATAGTCCATTATAGACAATATAAGGGCATTTACAAGTAGTATTCTGATTCTGACGCTGAGGTACTCCCGAATTCTGTATAAGGCCTTTAGACGTGAGAAACCCCACCCAACGCTTTTGCTGACATGTTCCTCAAACCGTAATTTTCCATCAAATAGAATACCCAGATTTTTAGCCGTAGTGACCAGTGGTATTGGCAAACTGTCCACCATTATAGGAAGAGAGCCATAGTTGGCAATTTTAGTCCTGCCCTGTTTCGACCCAATAATCATAAAACATGACTTCGAAGGGTTGATTTGTAAGCCATGGTTATTGGACCAAGCGGATAACCTTCCAAGATCATATATCTGTCAATCCTTGGACATAGCCGGTCATCTTCACTAAAAGGAGGAAACTGTCAAACTTGAGATTACCAAAATCTTTGTTAAGACATTAACGCCCTTAAAAAACGTAAATAATTGGGCATTACCACAATTGGGAGACATATTTGGAACTAAGTGTGAAAAGGTCACAAAGAAATTCTGACAATGAAGTAAGCGTTTTTGCAAGACTGTCAAGAAGCCGTATGGGAAGTCAACCTCCCTGAGTGCACTTTTTTAAAAACTATCCAGTGTTGACTACTCATGAGAGGTTAAAATAGGTCCATCCAAATTAATAAGTTTTTGAATTGAATTAACTTCATCCTACGCAAACAGAATTTCGGGGCGTTCTTTAATCCTATGACCCTTGAGAATCTTTTGTGTGACCGTTGATAATAAAATATTAAAATTGAAAATGAACAAGTTTAATATTGTTTACATACTTGAAGCTCCACGGGTGATAGTCTCCAGTTGCTGCAACTTATTCTCGAGCATAGACTGTCGACTTCTGGAATCTTGTTGAGCTCTCCGTAAAGTGCTCACCTGTGGAAAAGTAAATAGTCATTGAACATTCAATAATCAGAACGCATATATTCAAACGACTGCAATATCTCAAAAGAATACCTCATCGTGCGCTTTTTGTCGTGCTTCCTTCAGGGCGTCTCTCTCGCAGCGTAATCGTGACAGTTCACCTTCTAAAATCGCCATTGCTTCTTCCCGTTCTCCCATCACAGCCAAGCGCTCTGCGCACTATGAATTAATAATATCAACAATGATTTATTTCATCAATAATTCACGATACAAAGCAAGAAAAATACAGTAGAGCAGGGGGGGGGTCAATACTTATCGATGCCGCGACCCACTTTTTAAAATCACAATAATTTGCGACCCAGCGAAAACTTTTTTAGAAAAGTTAGTGAGTGGCTTGATGTAAAAAATAAGCAATTCATTTGTAAGTATCATAAGTAAGTCTTTATTTTGTAAGAACTTGTAATGTGCGACATGGTAAAAAATATAAATTTTTGCTAGAACACTTATCCATCGTATTTAGCAAATAGCAAAAACAAATGAATGCGATGCGTAAATGCGCACTGTCAGAAGGGGGCGGCGCCACTCGATGCTCCGGGGCGCCAGACGAGGCTAGAGACGCGGCGCTGTCTCTCCGCGCGGCTATTTCATCTTCCCGCGCTGTTGCAAAGTTACATATTTTATATTCTATTCTTTTCAAGTGCTATCTTTATTTTATTTTTACTTTTATTTTATTTTGTTATATTGTCTGTAGGTATCCTAAATACACTTAGACTCATCAATCTATCTCGTCGTCTATCTGCCGTATTATACCCTACGTTCATACGTTGTGTTCGCGACCCACCTGGAATCGGCTCGCGACCTACCAGTGGGTCGCGACCCACACTTTGGGAACCGCTACACTAGAGGGTTGGCAGATGCAAAAATATCGTATTGATGCAGGACACATTCAGTTAAAAAATCATCATCACCCCAAGACGCAAGGACTGATTTCATCTGAATATTCATTTCATAAATAAAACTGATTAATGACCTTTCTCGGCCAGCAGTCGAACCTGGCTGGGTCCTATTGCAATGCCTTAGGCCGCACGGTTCGTTTCTTGACTAGGCTCGGGCGGCTCGGCGTAATATTTAATTAAAATATATGGTGGAATTTAAATATTTGTGCAGCTTGAATATGATATATTCCAACCAAAATTTCACAACAGGATATCGACCCAACAATGCATCTGTGTACCAAATTTGAAGTCTCTAAGTCCTTTATTCCGAGGATGATATATGACTAAGGTCCCCCGTAGTGAACCAATGTCAACTACAATCATTTAAACTCTTGCAATGACCAAATGGTGCCTGCATACTAAATTTATGCACAATCGGATGAAGCGTTTGGACGCTATCGTTAAGGAATACACAGGACAGACACACAGACAGACTTCAATCTGTAATGGTCTTAATCATCTTAAGGGGGCTCAAAATGAATATTTCCATCTTCATCCGGAAAAAAAATTTTGCACGTTCACATTACTTTCCCTTCTGGTCGGTTGGTAGACAGGAAAAGTACAAACTAATATTTATCCCGCCCTATTGTAGTGGTTTGGTGTGTGTAGTAGATGCTAGGGAAGATGCAAAATATTACTTATGTTTAGGAGATTGTTTATTAAAAAAATCTTTTTTAAACACAGAACTGAACTGAAAGCTAAGGATTTGATTCAATATCCCTGCTTAGTCCATTCCAAAGGGCTGCAGTTGCATAGGCAAAACTGCCTTTTTTACACAGCTGATTTACGCATTTCCGAATTAGCATTGCCGATAAGACCATTTTATCATGGTAGTTAGGGGGTTTACTTCTTACAATTTGCATTGCAAAATTGGCCGAGTTGAAGTTGCCTGCCTTGTCATATTTAGGATGGTGGATTTATAGAGGAACGGAGAAACATCGCTTCTAGGTGGAATGTGGAAGCAAAACCTGACGCAGCCCTTTTGCATCCTCTGGATACTATTTTTGTCCGATTTGTGCAAACATGGTCTAGATCAGTCAGATCAGTCGCCATAAATCAAGGATGGGTAAAATGAGAGTGTTTATTAGGAGAACCCTATTATTTGTATGAGTATAATATCTGATTCTATACAGAGATTTCAGTCGAGAGAAGCACCACTGAGTTTTGTACTTTACTTGCAAGTGAGGAAAAAGTGTTATGATAACTTTCAAAACTTGTAATATTAACCTAAACTTATGTTGTGAAAAATTCAGGCTCTAAGGAGAAAACTTTTCCTAAAAACTTTTGTAATCACAAACCTCTGTACCAACGTAACACATTACCCATTTTGTATTCCGGATGATAATAATAAATACAAACGGAGCTGACAATGGGATTCACTGACCGGAGTCGGACTTATCGTTATACTATTATTACACTTCTAGGGGGTGAGCGGTGGACTCCGGACTATACCGGCTGCGGTAGGTTTAGAACAATTTTCCATTCACTCCCCCCTTCGAAGCCATAGAATTTGAGATGCGGAAATTGCGGTTTTAGATATTTTTTCTAGGAAGGAGTTATTTATTTTTTCCCTGGAGACCAAGATTTTTAAATAGGTGAAACAGAGATTTGGCTGGCAGGCCACGAATGCCAACTTCCACCACTAAAGTTGAACAGTGAAGCCGTTCCGGGTGATGGCATTTGCGAGATAATGGTATTTATTTAATTAAATACTAGTGACCTTTTGAGATGTTTGATTACCATGAAACAGTTAATTCTATAGAATTATTGTAATAAGGGCCATCTTCCGAGACAGGGAGTTAAGAGTTATATCTGGAAGGAGGGCTGTGCATCCGAGACTTTCAGGGAAATAATACTACTTAAGAGACCAAATCGACCCAAAGAATCCAATCTGAAGTTTTCTCAATTATTGAGAAAGGTTTTGTAGTGAAATGTTTCCTGCTCTTTAGAGCCATCCTGCACAAACTGTATTGGGGGTTTGGAGGGTACTATCAGGCCCAGATTGATGGCACGAGCCACTGAGAGGATGATTACCTCGCGAGTAACAGCAAGGACTTGTCATGGTGGCAAGTGTATCGTCCTTATATTTCAAAATAATGACTGATGAAATGAAACGACAGTTTTTTTTGTATAATTAACCTTCTTTCAAGATAAGCAGAAGAAATGTTGCAAAGTTTGTTGTAGGGAAGCAATAGAAGATGTAACTTTCTGTGCTCAAAAATCTTCAGCCTTATCAGTTTTGTAAAAATATTCCAAAGCACAGTCAAACTTGCATAAATCGAAAACATATGATTACTGTATTAGATGCTAGACTTACATGTCCTAATTCATCTTCCAGTTCGGCCACTCGCACCAGAGCTGCCGTTTTAGTCTCGCTATCTTCCATCAGGGATGCCACATCGAAGACATTATCTAGGTAAGCGGAGATTTGAACCTGAAACATTATTACAAATTATTTTATTGTCACAGAGCGGCATCTTCTGGTACAGGAGGTCGGCGACTAATGATTTTTTAATTGCTCCGTAGTACTTTTAGGTCATCTTCAGGGTCTACTTCATCTTCATCTAATCTTTAACATTTTTTCAAAAATTTGAAATGTTTTTATTTTTATAGAATAACATAAATTTAATTAAAAATTTAATGATTGTGATGTGATGTTACTTGATTGCAATATCTAAATTGCGGCCACTCGCCAAAGCGTTCTTGCAGTTGCATAAAAAATTGTTCATAGACCATATAAATTCAATCATAACAAGCGGAATCACTCAAATTTCTTCAGTGATACCATTGATTATATGCCATAGTTTTTCGCCCCATTTCATATGTGGTTCAGATTTGAATTCATTTCAGAAATAGCAACCGTAAGACCAGCTGGTTTGGCATGAAGATTTACTTGCAGGTCGTAGAGACACAGATGATATAAGAGGAAGTAATAAATGCAGTAATTGGACTAATGAATATTGATGGTATAGGAGGAAGTAAAACATGCAGTATTTGGACTAGAGAATAGTAAAGGAGATAGCATTCTTCTCTGCGGAACGCCAGCAGTAATGTCAACCAAACCAGTTTTAATACACTGCTTGCACCCTTTAAGATATGAATCAAACTATTTTATTGTCTCATTAGAAACGTTAGTGGTTTTAGTCGCACTGGCAGATCGCAGTTGACAGTAATAAATGCACTACTGAAGTCAATCAGTTTTCTATCATCCATAGTGCATTTAATGTGAAATGGCATCTTAATAACAAGTTATTTATCAACTATTGCAAATTACTTAGTTTCCCTGCCCCATTGTTATAGCCACTGTGTCACACCTCTGTGACGGACCTGTAGATTGGCCGTTTTGTATCCTTGTTTATGCATAAATGTGAACATGTACTTTTATTGTAAATTTAGCATATACATACCTGCAGATCCTCACTTTCATGGAGCCGTAATCGCTCAAGATACTGATCAAGCCTTAGCGTCGTAAACTCATATTGCAGGTACACTCTAAAATTCATATCTTCCACCGAATGGACTACTATATTTACAAATTGCATACACGCCACCTAAAACAAACAATGCATTTTAACCCTTGGAGTAAATGGGTATTTTCATGGATGCATCTGTCTCTTTTGCAGGATTTTCGGCGACATCGACCCTAAAGTACTATAACTACGAAACTATTACACCAATCATAAAAAGAACAACTGCACAATGATTGCATTGAAATTTCGAATATAGAATATTGAAATATCATTTTGTAAAACAATTAGATAATTATGAATAAATATGAGAACGTCAAAGAAGTGAAAAAAACGCGGAACCAGATCTGGTCGTATCATACTCAACGGATAATTGTTTCAGAACCAGATTTGGTCGTATCATACTCAAGGGGTTAATAGCAAATTACTTTTTGGAATTAACATCGTACCTCTGATCAAATAGTTACAAGTTAAAAAAATCCAATTATGGTATTTCTTTATAAAAATTATAGCCATTTCTCATTTCACACTCCCGAAAAGAGTTAAAACTGTTAGTTCACTTATTCGTCAATGGCACTAGTGAAGTAACAGTTACTACTCCTTTTGGGAGTGTAAATCGAGAACTGGCGATAATTTATATAAAGGAACAACATAATTGGTATTTTTCAAGTTACTGGGTGGCGCAATAGAACGTGCATATTTAAAAAAAATATAAAAAAATAAATACAACAGGTATAGTTAAAATAAAACTGAGGAATTGTTAAGTAAGAACTGAAGTTTATTTTTTAAAAATAACATCATTAAAAAAATAAATACAACAGGTATAGTTAAAATAAAACTGAGGAATTGTTAAGTAAGAACTGAAGTTTATTTTTTAAAAATAACATCATCTAAATGATGACCCTCTCTACGACGGCACTCCTCTAACCGCAAACGGAAATTATTGAAAACTTTGTTCAGTAATGCTGGTGTGATTGCTGCCATTTCACCACGGATATTCTGCTTGAGCTCGTCGATGTTTCTTGGATTATTGCTGTAGACTTTGTGTTTAAGGTACCCCCACAAAAAAAAGTCAGGAGGCGTTAAGTCCGGACTACGTGGGGGCCATGGGATATCACCTCTCTTTGAAATCACTTTTCCAGGGAACATCTGTTTCACAACCGCCATGGAGTCATTAGATGTGTGACAAGTGGCTCCATCTTGTTGAAACCATGTCCTAGAATTCCTTATTCTTGAATTTTCAAGTTCTGGAGCCAAAAAGCCTTCCAACATAGCAACATAGCGTTGGGTATTAACAGTGACGTTTTGTCCACGCGCATTTTCAAAGAAAAACGGACCCACTATTCCTCTGCCCGAGATTGCTGCCCATACTGTCACTTTAGGACTATGCAGTGGTTTCTGATGTTTAAGTTTAGGATTCTCACTATGCCAGTAACGACAATTTTGACGGTTTACGAACCCATTCATGTGAAAATGAGCCTCATCAGAGAAAAGGATGTTGTCACAATTGGAAAACCGATTCAGCATTTCATCAGCAAATGCGAGCCTTGCTCCGAAGTCAGATTCTTTCAATTCTTGTGTTAATTGCAGCTTGTATGGATGCAATTTAAGATCCAACTTTAAAATTCGTTGCAAACTTCGTCGCGATAAGTGTAAGACGGACGATCTCTTGCGAGTAGACATTTGTGGTTCTCCTTGTACCGACTGCATAACTCTCTCAATATTGTCTTCGGTCCTAGATGTTCTTGGACGACCTTTTGCTTTGGGTTTAAACGTTGAGCCAGTCTCTTCGAAACGCTTTATCCATATTTTAATTAAATTAGCACTCGGAGCTTGACTGATTCGCCGTAGTTCATATTCAGAACAATATAGTCGCCTAATAACAACGTATGAACGAGAGGTCTGGTAAAACGCGCGCACGCAAAATGCGCGTTGCTTCCCGTCGAAGTGACTCATAGTAACTAAAACTCCATGAGCCCGCCTAACCAACGAGGTAAGGTTCCCCCCGCCCGCGCGCTTTCCACCCCACCAAAAAAATGATGCAATATGCACGTTCTATTGCGCCACCCAGTATAACTCTATTTGATTGGAGGTGCGATATGTAACATGCAATATGTTTGGAAGGCCTACTTGTATTTCAAAGCATTTCAGGAATTTCTAGAGAAATAAAATGGTAAGTAACTAATTTTGTATGATGTACGGTCTAGTTGGTAAATCTTCCGACCGTACATCTTACAATCGCTAAAATAAATTGTACATATGGCAATGCTAGCACAAGCTCATTGACTTGCTTGCCATCGGAGTTTCACAATTTTTCCCACCAGCGGCAGCAAGCCGCTGAAATTAGCAGCGGCCAGCAGGACTCATTTAAATTTAGTTTTTTCAGCAATTTTAATTTATAAGAATATCTAAAAGTTAAATAAATTAGATTAAAAAGCGAATAAATAAAACACAATAAGAAGCGGAAAACCCGTTTGAGACCATACAGAGACTTTTAGTTCTGAGATCCAGGTGCGAACGGTCGGACGGGCAGACCGACAGTTAGACAGACGGACGAGAGACAGAGTCGTCACATAAGATTTTATTACATAATAAAAACTCGTTATATATAACACAGCAAAACTCACCATAAACTCTATGTGAAAATTATCATAATTCATAAAATATTCCATTAATGTATGAAACCGTGTTTCTTCTCCGACCATCTGAAAAAAAAAGACAAATTAATAAATACATTGAAGTAGAATCCAAATGCCAATAGATCGTGAAACAATTCGGGTGATCTTTTGAAATAGAGAGTAAAGACTTATATCTGGATGTGCATCCGAGACTTTCAGGAAAAATATACTGTCAAGAGACTGAATCGACCTCCTCAATTCAGTCTGAAGTTTTATTTTGTAGTGGAATGTTTTTTCCTTTTGGGCCATTTCTTGCAAACTGTATTGGAGGTTTGGAGGGTACTGTCAAACCCTCGTTAGCACGAGTTACTGAGAAGTTAATTAGCTCGCGGATAAAAGCAATGAATAATAGCCTTGATTTAAGGCCGACTTGGAGTCAGGTAAAATGTCTAGCTGTGCACAGAGAACTGTTACAGATAGGACATGAACTATCCTCGGAAAAAGTAAGGTTATCCTTGGACCAGCGAGTGAGGTTACTGGGGTCTGGAAGTGATGATGATTATGAAGTGATGATGAAAGACATTTAAATAAAATTTCAAAATCTCTAGTGTTCAGTCATACAACATTATCTTCAAGTGCGGAGGGGGAATGTAACATTCTTCAAGTTGGCGTCATAATCTTATTGCAAGAGTGACTTCTTCAGGTGTATCGCTAATGGTTGAACTGCCAGACCAATGGCATTTTGGCTGTTTCCAACAAGAAACTTTTTATGCACAGAACATCCATTCTCTAGCACAGAACATCCATAAAAAGTTTCTTCGTCCTGTTCGACGAAGAAATGTCGGCAGACCAATTGCTTGATATCATACGATATTCGAAAGGACTCGGACCAGAAGGACTGAAGAATGGCCAGAATAGAGCAAACGAAGAGGCACCGTTCAGCAGTGCACAAAAATATACTGAAAAGAAGAAGACAACACTGTACGCACCTGTTTAAAATTATCAAAAGCCGACAATATAATTTGATGTCCGCCCTTGACGAGGCATATTGCAGCCAGGAGCTCGAGGACCAACGCCTTTGTTCTTAGAGAGCGATGAAGAAGTGATAAGGCTATGCTATTTATTGCTTCACGATGTTGTATCACCATGTTGAAACCGTACTGAAACAAAATTATTATTTAACATACGGACTGCAACCAAACCTAGAGCGCGCGATTATCGGAGGCTCGATTAATAATTTAAAACAGTTGCCAGTCTCTCAAAAACTATGAAATCAAATCGGACAATTATTATTAGTGACATACTTGTAGTGGGTAAATCAGAACAATAATAAAAAAATTGGAAAAAAACCAGCAAAAATTTTTTTTTTTGTTTTTGTTTTTTTTTGTCAAATTTGTAAGAAAATTGTAAGAAAATATCGCTAATAAACAATATAAGTGATATTTCACTTACCGCTAGATAGAGAATTGTGCTCATAGCTTTTTATACTACCTATCATTAAAAAAAAAACGGATTGCCCTATCGCGGTGAAACTTAGAACAGGCTATCATAATTGAATTCTATACAGAATTTCGTGTTTGTGCTGTTGACTATTGAGGAATCCCCTCATTGGAAGCCAACCCTAGGTGCAATATCCTTATCCCTGTGAAACTTAGAACGGGCCATCATAATTGAATGCGTATACAAAATTTCGTTTCTGTGCTGTTGACCGTTAAAAAGTAGCCTCGTCGGGAACCGATCCTGGTTGTAGAATCAGGATGCTCACCATAAAAATGCATTGTCATCGGAACTGAACTAATGTGTAATATTTCAACTTCATAGGATAAGAGGAAGTGGTTCTAATTCAGCTTGCAAGATTTGACCTAAACAAATATATATACTAACTAACACACATTGCAAGGTAAATAAAAGCTTGTAATAAAAGAATAATTTACCTTATTATTCATAATGGCTCGCATACACATGATACACACGTGAATGTCGTCAGTCGCTGCACCCATATTCAACCTGGCAACGTGTCTGCTCCGCCGTCTCACAGACTCTGGACTTTCCGGTAATGCGGTTCCGACTACTTCCACCGCAGCTTCTGTAGCCTCTACAGCAGTCGGTCTGCAGCGCCATGTCGTGTTTCGACCCATCGTTATGTCACCATTGCTGGCTGTAACGCAAGCAAAACAAACTAAATGAAAATAAATAAAATAAAATGAGCTGAATTCACCGCTGCAACAATTTCAATTAACAAATTTACCAGGTACACATTCAAGAATTTTAAAGAGGTTCCGCAACTGTAAACATTTTTCAAACAATGTAGTTTCATACTTAATAGACCTCGGATTTATAAGCGACTAATGAAATTAGGATAGTATAAAGAAAGATTTTTTGAAATCTAAAATATTGAACAGGATAGTTGGGCCGTGTCGACTACAATGGGCGAATCCGTCACCCCAGGCCGGTATAACGATATGTGATGGTTCTTTCAGCCGTGGAATAAGCGTAGAAGACTTTGAGACGTAACAAACCTACCGTCCAGCAAATCCAAGAGCCCGACGCCATAAGACGAGGCATTAGGAAGGTAACCCAGTGAGGCCACCTTGCCCCTTGGCTACCAGTTTTGGTAGGATATCTCCGTCTGGTATTAACCTTCAGGATACCTCTTCCGTCCGACTCGTTACGGGAAAAAAGTCTCATACAGTGGTTAATTAGTAAAGGAAGAACAGAAACTGAATGTATCCCCATGACATTTTAAAAATAGCATCACATTTACACACACACACACACACACACACACACACACACACTATACACAACCTCATATCTCTAACAATATATTTACCTATATGTAAACAAGAATACAATCCGAAAATTGTTGCACACAGTCAAAAAGCGCAAGATTGAATATCTGGGGCATGTGCTGCGGCATGACAGATATCAGCTGCTCCAACTGATATTGATGGGCAAAATTGAGGGTAAACGACGCCGTGGAAGGAGGAAAAAGTCGTGGTTGTGCAATGTCAGAGAGTGGACCGGGATCACCAATACAGAACAGCTTTTCCGGATAGCGTAAAACCGACAAAAGTATTCAGAGCTTAACGGCCAACCTCCAGAAATGGAGAGGCACTTCGAGAAGAAGAAAACAAGAGTGAATTCAGCTTTTTATTTGATGAAATAATATTTTGTATTTGGATTTATTGTATAGTAATTTTCCACTGCTTTTATTATTTAATGATTATTTTGTGTATTTTATTTTATTTTTTATATTTTTTTTGTAATTTTACTATAACAATTTCTTACCATCTTTTTCATAAAACCATTTTTATCTTTTTTAAATAATATATAAAAATGGCGTGACGCAAAATCATAGTTAGGAGTGATGCAAAATCATTGTGTAAATATAATTTCTATACATTTTCTTTTGAATAAATAAATTAATTAATTTTAAAAAATAAAAAGTACAGAAGACCCGGAGAGAACTTTGCAAAGTGCTGCTTTGAAAGACGGGTCAGTTTTGGAGGCGGTTCCACTGTGGTTTGGAGGTAGCATATCAATCAATGGTCAGACTGATCACATGTTCGTTGGCGATGACGGTGGTGGTCGTGGCTTACTGGTGGAATTAAATTATGCCAGGTGATTCGATTTTATTGGCACTCAGTATTGTATGTATGTACCGATTAGGCTACCTCTCCAACTATAAGCATTTTTGAAAAAAAACAGAAATTTGGAAACCTATCATACGATAACACCATCAAAGCTATCCTTTTATGATTATATACCTATATTTCATCATAAACGTCGGTGTATGATAAATGAAATTAGGACAAAAATATGATAAGCTCTTTTTATTTAGCAACTATAATGCCTACTTGACTAATACACCTTTTTATTTACAAAGCATAAATAATTTGATTTTTGTGCGTGCGCGACGTGAGGTGCCAAACACCTAGTTTAGACTACCGCTGTTGGCAAAATTGACGACTTACATTTACAGATACTTGGCAACACTGAGCAACATGAAAGTATAAAAATTGAAGCAATTCCTGTGTAATTCATTTACAAAATAATCGCATTTATTTAGTTTGTAGTCTTCGGGACTCTCAAGGCATATTAATTCTACAGTTACAGTAGAGGCCATTCTCAAAGAAAAAAAGTAGAAAAATGTTGTAGTTGTGTTACACAGCTGTGGATCCGAGACTTAAAGGACGTAAAAGAAGTAGGTTGTTCTAAAGTAAGTTAGTATTTCAATATCTTTTTTACTATATCATGTCAAATAATTATCTGATTGACTTTGTAGTTTTAAATATCTAATACGATTATTATAAATTATCTGGTAAGACTCTTCATAAACCTATAGTATCGATTTTAGGAATTATTTAATCTTAAGCGGTTATCTAGTAAAACATTATATCGATTCCATAGTCACCGGTTTTGTTGTTTGGATTTTATAATCAAATTAAGTACTTATATAATATAATGTATAGTACAGACTCTAAACAACTATGTCTAAGTTTTTGAAGACAATAAACTTGTTTTGATTTGTTTTGATACTTACTATTAGAGATGCCTTCATTGCTAGCGTTCCTGGCCTCGGCAATCCGTTGTTCGTGCCTCATCATTGTTAACCGGAAACTTAGGTAGTCAATGAGTACGTCCAGACCTAGGTTGGTTTCATCGAGGAATTCTCGTACCCATCTGAAATAATTAGAAGATGACGTTACGTTCAGAAACCAAAAGTAGTCTTGTATAATAATGAAAATAATCAAATTATTGATGGTTAAATTTTGTGGTTAGGATAGACTTTGAATGTGACCCTTAATTTTTTAAAAAAGCAGAAAGGTTATGCAATATATATGCAAAGGTCATATGCTCTATGAACGTCAAGTCTCGCTTATTTCAGCCATAGCTACAAAGTGGCTTCATGTGTACCTCTCTCTTTGCATAGACAATAATGGGCATGCACAAATGACATTCTCCGCTGTCTCACACTCGAATATAAAGACAACCAAAGCCTAGAATGTGACGGCGCCTGTAGAGCCCGCAACACCCTATCCTCTAAGCCCCGCCCCCAGATTTTCATCAACATTTTTTGCATATTATTATGCATTTTTTCTATGCATTTATTTTGGAATCACTTGCCAAGACAAAGTAAGCGACCACACTCGGGAGCAATGAATCTGGGTCACCAACATAAACCTTAATATCTCGGAAACTAACAATGCCTCGCTTAAAAAATTAGCGATTTCTGCATCTCAAATTCTATGGCTTCGAAGGGGGAGTGAAAGGGTGGTAAGGTGAACGCTCACATGTGGCAAGACAGCTGTCCTAAACCTACCACAGCCGGTTCGTAAGTCCGGAATCCACTGCTCACCCCCCAGAAGTGTAAAAAAAATAAATAGTATTATGATGGGCCCGACTCCGGTCGGTGAATTCCATGGCAGCTCCGTTTGTATTTTATATTTTCTTTATTTAAATGCAAAGTATTTTATACACTATTTAATACTACTGAAATAAAATTATTAAAACATCTTGCATGTTGTAAAGTAGCCACCAAAAAGGCTAAAATCAAAATATAGATTTTTCGAAAATCAAACTACGAATTCACTGCATTTGTTTTTGCTTTTGTTTTTGTTGTCACAAATAATATAAGAAACGTTCCTGATATTTAATATGCAGGTGGTAACTTTGTAACTTACACTCATTCTGTAAAACGGTCTGTCCATTTGACTCTGCAGCTTGTCTTTGTGTCTCTTGGTTATTTATATTTGGAAATTATTTTTATGTAGACTTTATTTCCACTCCAATATAGTCAAATAGTCATTTATTCAGCCAATATTGCAGTTAGAAATGGACATGTCACAATATTACATAATCAAATAAGTATTTATAATATCTAATAGCCACAATCGTATACTGTCAGACAATTCTCTCTTTTTAACCATAATGTGTCGCATTTAACCCCAACCTCTTCTAACCTATGAATATATTTTAGTAAGTACTCTACAAAACTCTGCTTATTTTGGATATTTATACATGTAAGTAAGTATAAGTAATAAAGAAATTTTTATTCAGGTTTTCTAATACTTACTCTATATTATTTGTGCGTAGTGATATTTCTAGGTCTCTGAGGACTTGAGTGGAGGTTGATTCGCCCACCATTTTTCTTTTCTGAAATAAAAAAAAACACAGTTAGAATTTTTGGTAATTTATTATAATAACAAAAAAGAAGAGATCGAAAATGGACTATTATTTTTCTTTTAAAAAAATTTGAGAAAATCGTAAATCACTTAAAATCAAACAAATCTCAGATAGATTATAAACGTATTATTCATATCTTTATAGTTTAAAAAGTGACCTTTCCAGGTTGACATAAAAAAGTCATTCTTTCATATTTGATTTGAAAACTACCTATGCGATAGATATAGGCTATAGTTAGTTCGCTGTTTTATTTTCAGAAA
This sequence comes from Micropterix aruncella, assembly GCA_944548615.1. Taxonomy (NCBI): domain Eukaryota; kingdom Metazoa; phylum Arthropoda; class Insecta; order Lepidoptera; family Micropterigidae; genus Micropterix; species Micropterix aruncella. Next base: position 15,866,920 of record OX155958.1, read on the forward strand.
ATTTTATTGGCTATTTTAAGTGTAGTAAACGAAGCTTTAGGTACCCACCTACCTAATACCCATGATGGTCAGCTAAATACGAAAACGTCGATTTTATTCTCGAAGTGAAATGTTTTTCTTGCTACAGGGTTATTGGTTCCTCGGTAGACACTTTGGGGATGTTGTAGAAAATATTATTTGCTATCTATACATCCATATTTACCTCTATGCAAACATCAAATTATTTTTCGTGTTTTTTCTCCCAAAAACATATTATTTTCTACAAAAACATACTCTTATTTTAGTGAATATAAAAATAATACTGAATAGCTTTTTTTAACCTATATCATAGAACTCAGTAAATATCGGTACTTTATTGGAAGAAATAATAATAGAAAATGTGACAAAAAACAAATGCCAAAAAAACGATTTAGCCGATTAGCAAAATTAGAAAAAAAATAAGTTTTTGAAGTTTTAGAAGTATAATGTAAACACTATTCCATTTTATTGACTCTCTAGCGAGATTATAAATGTTGACTGTTCTTGTTTTACAAATATTGATAATTCTGTTATACTTGTACAAGGTTTTTGGTAACTCGACAGATATCTTTGGTGATTTTGTAGAAGAGATTATTTGCTATCTATACAGTCATTTACTCTATGCAAAAATCAAGTTTCGATTTTTTGTGTTATTTTTTCAAAACATAACCTATGACCAATTTTAATAAAATATTAATTAAAAGTTTTTTTTAACTTTCACCATGGACCCAATGATTGTTGAAGTTAGAATTGGCAAAATTAGAAAAAAAATAGTTTTTAAAGTGACTTTATCTTATTTTTTCTTATTACGAGCTACAAGAAAATTACTCTAAAAACTACTCCATTTTATTTACTTTCTAACGAGGCTATAAATTCTATCGGCGTTCTTGTTTCACAAATATTAATAAATATGATTAACATTCTGTCGTATTTTTATACAGTAAGCATTTCGCCTTGACTCGTCAAACTCTTTTCCTTGGCATTTCTTTCTTATCGCAAATTTTATTATTTCTTTTACAGCTATTTGATGGGATCCATGATGAGGATACAAAAAAATAAAAACTTTTCTTTATTATTTTTATATTCACTAAAATAGGTCATCTGTAGGGGGGGTTTTTACTGCACGGGCTTTTTTTGAGTGGGCGACTCGGTACAACAAAGTGATCAACTTTGATAAACAATTTAAAAAAAACTAAAAAGCAAAACAAATTTTTTTTAAAATTATTTACTAGTGTGAAAAGCTGTGATCACAAAGCGCTATCTAGCGGTAGGTAAAATGTCGCTAATATTGTTTATATTCGCTATATTACCAGCAGCGCGTTCAAACGCGTCTCATCTCAAACCTTTATTTATCAGTCAACTTCTTCATTTTTTTTTTATTTAAAAAAAAAACATTTATTTTCCAAAAAAAAAAATCTTTTTTGGTTTTTTCAAAAAAAAAAAACTTGTACTGATTCATCCCCTAAAAAATGCCCGTGCAGCAAAAACACTTAATTTGAAACGTGTTTTTTTCCTGTAACAGTCATATTGAGAGAAGGGTATAGGTGTGAAAATTTGGCTGAGGTGTCTAAAAAAAAGCTCTCGGTTTCTAGGTGTGTAATCAAAAGAGAAAAATTAAATTAAATTAAATTAAGATATTATTAAAGATAAATTGAGATTTTTTTACGTGTTTTTCCTGTAACCGCCAAACTGAGAGAACGGCCAGGTGTAACAATTTGATTTGAGTTGTCTAAAAAAAACTCTGTAGATAGTGTGTCGATATTTTATCAAAAGAGAAAAATAAAAAAAATGATAGTGCCATCTGCTGGATATCCGCGCGGGGGTGGGGGAGAGGAGATTGGCGGGGGGGGGGGGGGTGCGGGAGGAAATGAAGGGGTGAGTGAGTGAAGGGTGGGCGGCAGGAGGGGGTAGTTAGAGGGGGTGAGGGGAGTGAGTTGGGGTGGGGGGTAGAGAAAGGGGGGTTGAGGGGGAAAAGGGGAGAAAGAGAGGGGTAGGGTTGGGGGAGGGGGGGGGGTTGGAGATGGGGGTAGGAAGCGGGGGTTGGTAGAGAGAAGGGGGAGAGAGAGGATGGGAGGGGAAGGTTGGTGGGGGGAGAGGAAGGGTTTTAGGGGGGTTAGGGGAAGGGGTTTTGGGGGGTTTAGGAGGTTTGGCGCGCGAGGGGGATTGTCTGCTTGCCGGGAAAGTCTAGGGGTGACACATCCGATTTTTTGACTAAATATAGTTAAAAAAATATTTTTAAGATTTCAATCATTTCACCTCCGTCTAGCGTATAGTTGCTAAAGTAATCTGTATCCTATAATAGCGTATTTGCGCTAAACTTTTTGTTTACTTTCTGTCACACGTCATATCACGTACGCGTCGCTCTTCGATTGTTGCTGTCCGTTTTCTCCAAGACCTTGGTGACATTCTTGATAGTAGACCAAATGAGCAAGGCACCGCAACGTACATAAATACATTATACATAACGTACATTTGTACATAAATAAGAAGTATGTTTCGGTTTATTGAAACATTACTGTCATTAAACTGACTGTCGTCTCGACGGCTTTCAGCTAGTTAAGTACGATTTTAGATAAAAAACACACAAAAAAATATAACTCCGAAACTATTGATTTTTAAATATGTTAAATATATAGCAAATAATATATTCTACAGCATCCGCAATGGTGTCTATTGAGGAACCAATAACCATGTACAGCAATGGTGGATATTAGGCATTTTGTATAGGAATGTATATGAGAATAATTTTGTGATGAAATTTCAAAAGCAAGGCGCAGAAGGGTTAATCGGGTAAAATAGTCGGCGACTCTTCAGTCGACCCGCCAGAGGGGCGTCATTGACGGCTCCTTGAGTGGAACACGTGGCTTGCATTTGCTTAGCGCTCTCCGCCTTCGCCATGCACAAAATAAAAAGATAAGCACATGCAGTGGTGGATTTCGCCACGAAAATTTCGTTTTTAAGCAGTCTTCTAATAATGACTAATACAACAAAATAAAAGTGTAGTTTACGCGCACTATTGTGCTTTTTACGCGTATGTCAAGCATATGTACATATTTTATATACATCTGGAGGGTTCCCTTTTAAAATGAGGCTAAGCCAAAACAAGCAAATATATTTAAATAATAAAAAACAAGACTGCCGTTACAGAAACTAAACTATTGTACCTACCTATATTTACATTTATTACGATTTTTTATGAAATACTTGTGGTTTATGTATGTATCTATCTATAAAGATACATGTATATTTCCGGAATGTACTCAATCAGACATTTCATTTGACACTAAACACGATATATTTACGTTCATTTATTGACATTTGGACATTTCGACAACTACTTACTTGATATTTGGACAGTTAAGGTAAGGACAGAATTTTAACAATACGATACACTTCTAAATCGGTTGAAATGTTTAGAAGTTATGGTGGAATAAAGAAACGGAAAACATACATAGATGAACCCTGAACACATTACACTCCTTTTTTTTGGCAGTCATCTAAAAAATATTAATAATACACATCGCTTCGTTTTGAGAAATACATAGGACAAACAATTTTGCAATCAAAATGAGTTCATTTGCCCTATTTACAGACATTATAAGAGTGCAAAAACAAAACGAGTATAAATTGCTGCTGGGTTAGAGCCCGTTCCCGAAACCACGTTCCACGAAACCTGGCAGACGAGAAAAGAAACCGGGACAGAAGAGAAAAAATCAGGTTGATTTCCTGACGACTTGTAAATATTTTCAGAAATTTCCGTGAAATTTTCGTGGAAATAAATGGCCGTCATTTGTACAATATCATTTTCAAAATGGAAAATTCCTTTAAACGTCTTTGAATTACAGCAATAATGTCAAGACATATTTTTTATTTTAATTCAATATAGTCGCAACTCCTTAAAACACCTTGTATAAAAGAATGCCATGTATAATAAAGAATGCCTTGTATAACAAAGAATAAAAATGTGTATCTACTTCCTACGAGGTCATCATAAATTTAATGTGAAAAAGCGCAAGAGTTCATTGAACTATAAGTCTGCAAATCAGACACCCACTGTGTTATGCTAATAGGCTTTTTATAGATTTTTCGATCTAGTCATGATGCTCATGGTCTCAGTATCTTGCTTGCGATCGATGATTTAAGCGCTAATATTTTTTGAGTATGAAAAAAAACTAATTTTGTATTTAATTACATAATCAGGTAGCGAGATTGTAATTGCATAATTGAATTATTAATTAAACGTCATAAATTATGAACTCTTAACATTTCACGATCGGTATCATCATAAAATATTTACGACACTTTCAAGATATACGAAATAAACGCATATTATCGGCAATTTTGATTAACTAAGTAGATACGCCACTTTTTATATTTCTTGGACACTTTGGATCTTAGCATATCATGAAATTATTTAGTTTAAGGAAAGGATAAAAGAAAACACTTAAAACATTTTTGTATCAAAAAACGAATTAGTTAAGTATTTATATATGTATTGGTAGATTAGGATCTAACATGCATTTTGATAAAAGTCTCGTTTTATAAAACTCTTAAAAAAACAAGATTAACGTAGTGAAAGGTAGTGATTTTTTTTTTAAATTCCTATTACTGGTCTCCGCTTTCCTTGACTGCCAAAAAAATGAAGTGTAGTGTGTTCAGGGTTCATCTATATGTTTTCCGTTTCTTTATTTCACCATAACTTTTAAACGCTTGAACTGATTTAGAAGTGTGTGGTATTAACCGTTTTGTCATCCTGATTGTTATAGGGTACATTAACTGTCCAAATATCAAGTAAGTAGTTGTATAAATATCCAAATGTCAATAAATATTAATATAAATATATCGTGTTTAGTGTCAATTGAATGGTCTGTTTAAGTACATTCCGGAAATATACATCTATATATATATATATATATATATATATATATATATATATATATATATATATATATATATATATATATATATATATATATATATATATATATATATATATATATATATATATATATATATATATATATATATATATATATATATATATATATATATATATATATATATATATATATATATATATATATATATATATATATATATATATATATATATATATATATATATATATATATATATATATATATGGATAAATACATAAACCACAAATATTTCATAAAAAAACCTAATAAAATAATTATAAATACAAGAGTTCCCTTTCTGTAACGGCAATCTTTTTTTTAACATATTTACTTGTTTATACATTTAAAACATTTATCGTCAAACGTAATCCATTTAATCACAAGGTTAATAAGCCGAAGAACGTTTAAAATTAATTAAAAACTTTTCCGAGTGCACAAGTTTCTCAATACAATTCCACGAAATTTTCGTAATTTTAGTTTTTTTCGATTTTGTATGATTTTGTTGTTTAATATTTCACTTCTTTTGCTGATTTTCCCTGAAAAAATAAATAGTATCTGTTTTCATTTAGATTTTGTCAAGTTATATCGTCCAATTGACATAGAGATTAACAAAGGGATATTATATTGTTTTTTAAATCGGAATCTTAGAATCATTTTGGAACTTTTTTTACAAATCAAATCAAATCGCATTTATTGTCTTCAAAAAACTTTACATAGTTGTTTAGACATTTTATATAGCCGCTTAATGTTAAAATAACTTTAAAATGTATACTAAATATTTCATTAGAGACTCACCACATAATTGAGTTATATTAGATATTTATAACTACAGATAGTCATGAAATTATAATATTAAAATTAAATGGTCCTGTAAGTAAGAATTATAATTGATTATGGGAGACAATTAAAAATAATAGTAATAATATAATAATCAATAAAATGGTACAAATGTCAAGTTAAATAAAAAAAAATCGAGATGGAAATTGTCAGTAATCTAATTACCTATAATTCGTTAATATTATATAATTCTCTCGCAATAAGGTAGCCTTTTAATTTCGATTTAAATTGGGTGATATTTCCGTTTCTACATATACTTTTACAGATATTTCTCTGCGTATTTCTCGTAAGATATGGAAGATTACTAAATAGAACTTTAATCGCATACAGTTTATTAGGCTTTCATCTAATATTCCTATAATATGTATGGTTTTGGCTCTTCCGCATACTCAATTATGGTAGGTAATTATGTAGACCTAATTTCATTACTAGTAAATAACCCTTGTATTAACACACTATACAATCTCTTTAGACGCACAAACCAACCCTTCCCACATGATTCTAGCGAGTCGCCACTGAGGCAGGATATTCAAATCAACAGCCGGGCGCCGGCTTTGAATCCGTTAAGGAAGGAAGTGACATTCAAGAAGAAGAATAATAAATAATATAATGAATGAAAATTAAACGACTAGCGACTCCCTAAAATAATAAAGAAGACCATATTGAAGTATGCTTAATCCTGAATGAAAAGATTTAAAAGATTGAATGCGCTCGGCCACCTATTGACGACAGTAGCAAAATTAACACAACCATAATAATGGTAAAGAAAGTACTTCTTTGTAGTACTTAAAGTCCTTACGTAAAATTTAAAAAAACTGGCCTTAACATCTATAACTTTTACATTACTCAGATAATTTTCCTTTACTTTTTACAGTTCTTAGAGAGCTGTCAAACGCGCAAACTGTCGCGTTTTGAGTGATTTTCAACCGAATCTACCAAGAAATAGACACAATTGTTATAAACTCTGAAACCTTCGCGGTTATTTCATATTTTAATCGCAAAAAAAACAGATTTCTAGCGCGTGGAACTAAACGATAGTTTTTCCCGACGTTTAGGCAAAGTTACGTTTGTTGTCTTCCGGGGGGCAATAAGAGTACGACTATCGCGGACGGTGCATGCTGGCATTCTGCGTTTATTGGGTGTTGGGGCGGGTAGTTTAATTTCTACCGACGGGACGACAGCTGACGCAGATCGTATCGATGAATATTTTGGCTTGATTTTTGAAAATTGACTGTGCACACATAACTTACTCTGTCCTGCTTAACGTTCCTGTTGGCAGCTGCATCGGCGATGAGAACTTCTTAATTAGAGTGTTCCATGTGGTGGAAAGTTTGAAACCTTTATTAACAAACTTATCTGACTGTTATGAGTTTGTTTGTATGGATAATTTCTTTCGATTGCCCATCTGGGGTAGCGGTAAGCCACTCAAATGCGTTTGTATTCGAACACGGTACACTATAAAAGAGAAAAGACAAAGTTGGCAACGCTAACATCTGTTAAACGCTCACCACTCCATCTGTTGGTTACTAGAGCAACTAAAATTTCCGATATTAGTGAAAAGGGTAAGTGTCTGTTGTGAGCTGCGAGCACAGCAAAAAGGAACCGGGAGTGGTTAGTGTAATTTTGGAGGAGGAAGCGAATTTCGTTCGGTTAGAGGAGTGGGGTTCATCATTCGGAATTACCCATCGCTAGTAGACATACTATTGATCGTCGACGTTCTTGGAGGACATGGTATTTGAAGAAGAAGAGAATATTCGTTTAAAATAGCACTCACTCGATGGCTCCTGGAGGCCTTCGGATCGAGGTACGTGCGCAGTTTGTTCAGGTAATGCGCCGGCGCATCCTTGGCCTGTACCATATCCTGGTCGCAAATGATCTCCCATTTTTTCTCCAGGTCGTAGTTCTTGAGGAGTTTCGCCTTGTCCGGAGGAAGGTCCATAGAAGCCTGTAACAAAACGCATACAAACAAACTTTAGAATATAGTTACTGTTTAAGTACACGACGGAATGTTACTTCGAGTTTTCAATGCGTTTTTCTTTTATTGGGCGGTAAAGTATACAATGGGCCCGATTGCGTTTCTTTGCGAACTAAAACTAAAATTAGTCCAAGCGAACGAGACAGAGCAATGCGTTAGAGCGGAATATGAAACGAACGATCGTCGATAAATACTACCTGTTGAACTTATACTCGTCCGAATAAATTCGAGCATATTTCGTGCGGTGTGAGATTTGACCTTGGCGCGCAGTTTTAATGCGAAAAAGTGGCAACCGTTCATCTCACACTCCGCTCTAGCGTATTGCCCTGTCTCGTTCACACAGACTAATTTCCAATTTAGTTCACGAAGAAACGCAATCGTGCCCAATGTGTATCCTTCGAATCTAAAAAGGGTGCCTCGTCAAATCCTCTAATATGCAAAAACTGGAATCGTATGAAAAAAATATAAATTGAAGGTTCGCATATCGACGATCTATATGTAAGACCTCGCAGGCGTCAATAAATCGAATTAGCGTTTTTTTACTATAATTGGTATTAAATTACGCTCCGGATCGTTTTGTACATAACCCGAGGGCTCAAATCGCTTAGTTTGCTTGTAATTTTCGTTGCAGGGGCATCTCGTAGGATGATTTTATCCGGTGATACATTTTGCGGGCTTAGTAGTGATTACTCGCAAACAACTTTACTCTTTGACAGTTTTACAGCACAGTAAACTAATATATTTTTAAAATGTTGTCCCATTGCCAGAAATAAAAAAAAACACCTCGTGAACGAAGTTACTCAGTTGTTTTTTCCATGCACTGTTTGCTTGTTACCTTGTATGAGGTCTCACATATAGAGCGACGATATGCAGAGCCTCAAATCCACTAAATCGCACCATAAACGTATTGGATTCACTGCATAAAACTAAACGAAAGGTTTCTATTATTAATATTATTATTTAAAATGCTATATGCAATGCCTCCGATTCGCTGAACTTCCAATTTCGATACTCTGCTAATTTCATTCTATGCATTTCATACAAATGTAAATCTTATGCATTTCCTCAAATGGATACAAACACGCGGCTTATTGCAAGCGTAAGTTAAGAAGCGCAAATAATTTTCAGATTGGACGATGCCGTTATAATGTACGCGTATGTTAATTATTCAACAAAATTGACGGTTGCACTGTGCATATTGGAGAATTTGCAAAAACCATTATTATTTGTTTTTTAAATCACAACGATGAGACGGTGAATGCATTGAAAGACCTGCCTTATCCAGAAAGTTAAATTTCCTTTTTCTACGGGTGCGGTTTGTAGCATGTTGGAGGATATGCATTCGACTTCTAAAAGCTGTTACTAAATAAGTTCACTTAATCAAAGTGAAGACGACGGGGGAACAGTAGCTGGAATTAACGAACCAATGACCAAAATAGCAATGGTTCTAGGAAAACATTCCACAGTACTTCAATGAGTAGTATACAATCATTATTATTGGTTTGTTCGGAAAGTCATTTTGTTTTATCCCAACAGAGGACTTAATTGTATTTTTTTCAAAGCCAACTTTACATTTAACCACTGGCATGCCATACCACCGATCGGTGGTTTTACTGTTGTGACAATTTGCGGGCGGCCGATCTCGGTATTTATGCAATTATGCAATTATATGCGGTTAAAATAAGCCACCAACTCGAGCTGTCAACTACAACGGGCGAACCCGTCACCTCAGGAAGTTTTAACGATATTAGATCGCTCTGTTTTCCGTTGGGACGAAAACAGTCCACTGTCTTGTTACGCCAATCGCCCGTAAGAAGCCAACGCCTTACCGCGAGAAACCGGGTTTTCAAACATCGGACCGACACTCGCGCCCTTACTTCCAGTTACAGCCAGATTTATCTGGCCTCCCGAATGGTTACGGGTTCAAGGTCGCTTGCGTAGTCCTCTTCCTTGCGTAGCGGTCATTCGGTGTCTACCGAATATATCGCGGACCACATCGTATTTTTCCAGGCTGTTCACCAGTTATCGGGTAGCCGAATGGTCGTTTCAAGAGCGGTTACCACAAGGTAAACACAACCGCCCCCGCTCTATAGGAAACAAAGCCGTCTCCTGACTCCCCCGGCTGTCGGAACGCACAGTCGATTGGTTAACACCGCACGGTGCGTAAACCGTCCAGAAGCGCCTGAAGTACGATTCCCATGGGAACTGGCCCGCAGGCACTGAGTCCTACCCGGGCTTGCACTTGCTTGGAGGCTGCCGGAGTGTTGGGTGTTGACCTGTGAGTTCTGCCGACTCTAACGCATGGGTCATAATGGCTCAACTGCACTGGGCATATTAGCTCCCTGAATAAGCCACCAGTATGTATTAGTGTGCGTGCACTATCACCACCCTCAAATAAATTCTCGAGGGTTGAAAACACGCCATCGTGAGTTTCATTCCCATTGCTGGCTCTCTAAGCTCAGCTGATGCTAGGTTTGTTTGTGAAAAGTTTGATTCTGCACAATAGTTTTTGTTTGGTGGACCGTCAAAAGTCGAAAGCAGCATTTTCGGTATATTTTATTTATTTATTATAGAGAAAAATATAATTTTTATAATTGTTTTTTTTTGTTGGAAAGAATAATATTTTTTTGTTTTTGTTTCACGTACAGAGTAACCCTTTGAAAGTATTGTTAGACTGTCCCGAATACCCTGCATAAAGAGTAAACTTTTTCTTTTATTTCCGGATAAGTTTTATGCTGTTCCTTTTAAGTACAGGTTGAACTAAACCTCAAATACAATATTATGCAGAAGGAAATATAAGTTCCGATATCAGATTTTTTGTAATTAGAGCCTAATCAACAGTATCGATTTTCATTGAATGTGTAAGTCGATAGTGGTAGATAGCCGTGACCTGCGCGTGCAGTCAAGTCGGCCACGCTTCACCGAATCGCCGACCACTTAATATTCTCCAAGAGGACAATTTGCATTAAACGACCTTACAATGAGTCAGACGTCCGCCACAGCACGGTGGAGTGGTTAAGTGCTGACGACGGAATTGCAGACGTTCAGTGAGTCAGTTTGGGAAACTATTCCACGTCCGAAGGAAATTATTTATACAGGATTATTGGCACCTCGATAGCGATGCCAATAATCCTGTATAATGCCTTAAAAGACATTTTGGGATGCTGTAGAAGATATGATTCGCTATACAGATGAGCTTTAATTAACCGGCATCCTTCAAGGGAGTGAATCAGTACGAGCATACAAGCAAGTTTTGATAAAAAAATGTAGTTTTTTTTAATGTTTTTTTTTTTAAAGTAGTACAAAAAGCACTGAGCTGGGTGCGCCATCTAGCGGTAGGAAACTTATAAATTCTGAACGGTACTTCCTATCTAAATATTCAATAAACGAAAATTGTAGTGCAAAATATTAGGGCAATGAAAATTGTAGATCAATGACGCTCTCGAAGATTAAATTTGTTTCAGTGGTATGGACATAATCTTCAGTCAAAGATAGACAAATTTTACCATCGTCTTTTCTTTCATTTAGAATATCCGTTTTTGAGTCACAGGGAAATGAGCGTAAAACACTTTTGAGTCAAAATGGTAAAATGTGCCTATTTTTTATTGCTGTTTATGAACATACGGCTGAACCGAATTTAACGTATAGCAGGTTATTCGATGCTTAATGTTATGCTCTACAATTTATATTAACGACATTTTTAAATAGGAAGTACCCGTTGATAATTCATAAATGAAAAACCGAAAAAGTGACAAAATTTCGCGGCTTTTTGGCCACAGTTTCTAACGCTCCATTCATAAACCGTCGCAAACTAATATTACTGTTATTCGGGATGCCCAAAAAAAAAATCATTTCCAGCTTTGTCGGAATTAATTCAAACCAAAACTTTGATTTGACTAGGCTATCTAGCCAGGTACCTACCAATAATCTTGTATACAACATTTACTCTTTTTCAGAAAAATCTCAAAATGAAGATAAAAAGCGAACATGTTTTAAATGAATAAGATAAACATCATGATTTTTGCCATTTTTTTCCGAGACCGTCACTCGCATTGTCTGCTACTCCAGGCGTTGCTCCCTAAAGTTCCTGCGCCTCGAAAACCATCTTGAACATTGAGACGGTTCTAAATCAACTAAGTAGCTAAACCAGACGTCGTAGAAGTGGCATTGAACTAATTAGTAGTGTCCATTAATTACATGTATAAAGACAGTCGTTCGGTGGCGGGCAAAACACATGTGAACATGTGTTTAAACGTTCATTTTATACAACCGTCTAGTGTTCCGGCGCCGAGCGATGCGTTATATAGCGCAGGAGCCAGTGCCGAATGACAAATATATTTCCTCTATAGACCCTGGCCATATTATTAGACGAACCATGCGTTTACTGTACTAATATGCAGTTTTCAGTATTATTATTGCCTTTACAAACAGGCAGCATAATTGCTAATATGTCTGAATATAATATTGAGTAAAATTACAATCTAATATATTTTTGAATATGTTGACACTACCCCCTAAACCACTTCAGCAGGTAAACTATTCCACTGTTCACAATCCGGTTGGTTAGGAAATATTTCCTGGGATGGTCAAAGTGTTTTTTAGTGTTTTTAGTGATTATGATTATTAATCAAAATATATTGTTGTTTACTATGTTATAAATTTATTTAAGTTATTATAATTGTGGTAACGAATTGTACAGCATATCTTTCCGCTATCACTTTTCAGAAATATTAAGCAGAAATCATTTTTTTAACTTTTTTATAGATATATGTATGTGTATTAAGCTTATTCGTATATGAATATTGACGCTAAATTGTAGCAATCACTCTGCCCATGTAGTTTGATATTAAAAATTATGCAATCGAAGACTATCGCGGTTGTTTGACATTATAAATAGGATAGAAAACGAATTTACCGCGTGAAATTTGTAGGACCCGACGTTTCGGTGACGTTGCAGCCGCCGTTGTCTAGGGTAGACTGAAGAGCTGTCAGTCCGTTGTTTTGCGGGTAGGCCGCAAACCGCTGCCGCCACTGCGTAGGTTATAACGGTGGTGGGGGGCCGGGCTCGGAGCGCGGGAATTTTTAAAATCCGTCTTGCACACAACACTCACTGTATCCTGTTTTACATCTTTGCGTTCGGCGTTCGGCGGCGGGAACATTTTAAGAAGAGGGTTCCACGTAGAAGAGAGTTTGTAGCCGTCATCTCTATTGAAGTTCGGAGTTCTTCTTATTTCAATGGCTTCCCTGATCATGCGAGGAAAGTAGAATTGTTCCTTGGATAGAACAATGGGATTTTGAAACTGCATCCAGTGGTTACTTCCGCTATCCAATATATGTTCGCAGATCGCCGATTTTTCTCGCTGAACGTTTTTAACAGCTTTGATGTGTTCTGTCAGTCGCGTGGCTATGGGCCGTTTCGTTTGTCCAACGTAGGCTAGACCGCAGCTGCATTCGACTTTATACACACCCGGGGTTTGCAGTGGTATTACATCCTTTACAGGCCTCAAAAATCGAGCTATATTTTGGGTCGGTTTGAAGATCGTTTTTATATCGAATCTGTTTAGCATCTTACTTATTCGATCAGTCACGCCCTTGACGTATGGTAAGAATGCTCTTGATCTGCTCGGTTTTTGAGTTTCGTCCGTATTAGATCGTGTGCGTGTCTCGTGATATTTTCCGTATCCATTTTTCCTAAGGACATCATTGACATGTTCCATCTCCTTCGGAAAATGCTCAGTGTCGCATAGATCGCGTGCTCGATTCACGAGCGACGTTTGCACTGAACGTAGATGGTAGGGATGATGGTGTGAGCTTGCATGCAAATATCTGTCCGTATGTGTGGGCTTCTGATATACCGTATGTCCGAGAGTATTGTCACTTCTCCTCATCACTTTGACATCCAAAAATGGTAAGGAGCCGTCCTTCTCTACTTCATAGGTGAAACTGATTTTTGGGTGTATGGAGTTTAGATGACCCAGGAATTCTTTCACCGTTTGAATGTTGCCTTTCAGGATGCAGAAGGTATCATCCACGTAGCGAAGCCAGAGAATGGGTTTAATTTTGGAGGTTTTTATGGCTAATTCCTCAAAATATTCCATATATAGGTCACTAACTATTGGCGATACGGGGCATCCCATTGCTACTCCGTCGATTTGTTTGTAATAATCGCCGTTCCATAGAAAGTAGCAGGATGTCAGCAGACATGCTTCAACATTGCCTGACATCCTGCTACTTTCTATGGAACGGCGATTATTACAAACAAATCGACGGCGTGACTGATCGAATAAGTAAGATGCTAAACAGATTCGATATAAAAACGATCTTCAAACCGACCCAAAATATAGATAGGATGTAATACCACTGCAAACCCCGGGTGTGTATAAAGTCGAATGCAGCTGCGGTCTAGCCTACGTTGGACAAACGAAACGGCCCATAGCCACGCGACTGACAGAACACATCAAAGCTGTTAAAAACGTTCAGCGAGAAAAATCGGCGATCTGCGAACATATATTGGATAGCGGAAGTAACCACTGGATGCAGTTTCAAAATCCCATTGTTCTATCCAAGGAACAATTCTACTTTCCTCGCATGATCAGGGAAGCCATTGAAATAAGAAGAACTCCGAACTTCAATAGAGATGACGGCTACAAACTCTCTTCTACGTGGAACCCTCTTCTTAAAATGTTCCCGCCGCCGAACGCAGAACGCAAAGATGTAAAACAGGATACAGTGAGTGTTGTGTGCAAGACGGATTTTAAAAATTCCCGCGCTCCGAGCCCGGCCCCCCACCACCGTTATAACCTACGCAGTGGCGGCAGCGGTTTGCGGCCTACCCGCAAAACAACGGACTGACAGCTCTTCAGTCTACCCTAGACAACGGCGGCTGCAACGTCACCGAAACGTCGGGTCCTACAAATTTCACGCGGTAAATTCGTTTTCTATCCTATTTATAAAAATTATGCATTTCCATACATAATCAAAAAATATTTTTTGTTATGAAATTACCTTTCAGTATATTTATTTTATTGACTAGTAAATGTCAGTTTCGAGTATACTAGAGCAGATATCGAATGCTTTTAAATATCAAAAATACTTTATTGAATACCTTTATAACCTCTACGTTCTTATTTAGTATATATAATTTAAGTTTTAATAACAAGTTAGCAACTCCAGAGAAAACTCTAGGTTTTTCATTATTTCATGCGCTAAGACCCATTTCTCATAATTACACTATTAGAATAAAATTTAATAACTATAAATACTACAAGGACGCGATGTATTAAAGTTTCACAATCTTGAAAACAGTATATTAGTACAGAGCGTCTAATAATATGGCTTAGCATAGGTTAGCTCTAAAATATTGCCTGCAGGCAATAAGCTCGCCTTTTCTTACGAATTAAGCGTTTTATTATTATCAATATTATTATTATTAATATGGCCAGGGACTGTATGTCTTAGAAGTTTTAGACATACAGTAAATGGTTGTATATGGTTTTAAGTTAGAACCATATATATAGAGATGACAGCAGGATTCGTTTTCGTTTTTTTACGTTTTACTGCCAATGGTCGCTTTCAAGACACATGCTCATTATTGTATATGAAAAAACTGAGTAGAAAGCCATGTATTTGATTTTTGGGGGCATGGTTACCGAAATCAGCGTTTTATATATTGAACTAAGTAACAAAGGCCTAAAACAAAACAAAAACTGTAGATGACTTTCAACGGTAGAAAAAAAATACTGGTAGGTCCCTGGTACCAACCTCTCCACTATGGGGTTAAGGTTGCGGCCGTATAATTTCGATTTTTATGCGTCGCTAGAATGACCAACGTACTTTTTACTCAGAATTACGGTGACCTTTGATTGACAACACTGGCTCGCCACGCGGGAACGTATTTTAGCTTCCTAGGCAATAATCTAAGCAACGCTTGTGTTATCGTTTATTTTTATTTATGTGCGCTTCCGGTTTTTTAACGTGACTGGGTATGCCCTTGTCAAGTACCAATACCCACACTTCAGTACTGTTTTTTACATATTAATAGGTTGATGCAAGTACAGGGTTTTATAAGGGTGGGTCAATGTTGACGGTCTGTACAATCAAACAAGCTGTGTGTGTGAGGTAATAACGAAATTATTTTTTTTTATTTTACAGGTCAATGTATGCCATTGTGTATGGAATATAACATCGTTCAAATGACCGCCGCGGCTTCGCATGGTGGCACGGATCTGAGAGGTTCAATTTTCAATGACTGCCGCATAGATCCGGCTGAATTTGAGCGATGGCCTGGGTTATGTTGACTTTGGGGGCATCGGTCGATTGCGGTTTATTGGTATAGACCTGCGACTTCAGAAAACCCCACAAGAAAAAGTCTAGCAAGTCCCCGCGAGATATAACCATGCACTATCGAACACTCATTTCGATAATAAAGTTTTACCGTGCTGATCAATCGTGTAACCTGCCATGGTGATTTTGCATTAGTGACTGAGTAATAAACAATATATTTGATAGACGCCGCCAAAACAACATGGCCGCCAAAGACTGTCAACATCGCCTCGCCCTTATTAGAAAAACCCTATAGTAATCAAACTTGTTTCGGGCTTGTTTGATTCCTCGTACGTGCGTCTGTGTATGTGTGTGTGTGTCTCTGTATATAGACATATGTCCATTCGTGCACACGTGCTTACATATACATATGTGCATACGTGCATACATATACTTAACCTACACATACATACATACACGCACACATATATACATACATACATATACACTTTTTCACATACACCCATATATGTACACAAATAATCACACACTATATATAAATATTTTGATGATATAACTCATCTGTAAGGTAAGATTAAAAAAAAAGAATAATAATTAGAGTTTGTATTTTTAGATCGAATTATTTGCTTTATTATTAGATAGTCGTCACACCTTGATCTTAACAAATTAAGTATGTACCTAAAAACGCTAACGATATGACATTTATTAGGAATGTTAATTACCTACTCATTTGCTATTCTCGGATAATTAAATGTCAATTGCATGTAAGTATGTCATTATTTATTTATTTATTTAGGCAATTTCCACAAAAATGTTACAAATTACAATTAGGAAACATCAAATAAAATACCATTTAACTAAAACACAGCAAGAAAATGATGCCCTTGGTAGTATGTCGCCCAACTAAGCAAAGCTTGTGCTTGGGCGGACATTCCATAAACATAGAATGTTTATGTAAACATTTATAACCATCTAAAAGAATCGATAAAAACATGCCAAAACACTAAGTCAATCCAATTAAAATCTAAAATTACACAACATTTACTTCAACTTGGTAGAAATGAGGTGGAAAAGGCTATAAGTCATATTTTAAAGTAAAAGTCTGCATATTATTGTCATACATTGCACTACACTTTATATTTTAATACTATTTATTTATTTGTTTTACAAAGTTCATATTACGACATTTTATATTAATATTTATTTCCATGACCATGCTATATCAATATTTTAAATATAATTATAAGTTTAATTTGCTTATCTATTTTCTATTTTATCATATTTTGTATTTTTCATTTTAATATTATGAGCACATGAATAAATCTTTGCCATACATAGAGTTTTCCTTGGTACGGGCTATGGCCTAGTTAGGCAGATTCTGCAACTAATACAATTGTAAATTTATGTTTTTGAATGAATAAAATTATTATTATTATTATTATTATAGGGTCCTTAAACGCGTAGAAAAAAATTACATGTAAATACGTTAAATACGTTAATATTAAACTGTTAATTAAAATCTGCAAGACGCGTTTTGTGAGTGAGACATTTTGTTGCCACATTTGTGAATTATTGACCCCTTAATAAGCAAACAATGTTATATAGCCTTAGAGACGAAGAACATCAAAATTTGTCAATTTCTTACATGATTTTAATCCGTTTTTTATTTATTAATATTATTTTCATTTTCTCAATTAGGCCAATCTGTATTTTTGAACACACGTACATATCTTATTTACGTACACACGTTGTCACGGTCCCGATGATTTATTACTAATAAACATATTTCGTATTTCTATTGTTTAAGGACAGACGCATTTATTGACTTTCTGCGCAGATCTTGTGCGCTGTAGCCCTTCAAGACTATCAGCAAAGCCCACCGTATCATCATAGCAGTACAAGCATTTACTTATTAATGTCGCTTATCATCCAAACCACGACTATCTCGGGGAAATTAAATAGGCAAGTACATACAAGGTAGTATAAACGTCGGCTTCTGGCACTTTGTTAATGTGAAAATTGCATGTCGTCCGTGATACACGGTCGATCCCAAAGGTGAGGCGACACTGACACCGATTGACCCTAAACGAAAGGTCGGAACAATTCGTGACACCGTCACAATGTGAAATGTACCGTTGTTGCCTGCAATGAAGCCACTCTGACAACGCCGAGATCATCACGAGCCGATTCCAGCGAGACCACACAAATCAAACTCTATGAAAGGCTCATAAATTGGCTGCTCGAATACGACATACTATAAAACGGGTTTTTCCATGCCCAAAACATAGATTGTCTATGATTTCGGTGCAGCTGCCTATACCTTCGTTAAAACTCGTTTATACAATTTTACAACTCTGGTTTACAACAGGTATAACAATACTGGGGCTCAATCTGGTTAAAAGCACAATTTCACTGATAAGGCACTGGGTCTATAAGTCAACTACAATTGAAAATCCTCTTAAAGAGTAAATCATCTTTCTTCAGCAAATAAATACAACAATCCTGCGAAAAATTCAACCAAGAAACAAATGTAGTGGGTAAATTAGTACATCGAACTAGGCAACTTTTGATTTAAAAAAAAGACAAAAAAGTGTGTTTTTTTTTTTGCTTTTTCTTTTTCCTAATAATAATCTTGAAATGCGCTATCTAGTGGTAGGTGAAATATCGCTAACATTGTTTATTAGCTACATTTTACCTACCCCTAGATGGCGCAGCGCGTTCAACGCTTCTCAAACTTTTCTTTTCTTCAACAATTCTACAAATTTGTCAAAAACAAAAAAAAATGTTTTCCTAAAAAAATCTATTAAAAGTTGCTTAGTTCGTCGTACTGATTCATCCATAACAAGGATGTCACTAATTATAAACTCATCCTGTATACAACGAAAAAAACTCTCGCTTCTTTGGATGATTCTGCACCTGAGTGACATCGGGGCCGCAACTATTTGGTCGATTTTGTATATAAATAATGACAATAACGATTTTTCATGAATTCCCTCTTGTTACCTAGTAATTAATCTTGTTAGTCGTGTATATTATATATTTATATAATGTATATGGGGGTCGGCCGAAACGGTTACGCGCGGATCTGTCAAACGACGCAAAGTGCCTATAGGCACTGTTGGCGTCCAAAGGGTTAAAGGGAGGATATTGTAAATAACATTTCCTAGTATCACTTTTGCAGCTGTATAACGATTTGTTTATGTTTAATTACATATATGCATATGTATTGGTAGATAAAGGTCTAACGTGCGTTTTCATTGAAGTTGTTTTGTAAAACTTAAAAACTATAATATTTACGTAGTAAAATTCAAAGGCAATTGTCAAAAATACTTGTACTGGTTTATAAAAATACTTATCACGTTTTAAACCATTTAATACATCGGTCGTCAATTGTAACTTATTGTAAGTTATAAGTCAAATGCTACTTAAACTTATCTAAAGTTAATAAGTAAAGGTTTGAAAAGAAACTAAAACTTTTCAGAGTATACAGGTTTTTCAAAAAATTTAAACAAGATTATCATTATTTTTATATTTTTTTCGATTTTATTTTTTATGCTGAATTTTACTGAAAAACTAACGCAATCTCAAAAAATTATAACATATTGAGAGTATTCATTAAATTGCTGATTTTTTATTATGTTTCTTACGCATATATCCTCCCCTTGAAGATACTAAGGTTTATAGAAAGCCTGCGAAGTTTGTAGAAGGACTGTAAAGGTCGGATTGCTATATTAGAAATGAGCAATTACATTGACGACGAAAACCGGTAAATTGATTCTATTTTTATTATTTAAAAGAAAGTATCCATAAAAATGCTTTGCGAGTAAAAGTATAAAATATATAATATTACACGATTTATACGTGGCATTGTCTGTCGCTTTATAAGCACCGCCGGCCGCGGCCGGTGTTACGCACAATTAACTGAGCAGGCTGCTCGGCCGCCTTTTTTGGAGACCCAAAACCGCAGCGTTTACCTCTTCTAATTCGACAGCGATTAAATGTGAAGATAAAGACGCCACGGTCTAGTAAACAAGAATAATAATAATGTATAGTTTTCATTGAGATAGATAAACATCTCTATAAGATTACAAGAGTATTTATTTGATAGTTGCTACTGTGCAGTTAGTTGCTAGTTGCTACTATTTGATAGTTGCTACAAGCAAGAAATTGCATAATTCAGGTTCAACTTGTATGTATACTACTCCTATTACGTTATTAGTTATTGCCATTGATATTAAGTTCAATATCAATTAAATTTTCATTTATTTTTCACAATAAAAATACATTAAAAAAAGTTTCTTTTTGGTTTAGCTGACTGACTGGTATTCCTAGTTTAAATTCATAGTGACAGCATATTTAAAATTTTCTCAATAATAAATATTAAATCTCAGTCTGGATACAGTCGGGACGCTACTCGATCGCCGTTTGCGGATCGGTCTAATTATCATGGAATGCAAAAGTTTGGAGAACCGCATCAATAATCTGGAAAGCGTAGTTTCGTATCAAAGAATATTACTGAAGTAGCAAAGCAAATTCATTTTTAAAAAAAATACGATGGCATATTGCTGGATTGACAATAAAATAAATTTTCTTAGATTATTTTCTGACTATTAAATACTTGATTTCTCTGACTATTAAATCACATTAGTATATTTTGATTATTAGTATGTAGGTGATATTGAATATAATATTACAGCCATGACAACTATCATGATGGTTATGTTTTTAATAATTAATTTTTTAGCATTTAATTTTGTGACGCATCCAAGTGTAGGAATGCCTATCTACTGGAGTAGTTGATTGTATTGTATTGTATTGCAAAGCGACAAAGGGAGTAAAAGAAGAACGAAACAACATCTTATCCGGCCCGATTGTCATTTTCACCTGCTCGCGCTAGTGGTTCTCTAATAGCTGGAGGCGGCGACCCCTGCAGGCAGCAGGGGTCGTCGCGGTGTTCCCTGCTAAACAACAAACGAGGCAATAACGACCGAGCTTAGGCGGTATAACCTAACGCCCAGTAGGGCAACTATCTAGAAGAGGCTTCCGTGGCCCGGAGAGCCAAATTCTCTCCGAAAGTTCTTGTGCAGAAGGCAACGGGAAACCGCTGCACCAGTTTGCCTAGTACCTACTGCGGGCTTCATATGAATAGGACAAAAAGAAGTATGCAGAGCTGACTGCCAACCTTCACTAGTTGGAGAGGCACCCAAAGAAGAAGAAGAAAGACTGGTGCAATGCAGATAATGATAAATTTAGAATAAAATAATGTTTTTTTTTATCATGTGTATTGCTTGTTTTTGTACGCAGACGATGCGTTGGTGACCGCCAGCAAGTGCCCATAGTTTTACACCATATGAAACGAAATGTCAGGAAGACTCGGGGCAAACTTCTGAGATTCAATCCAAGACGTCCTCGACAAACATACCACACGTTTCCTAAAAGTGTTATCGCAATATTTCTGCCGGGCTTAAATATGACCAAACAGTCTCTTATACTTACCTATTATTATATAGAACAAAGAACTCGTTGACCCTAACTATAGAAAGTGAGCAATTACACCAATGTCCGTTGCGATAGAAAAAAAGTTGGCAATCTATTGTTCAAATGTAATTGACACTAAACTCGTTATTTCGCGTGGGCCTCGAGACAGATCGCAATATAAAACGACATTTTTCGAAGCTCAACATGGATAAGTCAAAAGCAAGAGGATATCGATTTATTTTATGAGTCTATTTATAAAGTTTAATGTTTATTTGCAACAATGTCAATAGGATGTTGGATGTCAATAGGACATAGGATGTTGAAAATACATAATATCACAAAAATAGACAAAACTGCGTAATAGAACTGCACTGTGAAAAAAATTATATTCAAAGTGAAAATCTCAGATTTTTCAGACAGACCATAAGTCTGTTATTAGTCTTCATAGTCGGCACCATGTAGACCCAAAAAAAGTCACTTCCTAGGATCACAGCTAATTACGTTTTACGAATTATGTAACTTCACATTATACACGGATAAGCAGAAAAAGGTACATTCCCATTAAAGAATCATGTTTAACTTTTAAATGCTATGACAATTAATTACGTGATGAAAATCGGTGAAAATGTTCAAAAATGCTGTTGAGATCACATTCTCACTTATTTAAAGCATGTGTCGACAAACGTAACCTAGTCAGTCTTCAAGATGAAGATTTTTAAAGAAAGTCGAAGAACATTTTAAATGAATTAAAAGCATTTTAGAAAGTACAAATTGTTCATTGAAATTTAGGATTTTTTTTGATATATTTTTTTTCAAGTTTCTTGGTGAATTTTACTGAAAAAGAAATGAAAGCTTAAATATATTTATCTCTTTTAGGGCGTTTATTAACTTACTGCCTTAGAAATAAATGAATACAGGAATCTTTATATTATTTTTAAAAATCGTAGCCCAAAAATAATACACTTTATATATTAAATAACTATTTTGAGTCGTTTTTAACCGAAATTTCTCCGCGTATTACCTATTTATAAGACATATAAGGTTATTCAAAAAAACTTTAATCCCATGAAACGTTAGATTGTTATCTAAGTAACTATTTGTGTAACATTTTTAGTTTAAACGTTTGACATTATACCTTATGATGTGTTGTTTTGGCATAGTTTAAAAAAGTCTCTTACATAGTTATATCAATATTGGTACTAGGCCTGGTATAACTTTTGGCTTTTTACTAGTAAGTCTTTTGGCTTTTCACTAAATTTTATTGGTTTCCTAGGTAGGTTTCGTGTTTCTAGCATTCCTGATGTTGCTAACATATATATAAGCCACCGAGCTATTTGGCGCAACAATGCACAGTGGTGAGTGGGGAATGGAGACAGCAAGTTCGATCGCATGAAAGGACAACATAAGTTGACATGGCAACCGGATAGCAATGAAATAAGAAAGGAACATTTGAAAAAAAGCTACATACGCATATTTAGAACTTGTAACGTTTAACATGTTAGCATAAAAAAAAACAGATTTAATTATTATTAAATATATACAATTTGAACGCAATATCGTTAAAAATAGTGGATTTCATTCAACTGAAACGAGCATCCACCACTGTAAAAAACAGAAATAGCAGTTAAACTTTTAAAATTATTATTCTTCCTTCAATCGTATATCCTTATAATCAACAAAGATTTCGTATCTGGTTTACGTCTCCTGTTTTGCATGTTTCTACCAGAGCAAGTAGTGACCGAGTCCCTACTATTTTGTTGCGGTCAAGTGCATGGTGGTAACCTCCGCCGCAAGCGATCTATAAGATCGTTATGGATCACTGCGCCAGCGCTAGTGGAGCGTCAAAGCGTCAATGAACGGGGCGCGGGCGGTTCCCGCCCATCCGCAATTTCCATCGCCTATTTATAGCGAGCACGTGCACATACTTCCGGCAGCGCAGGCGAAATCGTCATTGTACCAGAAATTCAATGAAGCCACTGTTAATGTTACATGCCTAAATTTAAATCAAAACCTCGTTCCAAAATCAGTTGCGTATGAGTCAACTTTTCAAAAAATACTGACAAGGATTCTAAATATCCGTCAATTTTATATTTTACTAATGGAATTTTACCCGGCGATGCTCGGGTATTCGTTTCTTTCCCCTCCCAATAGCGCCCACGCGCTTCATCCGATTGTGCTGAAATTTCCAACGCAGGAATTATTTGATCATGGCAAGAGTTGAAATCGGTTCACCATACTTCATTAGCGCGCTAGTCATACTTCAATCTCGAAGTTTTAAACTTAGAGACTTGAAATTCGTTGGGCCGAAATCACATTGTGAACCTTTGGTTGAATATGTCTTATAGAAGCGACACAAATATGTTTTAAATTCCGCTGTATTTATGAAAATACTATATCATATTTTTACAAAATAGATATTTGAATACTACACAAATACTACATTTACGATCATAATCTCTTTACACAGTCACTATGGGGGGGGGGAAGGGGTTGGCTTGGGGATGGGGGGAGGGTGGAGGAGTTGGCGAGCAGGAGGGGGGGACTTGGCGAGCGGGGGCAGCTAGGCGAGCGGGGTCTCCGGAAGGGGGGGGGGGGGGGTTCCTGCTTGTCGGGAAAGTTTTAGGATGACACAACCGATTCTTTTTTACCTATAGCTTAACTTTTAACAAATTCAATATGCAAGCATGATTGCATTACTCAACCCACAAATAATATTAGCATATAAATTCCGATAAATTATCGTTGACGAGTTGATTGTCAAATGGCACAGATTGAGATGTGATTGAACCCAATTGACCTTTAGCTTTGTTTGATAATTTAATGTTGGGATGAGTCGATTGATCACTCAACCAGGTAGTCATGGAACAGCTCCAGATCATTATTTCTTTTCATTCTATTTACTTGTAACAAGTAGGGCGAGTGTTTTCTTTCGGGACGAAAATCTTTATGTTTACGTACATAGATATAGAGAACAGTTATAACGGGAGAATTGGTGCTTCACAAGGACGCCACCCATGTATAATTCATTTCTTAATTACTTAGTTATGGCAAGTTTAAAATCAATAAAATGTGTTAACGTTTCTATGGCTCCATCTCATTGTTGCGCACACATTATCTATGGGTTCTCATACTATAGCATCCGCTGAGAGTCTGTGTGAGAGCGAGACAACTATTATGCTCATGCAGTGTATGTAAGTAGTCGTCTGGTGAATAGACGCACGAGCGGCTAGCGGCTCCACCTACCAAGTCAGTTTCTTAACTATTGCCGCGCTAATCGGCTGACCGCGATACTTGTGAGTAGTAATCCGCCAAACGACATATTTTACGAGCAATATTATTCAATCACAAGAATATTTTATTTTGGAAAATCAAATAAATCTAATTTTGAACGCAGCTTATTAAATAACCGTTATTAACAAACATGGCCTTGTATAATAAAAAGAAAAACTGCGTCAACTGTTGTAGAGCATAACTCCTCCTAACGAATCATCACAACAATAATATACGATTAAACAAGTAAATATATTAAAAATAATAAAAAAACAAAGACTGCTGTTACAGCAAGTGAACGTGAAAGCAAAAATATTTATAATTATTTTTATTGCGGTTTCATTTATGTATTATTTGGGGTTTATGTATTTATCCATATAGATGGATGTATGTATATTTACGAAATGTACTCAATCATACCTTTCATTTCACACTAAACACGATATATTTATGTAACTTTATCGACATTTGGACATTTAGTCAACTACTTACTTGATATCTGGACCATTAAGATACCTATGACACTCAGGATGACATAACGATTCTAACAATACCACACACTTCTAAATGGGTTCTAGCGTTTAGAAGTTATGGCGGAATAGAGAAACGGAATTCATACATAGAAGAACCCTGAACACATTACACTCCTTTTTTGTTGGGCAGACGTATAGATAGGGAGAAATACGATACGATAAGAACGAAAATCGTAAAAATATAAATTTGATTTATGTTTGTGTTTTAAAAAATAATGCTTTCATATACATACAAATCCAGTAAATCACAAACTATATACATGTATCACCTTATTAAATAATAAGATATACTGAAACTTTTATCTTGTGGCAAATTTCTATCTTAAGTATATGTTTATGACCGAAATAGTACAATTAGACGGAACACGAAATTCTAAAGCGATTATCGGTAGTTTTGAACTACGAAGTATTAAGTAATAAGCGAGGTCCGCCGAGTTAATACTCGTACATTTACCGAAGCATTGCGTCAAAAGTCAGTTGAAAAACAACAAAACAAAAACATAATTGCACCAAATCTTGCGTCACCTTATTTGGCATATTACATGGGTTTTCATCCGCTGCCGTAACGTATATTATGACTTGTAGGTCACATCATGAAATGACTGCTCGGAGTCTCCCGGACGGGTATTGCGAAAAGAATCGCAAATCATTGAACTAAATTACTAATCTCGAAAAAAACACTTTCTATTTTATTTTGTCTGCTTTTATTCGTTTATAAGCATTGTTGACACCGGAGCAAATAATTTTACATAAAATTAAAACTTGGTTGAACAAACCATAAAACCTACATAGAATTTGAGCATTCACTGACAAATTTCAGCTTAAAATACCTGGATCGCCTTGAATCGCTTATCGACGATTTTTTTATGTATATATAATAAAAAAATGGTGTATATTTCGAAAACATGTTACAAATTACACAAAAAGATTTGTCCACCAATTTAGGTCTGGTTTGGCCATAAAATAAGAAATGAATAGTTTAGTAAATACAGTACCGTGCGAATTAATTGGAACAAAGAGTATTTTTATTCGGAATGTTTTTTATTGGACATACAAAAACAATACTGGTAGTTATAGATTGTTAGTTTTAATATAGAATGTGTCCTCTAATATAAATTGGGTCCTTTTGCGTTGATGACACCTTTCACTCTTGTAAGAATAGAATTTACCAGGTTTTGACAGCCTCCATTCAGTTCATCATCGTGAAACCAGACTTAAATGAATTACTACACCGATCATCTTGGTTTTCGTTGTACAATCCATCTTAGAGAGCTGTTTTTTGCAAATGGCCTAGAGGTATACGAGCGGATTGAGATCGTACAGTAATTTGGTTCTGTGTGAAAATCTGTTTCACTTTTTTCGTAGAATGGCATGGGGCGAGATCCTGTTGAAAAATTCCCTCGTTGTAAGGATAGACCTTGTGGAGCTCCCGCATCATATGGTTTGATAATTGGTCAATATATTGGTCCGAATTCATCATCCCAGTGACTGGCACGATTGACCCAGTGCCATGATAGGAGAAGCAACCCCAAAACATCTTCTTCAAAGGGTGCTTTACTCTCTGTTCTAAATGAGCAGGTGATAAGGGATCACCAGCTGCTCTCCGCAGGAACTGGACATGCTGTCCCTGCGCAACAAAATGTGTTTTATCGGAGAAAAGAACTCTATGCCAGTCTTTAGTTGTCCAGTGCTGGTATTTCTTGGCCCAAGCTAGGCGGTTCTTCATCATGGCAGTGGTTAGAAACTGCTTCTTAATTGGCTTCCTTGCAATCCTACCAGATTCAAGAAGCCGTTGTCAGACTGTAGTGACGTCATTATTTATTACAGATTGATGAAGTTCTCTGTTTAGGTCGACTGCACTCATGCGTGGATTTGCATGCACGCACCAGAAATTGATCATCTTTGAGGGTTGTTTTCCTCTTTCAAACACATTTTCCCATTCGTTTGATGTTCACCGCTCCCGTCGTTTTTTTCTGATTGATAATCCTGCTGACGGATGCGAGGCCAACTCCAACATTCTCCGCTATCTGCCGGTACGTCATAGTAGAGTGCACAGCAAGCTTAATTATCCGTTCCAGCTTTCTTGGAGTAATATCTATGCTTGAAGTCACTAAAATTACGCAGTCCGAATCTGCTCTTTACGAAAAACAACGAAATTCCTACTGTAAATACCAACATAACCTAGTGTATGTTTTTTGACTTTTTTATTTGCTCGAATGACTGACATAAATAACTTAGATAGTAGCTAGAAACAGAAGAAAAGTTTAAATGTATTTCTGGTTCTAATTAATTCGCACGGTACTTACTGTAGGTACTGCAGTCACTGATGAAACATTTTGTATAAAATAAATATAACTACGACGACATATACATAAAGGGCTGGCCTTTTCTTGACCCAGATTTAAAAACAAAATGAAGCAGTAGAGAAAACTGTTTTCTTTTCGTTATACTATATATACATAAACTATCATCTCTGCCTTTATTTCAAGACCGCCACGGGCACGGCAAGCGCGTGTCGATCAAAGGTGTACCTAACTGAATAGATAAGAAAATGAATGATGCGAAAAAAGCATTGTGAAAGAAATGGCACACTAAACGCCTTGGGCGGTGTCAATCATTTCGTCAAGCGGGCGTGTATACACTTTCATGCTGGAAAAGGCGGGATGGGCGGGTTGGCTGATTTTCATATGAATGCCGTGTCATTATGTAGAAACAATGCATTATTATAAATTTTATGGTCACCATGAGTGACGGCCGCACTGCGGCGAAGATGACAGTTTTACGATTCGTACCTGCTAAAGCAAACGATTTATTACAAAAGGTATTACAGCTACATTACTACAAAATGTCATAACTTAAATCGTCCAGTTGCCAGTTCTAAGTATTCCGAATTGCGTCATAATTTTAGACATTAGAGAAAGGAAAAAGTGTGCAATCTAATCATTGAAATGATATTAAACTTATACACAAAAAATACAATTCATGATAGAAACTTTCCTTCGTCGAATACGTTCCGGAAGATTCATCAGGACAATCTATAGCACAAATTGTCTATATATCACACACAGCGTATTAAAAACTTTAATATATATTTTTTTAAATAAAGAAAAGCACGATAATATTAACTGCAGTATATCATTGTATTAGTACTATTAGAAGCTTCATTGTAAACCAAAATAGAGCACCGCAGCCGATAATTTCTACAAATCAACGACGCATAACTAGGTCTAGGACCGTACTAAGGCAAGCGTACCAAGTAAGAAATGGCTTGTGCATACGTCAAATTACATAATTTAAAAAATTAGTTAAGTATTTAAAAGTAAACTGAAATGGGTTATCAGATACGGAGACATGCAAAATGATGACAACAATAATGTTCATTGATAATAAATTAAACGATTTTTTTTCAAATCTAGTAATATTAAAAAAATACTAATAATAATAAACTAGATAAGTACAAATTAATCATCAATCTAAATACTAAGTCATCGATATATCAATTGTTTCTTTCAGAATATAAGTCTACGAATAATATTATAAAATATCGATTATAAACACAATCATAAAATAAACAGCTAAAGTAATTTCAATAAGACAATTGCAATAATAAGATAATTTCAATAAAACGGGAAAATATTACTACAATAACTAGTTAAATAATAAAATTGAAATAGTCAGACGATAAAATTATACTATATGCATGTTACAAGTTAGAATATAATTTTGAATATAATCGAATTAAAAAACAATAAAAACACAACATTAGCGATTTAAAAAAAAGATATGTTTCAAACATTGAAACATTTATTTTTTAATTCGTTTTGTATAAAACAAAATTGCATAAAAACAAGGCTGACTCTTTAATTGTATTTCCTTAATGAATATTTATTTGAAAAAAACAGCTATAATTTTGCCTAAATTTTGATTTTTCCTTTAATTTTACTCAAAAACGCTGTGAATTCAACAATTTATTTATTTCCTTCTTATTTCGCAAAACTATTTCTCACAAGGCTGAATTCCACACACTATTCAGTTCGAGAAGCTGGTTACAAATTTACATTGCATCTATTTTTTATTTCTTTATATTTTCAATTTGCTTTATTTACTTACATTTTTTAAATTTAATTTGTTTAAAAAAGACATTTGGGTATCACTAACCTTATTGGCCAATTTAAAAATCGTTTAAAATTTAAATCAAATGCGTCTTTGCGCGACAACAATCATAACAATTGTAACATACAGTACAACCAGATAACAGACCTTCTAGGTCTAGTTGGTTGTGCGTTTCGCCTAACTTTGGGTATGCGCGCTAGCATAATTAAATTGATAGAGCTATATTTTTCATTAACCTACCATTCATATTTGTTTGTAACGATTGTGTATGTTAAACAATAGTCTTTTATTTGTACATTACTTAATAAAATAAAATAATATATTATTTTGTGCGATTGTTCGTTAGTTTTTCTGTACATATTTTCAGATTTTTAATCACCAAATTCCAAATTCAATATATCTGCATCGTCTGGCTTTTGAACCGTTTCAAATAATACGCTCGTGCCATGGCATGACTTACGGCCTAGGCATGAATTTTGCGGTGTGTAAAGTGTTAAACAGTTCAGATTCAAGGCCTATCGCGTGTTAAAGAATCGATTTGCATGTTCTATTATAACTATTTGCTTTCGCTAACCTTCCACCTAATTAATTGCGTGTCAAGAATGAATAAAACAGTTCACTACACCCAAACAAACTATAGTAATACTGCCGTCGTAGTGGAAAACGCAGTAAGCGCAAAAAGGCGGTTTTAAGAAATATGCGGTTGAAGTTTCGAAGCGTTTGTAGTCACTGAAGCAGTAAAAGAGACATATTTTTGTTATAAGTAGATTCTTTTAGTGCGATATATTTATTATGTTGCTTATTTTTGTCACTTGAAATATTAAGAGAAATAACAATTAAATATATTTAAAAAAAAAACAAAAAACACGACCCCGTAACGGAAAGTGAACTATTGTATTGATAATTATTTTTATTACGGTTTTTTATGAAATATTTGTGGTTTATGTATTTATCCATAAAAATAGATGTACATTTCCAGAATGTACTCAATCAAACCTTTCATTTGACACTAAACACGATATATTTATATTAACTAATTGACATTTGGACATTTAGAAAAGTATTTTTTGACATTTGGACAGTTCAGGTACCTAATGACACTCGGGACACAGTATACTGTGCTCGGGATAACATAAGGATTCTAACAATATCACACACTTCTAAATCGGTTCAAGCGTTTAGAAGTTATAGTGGAATAAAAAATAATGTTTTCATCATTAATACATACCGGACTTTTTTCGAGTACAATTGCGTAGTTTTATAATTTTCCAAAACGTTGGAATAAATTCGTTAGAACCAAAAACGGTTATTTAAAAATCGGTAATATTTTGTGGAGTGTAATAATTAAACACTATATAATTTATTTTGATAAATTAATATTCCAAATAATTCTCTTCGTTACTAGGTCAACCGGATCTATTCCTGAAGGCCGCGAAGAGGAAGAACGAAAAACTAAACTGTCAAATGATGAATGTCAAGACGCACCGCGTAACACGGAGATTTATATTAAAGACGCTGCGTTCTACTCATATGAGAGCAAGGGGTCGCAGCACGTACCCTATGACACACGAGAGGACAAAATTATTCTAACAATACGACACATTTCTAAATCGGTATAAGCGCTTAAAAGTTATGGTAAAATAAAGAAACGGAAAACATACATATAGATGAATCCTGAACACATAACACTCCTTTTTTGGGCAGTCATGTAAAAAGGCTGTTACTACAATGTTTCATTGTAAATATTGAAGTACACTGAAATTACACCACATTTAAAATGCAGTATTTACGTAGTCGCTGAATTTGAGGCTAGGAAAATATTATATATAAGCTGCATAGGTTAAATAGCAGTAATACGCAAATCTTGCATGTATCATTGCAATGTTAATTCGGAGATCGAGTAACATAACATGACAAAAACTGACTCAAGCACAGCACACGAAATGCAGCAATGGTCATTTTGTGATTTTATCGAGAGTAATAGCATTGATTTTATATAGGTAAGTAAGTTATAAATCAGCGTTTGCCAATTACTGCTTATTAGATTACGATGTCAATATATAGGATCATTCGAATTTACCGCGTGAAATTTGTAGGACCCGACGTTTCGGTGACGTTGCAGCCGCCGTTGTCTAGGGTAGACTGAAGAGCTGTCAGTCCGTTGTTTTGCGGGTAGGCCGCAAACCGCTGCCGCCACTGCGTAGGTTATAACGGTGGTGGGGGGCCGGGCTCGGAGCGCGGGAATTTTTAAAATCCGTCTTGCACACAACACTCACTGTATCCTGTTTTACGTCTTTTCGTTCGGCGTTCGGCGGCGGAAACATTTTAAGAAGAGGGGTCCACGTAGAAGAGAGTTTGTAGCCGTCATCTCTATTGAAGTTCGGAATTCTTCTTATTTCAATGGCTTCCCGGATCATGCGAGGAAAGTAGAAATGTTCCTTGGATAGAACAATGGGATTTTGAAACTGCATCCAGTGGTTACTTCCGCTATCCAATATATGTTCGCAGATCGCCGATTTTTCTCGCTGAACGTTTTTAACAGCTTTGATGTGTTCTGTCAGTCGCGTGGCTATGGGCCGTTTCGTTTGTCCAGCTGCGGTCTAGCCTAGGTTCTATCCAAGGAACAATTCTACTTTCCTCGCATGATCCTCTTCTTAAAATGTTCCCGCCGCCGAACGCCGAACGAAAAGACGTAAAACAGGATACAGTGAGTGTTGTGTGCAAGACGGATTTTAAAAATTCCCGCGCTCCGAGCCCGGCCCCCCACCACCGTTATAACCTACGCAGTGGCGGCAGCGGTTTGCGGCCTACCCGCAAAACAACGGACTGACAGCTCTTCAGTCTACCCTAGACAACGGCGGCTGCAACGTCACCGAAACGTCGGGTCCTACAAATTTCACGCGGTAAATTCGTTTTCTATCCTATTTATAATGTCAAACAACCGCGATAGTCTTCGATTTTATATAGGATCATTCATTCACTAAATAAACTCAAAATCGCGAAAATGTCCATTACTGTGTTTTTTACTGCGAGGGCTTATTCATGCTCGCAGACACAGCGAGTAGTCATTATTGTACGGTTTTTTCTAGCGGTTTCGTTCTGTTCTGTTCCATGGTCGGACGAGTTTGCTATAATATAAAACATGCTTTTATTGCAAATGAAGATTAAGCGGGTATTTAGCCAGTAGCTTTGAATGAACACCAGGCCAATTATCATAACGCTGTGAACCTTACTACTTACTCCTATAGTATCACGACCCGAGTAGGATCCTTGCTTTTTTCACTCACTTCCTTGCCGGTCGATCACTCATCCTTTTTTTCGACTTACTGGTTTCTCACATGTAAAGATCTTTTGTTACGATATCTATACATCCATAACTTGGTCTACTAATTGGTGTCCTTCCTGTAGGAGTTTCGTCTGTGGCCTTGTCTTTCGTCTGTGGCCAACAAGTGCCTTGTTGAGGATTTTGTCTGACGGTGCTCTCTATAAATGGCCCAACCATTTTATATCGTCGGTGTCATACCAAAACAACTACTGTACCAGAATGGGTAAAATGAAACGGAGAATGTTGTGTCGAAATCGTCAATCGTCATACCTGTTTTTTGACCAATGTATTCTTTTTTAACACGATTTTATTAGGTCGACCTGTATGTAACTAACTAAGTAATTTATTTATTTATTTATTTATTTATTTTCATAACAATTCAACATTACAGTTTCTACCAATCCGTTGATATGCAATATACACATAAATGGAATAAGGTAACTAATTTAACCATCTTCCAAGGATCGTAGCGTCATGAAAATTGGCAGCCGTATGTAGTTCTGATGACAATACAATAATATGGTACTGTCGAACTGATCTGATGATGGAGTCGGAAGATATGAACTGGAACTTCATGATGGAACATAGTATCATAGCTGTGTTTGGACTTGTTAGAAAAGTCTTGGAATGAACTTTGACCACGATTAGGTTTCAAGGTCTGATGATGAAGCCGGAAGATAGGCACTGGCATTCCATGATGGAATATCGTATCATAGCCGTGTTTGGACTTGTTAGAAAGGTCTTGTAATGAACTTTGACCACGATTAAGTTTCAAGGTCTGATGATGAAGCGGGAAGACAGGAACTGGCATTCCATGATGGAATATCGTATCATAGTCGTGTTTGCATTTGTGAGAAAGGTCAAGTAATGGACTTTGAACACGATCAGGTTTCAAGGTTATAACAAACCTATTATATATTGACTTGTAAATATTGAGTGTAAATAGTTTAAATATTGACATAGGTGCCTGTATAAAGCGTGTTTTTAGGGTTTTTTTTTAACTATTAATTTATTATTTCTGAGCCTGCCAAAAGAGCGATGTGGTTACATTGGCTATAGAACATAATGCAAAGATATTTAAATGTGTCCGATTTATGTAAAGTTGTCGACTGTGAAGTTTTAGATTCCACCTCTCCCCCACGACATCTCCAATCAGAAGAGGAATGAGATCAGCAAATGACGCAAATCGCTCAATTTTAGACTAAAGAATGAATGACTCTACCGCCAAAAATAGCGGATGAGTTGTGAATTAATTATTACATCGATGATAGGCGTAGCCACTAGAAGGGTTTTATTACCAAATCGAAATTAAATGTATTAGTAAAACAGAAGTTAAATAGAAGTATTGGTACGAAAAAATATACGAGTATTAGCAATAAAATATACAAAATCCAATGAGAACGAATCTTCTTTTCTGCGTAAAATTCTAATGAATTAACCATCCACTAATTAAAAATGTACAACTAAATGGCGAATTAACCAACTTGATATCAAGGCCGTGACCAAATTAAACGAAATGTCTCTCGATGCGGGGTGTATCTTGAAAAGGTCTAATTCCGTTGCAATAACGAATTATTCAACTCACAATGGCTCTTATGTAAGTAAAGTGGATAGAATAAACAATAGGATACCATTATTTTTTAAATAGTTATTAATACATGAATAAATAGTTATATCTGATCTGTTTTTGGGGACATTTCGCGACTGTTTTAGCATTCTCTTAATATGTATGTACAGTACCGTGCTAATTAATTGGAACAAAGAGTATTTTTTTTCGAAAATTGCTTTATTGGACATAAACATACAAAAACAGTACTGGTAGTTATAAAATTGTTAGTTTTAATATAGAATGCGTCCTCCTTTTGCGTTGATAACACCTTTCACTCTTGTAGGCATAGAATTTACCAGGTTTTGACAGCTTCCTTTCAGTTCATCATCGTGAAAACCGACTTGAATTACTGCACTGAGCATATTGGAGAGCGGTTTTTTGCAAATGGCTGAGGTTTTCGATCGGGTTACGATCGAGGGAGTTTCCAGGCCATTTAAGTACAGTAATTTTGTTCTGTGTGAAAAAGTGCTTCACTTTTTTCGAAGAATGGCATGGAGCGAGGTCATGTTGAAAAATTTCCTCGTTGGAAGGATAGACCTTGTGGAGCTCCCGTATCATATGGCTTGATAATATGTCAATATATTGGTCCGAATTCATAATTACAGTGACTTGTACGAGTGATCCAGTGCCATGATAGGAGAATCAACCCCAAAACATCTTGCACGAACTGGACATGCTGTCCCTGCACAACAAAATGTGTTTTATCGGAGAAAATAACTCTATGCCAGTCTTCAGTTGTCCAGTGCTGGTATTTCTTGACCCAAGCTAGGCGCTTCTTCATCATGGCAGTGGTCAGAAGCGGCTTCTTAATTGGCTTCCTTGCAATCCTACCAGATTCAAGAAGCCGTCCGCCGATCGGACTATAGTGACGTCAATATTTGTTCCAGATTGATGAAGTTCTATGTTTAGGTCGACTGCACTCATGCGTGGATTTATTTTGCTATTACGCACCAGAAGTTGATCATATTTGAGGGTTGTTTCCTTCGAGTACAGTAATTTTGTTCTGTGTGAAAAACTGTTTCACTTTTTTCGTAGAATGGCATGGGGCGAGATCCTGTTGGAAGGATAGACTTTGTGGAGCTCCCGTATCATATGGTTTGATAAGATGTCAATATATTGGTCCGAATTCAAATTCGGTACTATGGACGTCATCACGTCGAAAGCTATTATTACATCGATGCTGTCATTTGCAAGAATTTCCTGGCGATTCAAGGTTTTAAAAGGTTAGCCGCATAATCGCGGCGATAACCAGCCACAGCCAGTAAGTGCGCTGTTTTATTTTAGAGAATGTCATCAAACGGCGCGCATAAAATTATATGGAATCGTTCGACAAAAGGTCGTCAGCACCGCCGTATAAAAATAACAATAAAATGTCGCGCGGCTTGTTTGCACATTTTACGCGAACAAAAGAGCGCAAGTACGAAGCTTCTTTTATGATTCTTACAAAAGCACTACATATTATATGGGTGAGTATTTCTAAACTGCGCAATTAACTGTTACCAACAGAGTAAAATTATTCTTACAGAAAATATTAGTAGTGCTTGTTATAATATACTGTGCTCAATCCAGGATATCGATGATATACAGAGTTGTAATGGAAGGAAACGCAGTTTCGGATTGGGCGGAATCATTTTGATAATGCAGGTCGCACGCACATCAACACCGCCGCGACAATCGCTTTCTTCGCAGCAGTGGCAAGACGTATTTTAATATTGCTATTTAACACATTTCTACGCACTTAAATACTGCTTCCGGATCGGGTAGCGAACGGTTTCGTGCAGCTTGGGTCAGATCCACTGTTTCCGGGGCGGTCCAACACACGATTCAGTAGCCTGCTCAAGTGGATCACTACCCCAGGACTCTCGCGTCTCAGGCCTCGCGGCTGGTAAATCGGTTTCCCCTGAAGGAACGCCTCCCGGCGCTACTCGACGGTTTGCGCACCGTGCGACTTCAGCCAATCGGTTGTGCACTCTGACCAATTACTGAAGGAGTGTAGAGACTATGGATATATACTGTCTTCTAAGCAGCGGGGGTGGATTTTGACATGTAGTCAACCACTCTTGAAATGACCAATTGGCTACTTGATCCTGAATTCAGAGCCGGGCAATATATGCCCAATGGTCCGCGATAGATTCAAACTGAATCACCGCTGAATATACGTCAGGTAGAAGTCGCGCAAGCGACTTCGGACCCGTAACCAGTCGGGAGTTTAGAGATATCTTGATGGTTATTTCGAGACGGAGATATCCTTCCAAAACTGGTAGTCAGGGGCGAGGCTGCCCGCTGTATTACATTTGCCGGTGCCTCGCCGTAAGGCGTTGGCCTCTGACGGGCATGTTGGCTTAGCTAGACGGTAGATTTGTATTGTCTCTAAATCATCTACGCTCACCGCAAGGGAGATCACGGGTAGCTAACCGTTATCGTGTAGTTGGGTCATAAACATCCGCTCGTTGTTTCTGGTCGGCTCAACTCACGGTTCAGCTCCTATCTAGTAGCCTCCTCGAAGAGGGTCTTATTTTTTCATGTTGCGGGGGCAGTTCTGCCACAACTTCCTATACCTACATATTTCTAGGTAAGGTATTATAATTGAATTAAAGAATTATTTTGATTCTTCATGCGACATCCGCGTCATTTGTCTCGGCAGTAGTTAATGATGACGAGGAAAAAAGTGTCGTAGCAGTTTCATTATGAAGGGGACAAACAGATCTATATCTACGGAGCAGACTAGAAACTGCTATATTGACGCTTGAGCGACCGAACGGAACGCTGCACTAAGGTCGCGCCTAAGGCCAGAATACATTTTTTTTATTAAAGAAACTGTCTAGGAGACAGATTAAGTGTAACGTTGTTGTGAAAGGTGGAAGAGGCCCTACTGCCTTTATATAACAGCAGCTTTATAGGTGCCTTATGAATATTTTATCCAGGTACATTCGTTATTTTGGTAATAAAATATAATGTTAGAACGGGCCCAAATACGGTGGGCTGCGAGTCCAAGTGGCAAACACGCCAGTTTATTATCAATAGGATAGAAATGAATTTACCGCGTGAAATTTGTAGCATCCGACGTTTCGGTGACGTTGCAGCCGCCGTTGTCTAGGGTAGATTGAAAGAGCTGTCAATCCGTCGTTCCGCGGGTAAGCCGTATACCGCTGCCGCCACTGCGTAGGTTATAACGGTGGTGGGGGGCCAAGCTCGGAGCGCGCGAATTTCGAAAATCCGTCTTGCACACAACACTCACTGTATCCTGTCTTACGTCCTTGCGTTCGGCGTTCGGCGGCCGAAACATTTTAAGAAGAGGGTTCCACGTAGAACAGTTTGTAACCGTCGTCTCTATTGCAGTTCGGGGTTCTTCTTATTTCAATGGCTTCCCGGATCATGCGAGGAAAGTAGAATTATTCCTTGGATAGCACAATGGGATTTTGACGTTGCAACGGCGGCTGCAACGTCACAGAAACGTCGGGTGCTACAAATTTCACGCGGTAAATTCGTTTCTATCCTATTTATAATGTCAAACAACCGCGATAGTCTTCGATTTTATACGCCAGTTTACTTTGCGAAGATCGTACATAAAATTAAATCTAAAATAATAGAATCTAAAATAAAATCGTACATAAATAAAGTTGAAAAAAAACACGCTTTATTAGCAACGTGAACTAAAAAATAAAAAATAATTTTGAAATATTTTGTTCAGCAGCGATAGAAAGTGCCTTAACTTAATATAGTTAAATGATTTTGAATAAGTTTAAATTGAAAATAAAGTGATTGACAAAAAAAAATATTTAAAAAAGCATGAGGTGCTTTCTACTATATTTTTATAACCTCTATATTTAAAAATATCTACCAATGGAATATTTATAAAAATTGATATCGAGCACCCCACTCTTTTTTTAATATTTTTTTTTGTCAATCACTTTATTCTTATTTTAATTAACTTATCCAAAGTCATTTAACTATATTGAGTTAGGGTACTTTCTATTGCTGTTGAACAATATCTTTATATTTCAAAATTACGTTTACATTGCTATTAACCCTTAAAAAGCTAGCCTTTCAACCCTCGAAAATTTATTTATAGGGTGTGTTAGTGCACGCGTACCAATTTCTCGCATATAATTACATAAATACGGAGATCGACCACCTGCGAGTTCTAGATCGGTCGCCCACGGAAAACCACCAATCAGTGGTATTAGCATTCCAGCGGTTAAAGCGTGATTTTTTTTTGTTTTTTTAAGCTATAATTTTATTTTTGTCTTTTTAGTCTTTTAGTTTGTTTAATTTTATTTATAAAGTAGGACAATAATTATTTCCGTCATTATATGGCGGGTTATATATCTAGCGTGTAAAATCAGTCATTTATATCTTTTTATCCTGATGCTCCTGGTCAAAATTATGAATTGCATTGTCGTCGATCCTTAATAAATGGCGCAATTAAATCAAATTATTCAGACGTCAGAAGATTCCGTTGCATTGATAGATAGATTGATACATATGTACATACTAATAAGCTAATAAAAGCGTTATAATGAAAGTCGCGTAAAGAGCGATGGAAAGATCTATATCGATGTGCATTAAAAGCTGCCAAAGATAGTAGCAAAGTATATTCCGGTCATACATAGAGCGCGCCGGTTCACAGGCCCCAAAGACAACAACGAATATCGCTGTTTGTGGTGTTTGGTGACCGGATGCACTCTTTGCCCGCAGCGAGCGCCCGCTCCCATTCGTAGAATGTTGATAAGCTCAATAACTAACTACTAGCCGAGCGGCAAGTCGGCTTATATTATCACTCGTTTTCATAATTAGGATGCAATGCGGTCTCCCTTGTTTATAACGATATTTAATTTTAACTGTACACCTACATAGGCCCGGTGGCGTAATGGTTAGGTCGCCTGATCTTACATTGTAAGGTCCCGGGTTCGATTCCCGGCTGGGTCACCACTTTCCGTTGGGATCAAATTAACGGAATTGCCTTTTTAACTCTGTCGATGAAATGCAATAACAAGACATACAATTAAACACATGTTACATGCACACATACAAATAAACATTTTATAGTAGGGTTGATTGTAAGAGATTGTCATGTGACAATAAACCCGCCCATTGTGAAATTTCACAATAAAGAATAGAAAACAAAACAAACGAATACTTAGACCGTATTTATTTATTCTTCAGAAAACATACAGCGCTTCGGTAATTATTACAAAGTATCTTGGTACAACATGTCATTGGTAGATTTATTGTTTCCTACAGTAGATTCTTACAGTTTCCTCATCTATATATACCTCATATATAAAAATGGATGTTGGTATATCTGTCTGTCTATCTGTCTGTCTGTCCGAGCGTAATAGACTTTGACACCGTTTGACCGATCACCATGATAGTTGGCACAATATGTATTTTTTCATTGAGAAGGTTTTTGTGCTATCCGCTTTGTTGCAAGTTGCCACTAGATGGCGCTGAAGCGCATCAATTCTTTACCGTTGAACCAATCGCCATGAACATGCAAGGTATTTGTGCTGGATTATGTTTTCGCGTTATCCACTTTGTTGTAAGTCGCTACCGTTGGCGCTGCAGCACATCAAGTTATATACCGTTTAACCGATCGCCATGATAATTTTATAAATACGAAAGTGGAAGTTGAAAATTACCGATGAAACGATGTGATTTTTTTGAACAGAGATCGCTGAAGGAACATTGAGTAACATAAGCTACTTGGGGTGGGGGGGGGGGGGGGGAGTTGGAGGGAAAAACGGGTACCCGAGCAGCGCCGGGTACGATATATTATAAAAATTAACTTGAATGGAATTAAATTTTAAAATTATATTTTATTATTATATTTCAAAGAATAAATTGCTAGCAAGATAGGAAAGGAAAGGGACTAGGAAAGGAAAGGGAGTAGAAGTCTTAAAAACTAATACATAGTTGTATAGACATGGTTGTATTACATTTACAATTGTGCTATATTAAATTCTTCATTCTATTAATAATCAAAAGGAGAATGTTTACTCGTAAAAATCTATCTAAAGTATGTACATAAGTATGATTGTAGAATTAAATTGAGTTTTACCATTTAGTTTGATGAATAAAAAACAGTACCTAGGTAGAAATTAACTTAAAATATTTTCAATAATGAATAATGTAATGCGATAAAAATAAGAAAGTTATTATGAACATCTTTAAAATACCAATTCTTTGAAATAAAGATTTAAAAATATATATATTTTATAACATCAATAAACGTTTTGTCAAAAATAGCAAAGAACAGTGAGGATTGTCAAAAAGTAAAATAAAATGTCTTATGTGATTACACAGCAAATAAAAATAGTCAATATGTTATTAATATGTATCTAATAATAGAAATAGTCAATAAATTTTAGTCAAATAAAAAATAGATTAGTTACCTATTATAGAAATGGCAATAGCCAAGATGCAGTTTTTAGAGATCTTTAAGATCGTACAATTCTCTTTCAATGAGATATAATTTGAGCTTATTCTTGAATTGGGGCATTTTTCCTTCCCAGCATATTTTTTTGATACTAAGGGGTAGCTTGTTGTAGTATATCATTCCGACGTAGTTCGGATTCCTTTTAAAAAGTTTTAGATTTGGACGCGGAAGAAACAGATTATTTCTCCCTAAGGTAAAATGGTTATGGGTATCTGATTGTATAGGCAGCTTAGCTATGTTTTTTAATCAATTTAATGCATTCTAACGCGTATAGAGATGGAAAGGTGAGGTCGCTTGTCCACGCACGTTTTTTCGCCGTGAAAATCCACGGTCAATTCGTCGTGTCGTCAGTGGGGTATGGATCACTATGGAAGCTTGTCGACGGACACGGCGGGAAAAATGGACGGCGCCCGCTACCGCTATGGACAAGCTTCCATAGGGACTCATACCACACTGACGACACGGCGAATTGACCGTGGATTTTCACGGCGAAAAAAACGTGCGTGGACAATAGGCCGAACGTTGAGGTAGTCCACGTGTAATAGGTAATACAATAGGCGTTATTAGTTTACTTCATCTCAACGACTTATGATCTTACATTCAGGTATAATTAAGTCAATCGTACAGCGTCGTATCGACTGCGAGCGAAGCGCGAAGCAAGTCGATACGAGGCTCAAGATCTTCCTCGAAAGTCATACATTTCAAGTTTTTCTGCGAGAATATCAATATTGGCAGTATGGGAAGCCTAGGACAAATCACAGATTACCGTGGGCGTATATAGAGGGTTTTGCAAGGTTTCTTAGATGAGCTTTAGAAGTTCAGCTTCCCTTTCTGAAATGAAAATGTTTCCTAAATATGCATAAATGATGTCAATGTTAAATTTTCAATCTCGTTTTTTTTTCTTCGTAAAATGGTTAAATAAATGCTCCTTAGATCCCATCCCACAATTATCTCTATTCGATCTATTGGTTGACTGTATAATATTGTCCACACGGTGACAAGTCCGCCTTTGTACGATTTATGCAATAAACATTTTTGAAATGAATTGAATTGAGATATGTAATATTCCGAATATTTTCAATTTGTTTAGAGTATTCTCCAACTCTGTGATAAACGAATGAATTTTTATATTTTATCTTTGCAGCGATTATACTGACCCACATATAGCAACATCCTTTTTGACCAGTTTTTCCGAATTTTCTAAGAACCATTCGATTTATCTAAATGAATATGAGATAAATCGAATAGAAATTACTATCTATTGGCCTTATCAATCGGCCTAAACGAATGTTTTGTAATGTTAGTTAGAAAATCGATAACGTTATATTCCGAAATGCAATGATGACTCAAAACTGTTGAAATGACGCGCAGTCCATATTTATTGATAGGTAACAGGTTATTGCAGTATTGATTACACATTTCTCTGAATTTATGACTGAATGTCTGAAAATGTGGGAGTAGAAAAGAAATAATTCAATGTTTTCCTTGTTTGACTAACTTCGCTATTTTTATTCTTCCCAAACAGTGTGAACAAACAAGAAAATAAATTAAAAAGAATAAAAAACACGACTGCCGTTACAGAAAATGAATTATTGTATGTATTTATAATTACTTTCATTGCGGGTTTTTTATGAAATATTTGTGGTTTATGTGTTTATTCATATAGATACATGTATATTTCCGGAATATACTGAATCAGACCTTTCATTTGAAACTAAGCACGATATATTTATGTCAATTTATTGACAATTGGACATTTAGACAACTACTTACTTGATATTTGGACAGTTAAGGTAGCCCATGACACTCGGGATGACATAGCGATTCTAACAATACCACACACTTCTAAATTGGTTCAAGTCTTTATAAGTTATGGTGGAATAAAGAAACGGAAAACGGACATAGATGAACCCTGAACACATTACACTTATTTTTGTCGGGCAGTCGTGTAAAAAAATAAAATTAACGCGCGTGGTTATTACTTAGAGTAGGTTGATTTACATTAAGTCAGTTACTTACTACCTTCAAACTCATAACAAGTCTGCGCTGATCGGTACTGTCATCGTGTAAATTGCTTTTGAGTCAGTACAGCGCTGTATCGGTGCTGACCATTTTCCCGAACCACACGCGCCAGCGGTAGAGATTATTTAATTTTGTCAACGCCGAAGTCAGTAGTTAGGCAATTGCTGGCAGTGCGTTGCAGGGTGACATCGCGTCGTATGGAATTTTTAACTAGCGAAAATGACGCATTTTTCCCGACTGACTTCGATAACGTGTGTAAACCCTGAAGAAATACCTACGAATGATTGTCTGCATGTAAAAAGTACGGCAGTTCTGCATGTAAACAGTCGCCAGAACTAACGCCTTTAACTGGCTCAATGTAAATCTACACTAAACTTTGACAGTTTGTTTATTTGTAAACTTTTAATGCACAATGAAATATTATACAAATCAACTTCTTTAAGTTCTAAGAAAGTAAACTTCTTTAAGTTCTATTTCTGAAAGAAAAGAAGCCGGAAAAAACTGTGATATTGTTTTTCCGTTTCTGTAATTAAATTAGGGCAACTGTATATTTTGAATAAAATGCATGACTATGACCATGACATAATGATTGACCATGACCATGATTTGATTAGGCTATATTTGATGATATAAATACAATAAATAAAAACAAGTTGTGGATCAATGACCTCTTTCCTTCTCAGATACATTAAAACACGATAGGATGGCAAGAATCTCATAAACCTAGTAGTAAACTGAAACATAGGTACAACTATAAATTTCAAAACGCACTTTGATGGCAGCTCACGCACAGATTGAACCGTAAAATATGTAATAAGCTCTTCCCATTGACGATCAAAACAAACTGCCGCAGGAATGGTTCGTATCGAATTAAAAGAAATGAGTTTAAAAGTAACGCTTTTGCTTTCGTAGTTTAAGAACGCGCAGTCTCATTCTAAAATTTTTATTTGAAGTTGAACTGAGGAATTTGGGGAGTAAAACTCTTACACCAAAAAAATATTAGGCTATAAATCCTAATTCGTATAATGGTTTAGGCGATAACAGTTATTTAACATTGAAAACGTAACGATCGTAGCCGCGTTGAAACAGTGGTTCCCATCTGATCACCGAAGTTAAGTAGTGTCGGGCGTGGTCAGTAATTGGATGAGTAACCGCTCGAGTACTGCCATGCGATACTATAATCATACGGAGAGATAGAATGCCATATAATAAGCTTTCTAAACATTAAAGTGCGTAATTATTACGTACGTGAAACCTGTATACCATAATAAAAATTTACATATTTATGAAAATAATATTAAAATAATAAGAACTATGATTTCTAAATTCGTTTGTTTTTCAAAATAAGTTCGTTTGATATTCAAATTTCAAGACGAAAAGTTATTGTAATACTACTAATGAGGAGGCCTTACTATATAAAATTAATTAACTATCTTATCGGCGCAATTTGAATGATGCTCTATGCGTCTATAAAATAATGAATGGCATATTCGACTGCTCTGACCTGGTGGGCGAGATCAATATTAACGCCCAAATGTCAATTTGGACCACACGTCGTCAATTTGACCTGTTTCGACTGCCGCGTTTTAAAACTAATGCATCAAGAAATGGTGTACTCACAGGCTGCTGTGAGCTTTAAAATACCCATTTAAATGGTATTGATATTTTTAATTCCATAATCACTTATAATACTCCGTAAATCTATATATAACTATTACATTATTTAAATAAACTAACTATAGTTTTTAGCTATTTTTTATTGATTATTATTACTATTATTATACTTTATACACTCTATAATTATTATCATATACGATTACACTCCACGCCAACACGCTGAACACATTCCCACAAATACACACACACACACACACTCA
Source organism: Micropterix aruncella (assembly GCA_944548615.1). Lineage (NCBI taxonomy): Eukaryota > Metazoa > Arthropoda > Insecta > Lepidoptera > Micropterigidae > Micropterix > Micropterix aruncella. Next base: position 15,911,618 of record OX155958.1, read on the forward strand.
CACACCCTTAACACTAGCCTCATATGTAGTCCTAAAATTGAAGGTACTTTAGTTTTATTAACTAGTTTTTTTTAAACGTAATTTATGTAATTTTATTGAAATCCGTAACTGTTTTATTTGTTGCGAATCTGTATACTTTATTTTTTAATGTCATTACTCTGTAATACTGTGTGATTTCATAATAAAGAATTGAATTGAATAGAATATTATTATTTTATACCGTATAGGCGTGTTCAGAGCGCCATCTACAGTGCGCCGCCATACCGTTATACCACGAAAGTCGACATATTGAACATAATAATAGAAGGGTAATCAATATTTGGAACTATGAGTGACATCTACACGTTGCGTTTCGTAGTAAAATCCTAGTTGCCAAATCGTAAAACGACAATGAGCAATCTAATACGCTATATAATCAAAACACTAGTATGATATTGGTTTGTTTGTTTGTTTGTTTATACTCTTTATCATAAATCTTCACAATGGGCGAGTTTATTATCATGCGACAATCTCTTCCAACCAACACTATAATATATGAAGTGTTTATATGTATGTGTGCGTGTAACATGTGTGTAAGTGTGTGTATTGTTATTGCATTCGATCGACAGAATTGAAATGCAATTCCGTTAATTTTATCCCAACGGAAAATGGTGACCAGCCGGGAATAGAACCCGGGACCGGGATCAGGCGACCTAACTACTGTGCCGCCGGGCTGTGGCACAGTATTGGTCTTCCTGCCGACGAATAAAACAGACTGACACAAGAAAAACACGACTGCCGTTTGAGAAACTGAACTATTGTATTTTTAACAAGGTAGAGAGGACGAGTAAAGTATTGAACATAACAACAAATTAAAGCTGATTTTATTAAATATCTTCTTTATATTTGATACATTGATGCAATGCATCTTTCATGATCTTAATGGCATTTGATTGAAACCTCAAATAATTATATAAAATTTAACGCCCTCTATACTCATTTGTATGTACTCTTTCGAACTATCTTTTTACATTAGTACCATTTCTGGTCGCTTGATATAATTTAATGTTTATTAGTGTAAACAAAATTGATGAGAGCGATTTGACCCCCTTCCCATGTATTGACCGATTTGACCCCCTTCCCATGTATTGAGCGATTTTTGCCCATAATCAACCATTATCCTGAAGGTCTAAGGCTTAGACCTAAGCTATTCAAAAATATATATTTCATTGAGGTACCCGATTTTCCGTTAGCTTCTGGAATCATTTGTAGTACTTCACTTGTAATTATTTGTATTACGGTTTTTTTTAAATAAAATATTTGTGGTTTATGCATTTAACCATATAGATACATGTCAATTTTCGGAATATACTCAATCAGACCTTCCATTTGAAGCTAAACACGATATATTTATGTTAATTTATTGACATTTGTACATTTGTACATTTAGACTACTTACTTGATATTTGGACAGTTAAGAAACCCAATGACAAAATAGAGTTGTCAACTACAACGGGCGAACCCGTCACCTCAGGAAGTTTTAACGATTGTTCGTTCTATCTCCCGTGAAGTGAGCGCAGAAGACTTGAACAAAACAGTCCACCGTCAAGCTCCGCCACATGCCCGTAAGAGGCCAACGCCTTATCCGCGAGATCACCAGGTATGTTACCCAGCGGGCTTACACTCACGCCCTTACTTCCAATTGCGACCAGATTACTCCGGTCTCTCCATTGGTTACGCGAAGCGGTGAAACGGTGTAAACCGAATCTATCGCGGACCACGGCATCCTTTGCCCGGCTGTTCACCCAGGATCGGGTAGCCGATGGTCGTTTCAAGAGCAGTCGTCGTAAGGTCTGAAAACTACCCCCGCTCTATAGGAAACAGTACTGCTTCCAGACTCCCCCGACTGTTAGTCAGAGTGCACAATCGGTTGGCACGGTGCGCAGACCGACCAGCAGCGAAAAAAGGTTGACTCCTAGGGGAAACTAGCCCTAAGACCAGAGTCCTGCCCGGGCTCGCACTTCATGCGTGGAGGCCGCGGGATGGGTGTTGACCCGTGAGTGTGACCAACCCTGAACAGAATGGGTCTTCGTGGCCAACTCAGCAAGGCCCATTAGCTCCCAGCTCCCTAATGACACTCGGGATGACATACACTTCTAAATCCGTTCAAGCGTTTATCGTGGAAACAATTCTAAATCCGTTGAAGTGCTTAGAAGTTATGACGGAATAAAGAAACGTAAAACGTGCATAAATGAACCCTGCACATTCTTTTTTTGTCGGGCAGTCGTGTAAAAAGTAACGCGTTTTTGAGTTATCGGAGTCAGACAGACAGTCCGTTTCTAGATGATTGAGAAATGTTCTGGAGCAAATGGCTTTGCGGCGTGTGCCTCTTCTCACAGTCGCAGGGTTTCCGCAGCAACGTGGAATGCGACGGAAAATCATAACTCTATTTTCTGTGGTAAACTTGGTTCAAATGGGAAAAGCAATGATGTCGCAATCGCTATCGTTAGTTATGAGATGCGGCACTTTCAGAGAAAGAAAATAAGAGGTCAGAAATTATCAATTGTCAATGAAAAAAATATATATTTTATCAGTTGTCGGTTTCTGTTTCGGCAGAATCTAAAACAGGCATATTTATCGGGCTTTGCTGTATCTCCTTTCTTGATTTCTCTATAGGAGCAATTTAGGATTTTCCAGTTCCTGTAAAATACTTCAAAGGGCGAATAAAACAATATATTATATTAATTAGTCATATAATGTGACTAGATATGTCATTGCAGATGATGTTTAAGTCCATAAAACGGGCTTATATCAACTGTATTTTTATTAAAAAATCATATTCTTATTTTATTATTTATATATAATATAATAAGAGTGATATGACTTATATAATATTTTTTCTCAGCCTAATTACAATTAACGGGTATTATCAGAAATAAATGTGGAACCCCAAAATTACGTCCTGGGTTTCCTCCTCAATAAGCCTGTATCAAAGAGGTACCAATCGAAGCTATCCAATCTGATGATATGGGAGCAATGCCTTCTTCCTGTTACCAAAAATAAGTATTACACAGCGAGAAAAAACGTCGGTTGGAATTTCCCATATTGCGACAGACACAAGTGACGGATAGACGTAAGTAATGGTGGGCAAGAAACGAGACAAAACTCGCCTCGAAAAAAATGAGACGGCCCAGATTTTCTTAGTGCAGGTTCTAAATTAAATTATTTCCTGGATAAAACGAGCACTTGTATACAACTCCCACTCATCCTCATACACCATATCGCCATACCCACCATCCTCAGTTATTCTCAGTCTTTATAATAATATGCATAATTTATGTTAATATTATTGACGTATATACTATGCTGTTATTCTACTAGACTACTTACAAATAATTAGGCGAATGCGTTGAAAATGGTGTCATTTTGTGGCCGTTATCTTGCCGCTCCCGGATTGAATCCAGACCACGGCCAAAGTCATTATCTAAGATAGCTGCCTCAATAAAGATTCGGATCGCGTTGACCCAGCCCATACGAAAGCACTGAGTGATTCTTTAAAAATAGAACGCACGATATCTTTTGGAGAATACGAGGGTTTGGCGACGCGCACTATCTGACACTATTATGGTAAACCGGGTGAATGGCACCCATTTCAACGGGAAGAACATATTATTTATTGTTTTAGGAAAAACAAAAAAAAGGCCGAGAAATAGTTTAGGTCTTAAGAAGGCTATTGAATGGAATGTAATTATGATTTTAATAATATTATTACGTAATAATAAATTCAATAGGGTTTTTAAAAATATATCAGCATTGTGGCGCTATTGTGGCGATACTATATATAGTAAAAGGGTAAATCCTCCATCCGCATCGGGGTAATAGCGCCTCCTAGGTACTATATTTGATAAAGTTTCCTAAAATGCAGGTTGGCCGCTAGCGGTATTGAACTACCCCATCTTCAGCCTCTTAGGGTGTGGTGTCTTGGTGGGATGATGAAGCAGAATCTTGCACATGTGTTTCGAAACCTCCGGATTCAGTTGCCCGCCACTTTTCGGATCCATGGACCATACTCAAACGCCGTAGTAGAGGATGGCCATTCACTCTAAATTCTTAATAATAACAATTAAATATATTAAAAAGGATAAAAAACAAGACTGTCGTTACATAAAGTGAACTATTGTATTTATAATTATTTTTATTACGTTTTTATAAAATATTTGTGGTTAGTGTATGTATCCATATACACGTATACTTCCGGAATGTACCTAATCAGACCTTTCATTTGACACGAAACACGATATATTTATGTTAATTTATTGACATTTGGACATTTAGAAAAGTATTTTTTGACATTTGGACAGTTCAGGTACCCAATGACACTCGGGACACAGTATACTGTGCTCGGGATAACATAAGGATTCTAACAATATCACACACTTCTAAATCGGTTCAAGCATTTAGAAGTTATGGTGGAATAAAAAATCAGGGTTTCATCATTAATACATACCGGATTTTTGCATAGTTTTCTAATTTTCCAAAATGTTGGACTGTAATAAATTCGTAAGAACCAAAATCGGTTATTTAAAAATCAGTTATTTAAAAAAACAGAAAGTGAACTATTGTTTACAATTATTTTTATTGCGTTTTTATAAAATATTTCTGGTTAATGTATGCATCCATATAGATACATGTATTCTGAAAGAATGTACTCAATCGTACCTTTCATTTGACACTAAACACGATATATTTATGTTAATTTATTGACATTTAAACATTTGGACATTTAGACAACTACCTACTTGATATTTGGACAGTTAAGGTAACCTATGACATAACGATTCTAACATTACTACACACTTCTGAATAGGTTGAAGCGATTAGAAGTTATGGTGGAATAAAGAAACCGAAAACATACATAGATGAATCCTGAACACATTACACTCCTTTTTTGTTGAGCAGTCAACTAATAATAACAATAATAATTAAACGTGTTTCATTTGTGCAATAAATAAAGTGGGTAATACAGTACCAATGGGTAATAAAGGATTTAATAATTGTAGTGTTTCTTCGATAAAGAAGGGGTGGGAAGGGGGGGAGGGGGCTTCTGATAAGCTTTAGGGGGGCGCAAACTGAAACCGGTTGGGTACCCATGCTTCATATAGCTACGTTTCTGATTTAGCGTTGCTATGTTCATTTTAAAATACATCTCTAATTTTGAAAAATCTGTTTTACGTATAATCTGAACGCTTTGATACTCCGAGAAGAGTACAAAATTTCGGTGTTCGGTTGATCAAGGTTGTACTGTATATATATAATAGGCACTACTATATTAATAAGATATAAAAGAGCTAATGTTGCAGTTTGGCTACTAAGACCCATATGTTCAGGGTCGGTCAAACTCACGGGTCAACATCCATCCGGCGGCCTCCACGCAGAAGTGAGAGCCAGGGTAGGACTATGGCCTGCGGGCCAGTTTCCCCTAGGAGTCAACCTACAGGCGCTCCTGGGCGGTTTGCGCACCGTGCGGCGTCAGCCAATCGATTGTGCATTCTGACCGACAGCCGGGGGAGTCTGGAAACAGTACTGTCTCCTATAGAGCGAGGGTAGTTGTTCACCTTACGGCAACTGCTCTTGAAACGACCAATCGGCTACCCGATACCGGGTGAACAGCCGGGCAAAGGATGCCGTGGTCCGCGATAGATTCGGTAGACACCGTATCACCGCTACGTAAGGGAGATGACTATGCAAGCGACCTTGAGCCTGTAACCAGTCGGGGGACCGGAGTAATCTGGTTGCAACTGGTAGAGTAAGGGCGCGAATGTCAGCCCGCTGGGTGGTTAACCTGGTTATCTCGCGGTAAGGCGTTGACTTCTTACGGGCGTGTGGCGTAACTAGACGGTGGACTGTTTTCGTCCTAAGTCTTCTGCTCTCACCTGACGGGAGACAGAACGATCAAATATTATGAAAACTTCTTGAGGTGACGGGTTCACCCGTTGTAGTCGACAGCTTTATTTCCTGCATTTGTTGTTTTTACGCATCGCTAACTAAGATAGTAGTCATTCTGGCCCGGATTTTTCTCAGTGTACTGCGTTGGGACTAGAAATAACTATCACAGAAGACCAAATGCAAACGAAAGAAGCGGATTGCTCCTATACATACTGACATAAATCACCTGCACTTGGGTGCATTGCCATTTCATAACAAGAAGAAAAATTCTTCTTGGGGTCGATTTATTTAAGTAGAGGATTATACAAATTTTAAAATAGCGCACCATCATCAGTAAATCGTATTATGTATATATATGAAGTGAAGACGGAAGACCCTGTAACCGTTTGACCTGCATGTAGCAGGAAATAATGACAATTTCAATTGCACGAATTGCGCAGCGCAAATCCTTGCAATTATGTATGCGGTCGTCATTATTTCCCATTGCCGGCGACGAAAACGTCATGGAAAGCGTAACAAAATGCTGAAGGCATACAAAATTTTCATTACGAAATATCCTTTATCTTCATCGAACATTTAACGCTGTTTGACTGGCTCGCGGACTCAAACATGGCACTTTTGCGTTTTGTACAATATCTTATTATACAGTTATACAGTTTGATTGGGACGGTCGAGCTTTTTTCAAGGGGTGATTCTGTACATCAAACTGAAGAAGAAAAATAATATTCTTTGTCTGAAAAAAATCTTTAAAGGACATTATTATACGCAAAAAACTGAGTTGCAAACTTTCAAACCATCCACAAGTATTTTTTAAACATAAAAGATGCTTTTCTTCGGTAACAACGCCATAAATCAAAACATTTTGGAACATTTTTATGCCAACATCAATGTGGAACAATCAATAACCAAACACATTGGAAAAAACTTTTTTTTAAATTTTCTTTATTAGTTTTATGTACAGAATCACCCACTGGACGGATAATTTCTATTCGTCCAGTGGGTGGACAGAAAACTAACCTTGTATAAAGTATTATTCAAATTTCTCTGTACATGTCATAGCTTCCTCTCATACCTTCACGATGATAAAAGTGAAGAATGATAGTCAACCTTCGGCAGCTGACACTCCATTGCTGTTGGCCTTAGTACGTGCTTAGTACTGACAAGTTCTGGCGTATTTATTTATTAAAATGACGTCATACAGGCCTCATGCATTGTGGGAGGCAAACTGGTTTTTGTGTGATGCGATGAATCAAGCAGACATGAATCATCTGCGTCGTCTGGCACGCAGAACACATATATCCAAATACACGATAGGTATACATCGCAGGACTATATAAAAACAATATAGATGACAGGACAGAAAACAATAAACGGTTCGACACAACTCGGACTAACTTTCCCGTCTCTGTTCCCTAGTTAATAGCAAAAAATGAAGAACTTCAAGAAACAGATTACTTATTATTGCATCAGTAGATAAAGCAAAAGCTCACATAAAAGGACGATTTCATACTGATCATTCTAAGCTAATTCGGGAGCTAAGGGGCCCTTGCTCAGTTGGCGACGAAGACCCATTTTGTTCAGGGTTGGTCACATTCACGGGTCAACACCCATCCGGCGGCCTCCACGCATGAAGTGCGAGCCCGGGTAAGTTTCACTCTGGCCTTTGGGCTAGTTTCCCCTAGGAGTCAACCTTCTGGTGCTCCTGGACGGTCTGCGCACCGTGCGGCGTAAGCCAATCGATTGTGCATTCAGACTAACAGTCGGGGGAGTCTGGAAGCAGTACTGTTTCCTATAGAGCGAGGGTGGTTGCGGACCTTACGGCGACTGCTCTTGAAACGACCATCGGCTACCCGATCCTTGGTGGAAAAAATATGGATATGCACTAGGGAGATTTCAAAACCTCCTTATACGGAAAAGAGATTCTATGGTATACAGATCAAAGGTAAAATATTACATTTTTTTTTAAATTTATTTAACTTTATTTTACTTAACTCCCATACTTAAGTATGGGAGTTAAGTAAGTAAGTTAAGTAGTTAGCAAGGGGAATGAATTTTAGGTGTTCGAGCCTTTTTATTGTCAAAAGTTAAAGTGACTTGTGCTACAGGAAAAAAGGCGTTTAGTACTTTGTAATTTTTATATGAGAGGACACATACTTGTAACCATTTGGTTACAAAAAAAAACTTCAGATACATTTAATAGTTTCTTTTTAGAATAAAATCAATAAAAACCTAAAAAACTGTAGAAATTACAGTAGACGGTAATCGCGTTTGTTAATGTGGCTTGAGGTTTCGTGATTCCAGGCGATTTCTTATAAACCTATATTCATATGGTCCGCAAACATCAGGAGATGTTTCCCTGACGATTTTGAGTATTCGTTCTGTGTGGCAGGGAAAGGCCTTGATAGTAGGTTGTATTGCCGCCGGGTGATTGGGTTTTTCCACGCGCTCGGGTCGTATCACGTGGGATGGGGGGGGGGGGGACTTCAGACGTCCCCTTCCGTTTTTAAAGGGGTGACTGGCAGGATAAAACGGGCTACAGGAAAACTGGAATTGCTTCTATATCTGTAGTAGTATTTCTGCGCTATATGATCAGCGGACTGATTCGCCAGGGAAGGGAGGAGGGGCTGCATTGTAAGTACGTTCACTACTACATTCACTACTTATACTAGTACATTCACTACTTAGGTACTATTCAGTCATCATAATTTTGGTTATTTATTAATATTTATATTACAAAAAATAAATATTTTGAGTTTAAAATCATCTAAGAAAAATAAAGACCTTTTTGAAATTAAGACTAAATTGTCCCCTGGGAAATTATCAAAAACGTACGAAAAACGACGATATCGACGCTTACTTCCGCCAACTTCGAAAACTATGAAATTCAACGAAAAGCATGCTTGCGAAATAACTATCGGTATTTATGCAAATTAGCAAACTCTTAAAAAACATCCAATCTTCTATATTGGATGTTTTAATATGACCTTAGGTACTATATTCAACACACTGATTCCGAATCTTTAGAAATCTGTGCTCTATCTATAAAGGAGTTTAAAGTGCTCTATCTATTAATACTTTTAAAGAAGCGTCAAACGTCTATATGGCAGTAGGTTGTTAGTTTTTTAATTAAAATTATTCACAAACACCTGTATATCGGTAGGTCAGTTAGTTTTTTTTAATGGTTCTTAAACACCTATTTGGTTATAGGTTGTTAGTTTTTAAAAAATGCTAATCTATTTTGATATTTTTTACTGCAAATATATATTTTTTCCTATTTTCTGTTCAAACGAAGTTTATGGTAAAAATTACAAATTGGTCTCCAGAAATATTTATTGACGTGAATTTAACTATGTTAAGACATTTTTTTACTGCGAATATAAACGTTTTTTTTCTATTTTGTGTAAACGAACAATTTCTTTCGTAAAAATACAGAAACTAAACATTAGATATTGCTCCCTGTGAAATATCAAAAACGCACGAAAAATGTTTGTTTTTATAAAGAGATAGGTATCGACGCCTACTTCGGAAAACTTCGAAAACTATCGAATTCGGCGAAAAACACGTATAACAGCGTTCCGAAAAAAACTATCAAATAACGCATCTCCGTGCGTATGTACCTACAAGTTTATTTATAAGCGATACAGAAATCCCGTTATGCATTTACATCATAAAAACAGGTTTGTTGACATTTTTTTCTAGATGCGATACAGCTGAATGAGTCGACTCACCAGAACCTTGATGAAGCGGCGCTCCAGGTCGCCGGGGTCCGGCATCCCGGGGGGCTTCGCCCTCGCCCGCGCGGAGCCCTGCCGCACATGGCAGTTCTTCGACACCGGAGGCACCGCGTCTATCAGCGGCGGGGGCTCCGCGCGCGAACTCATCAAACCCATTCTCGAACAATAAAACAACACGAAACACAGCACGAAAAACGTCGTTTTATTCACATTCTATTGCTACTCGACACTCGCGACGAAGGCTGCACGCCCCGCACGCCCGACTCACATCGTAAACGGACTCCGGATAACTTTTGTTTGATGGAACACAAACAACGATGCTGTCAAAATAAAATAGTGGTGACATCATGGCGGCGGCTTTTCAATCGAAGCGAAACGATTCGTAAATCTACCGCTAGATAGTGCTAGCTTCTGAACGAAACGTTAAAAGTAGTTCACCTACCTGCCTCTAGATGTCGCTTTCTAGTTTCAACGTCGACCGATAGATAGCAAACTTTATATAGCAAGATAGCAACAATAAATATTAAAAAACTTTTTAATTATAATGAAGCTACAATCGATAGATAGATGTCGCTCAAAAAGCCGCCCAACCGCCAATATACGAAAAACCTTGAAATGGCTCGAAATAATAAATAATATAACACAGCTGTATTACTTGTTCAAAACATATTTATTTTGTTAAGCCTATGTCTGACACCGTTTCATCCGTCATTGCCACCAGGAAAACCCAGAGAACATTCTCATTCGGTGTCCGGAGATATTCGAATAATGAAGAAAATATTCAGCAGTTCCTCCAATTCGGACAATTTTGACGAAAAAAACGAGGCGAAATCGGTGTTTCTGTAAGTTTTTAATTGCTGCATCGCTTACTATTTATTGGTAGTTATTTATTTTTATTAGATAGTTATGAGAGTTATGGAGAGTTAAACCTCTCCATAACGGATAGCCATGGGTGAGAGAAAACCAAAAAGTCAGAGAGTATAATAATATGTATCCGTTACGGAGATATGTCGCTATTGTTTTAAGTAGTCATCTATAGTAATTGTCCATTCGGGGACGCAGAAAGTAGAAAAATAAAATTAGCAACTTTGCAATTACTTTATGTTGCCCGCATGTTGCCCAGCGTTTCCTAGGTTATCCCCCCCCCTCCCCTTCCACTACCCCGGTATTTTTTACGTATCACCTTTTAGCACTCCCGCGCATATGAGTCCTTGGGAGTATTTTTTCCCCAGACTTTGTTATATAATGTGTACTATTGTGTACCAAGCTTGGTTGGAATCGCTCCAGGCTTTCCAGTGTTATGCGATGGTTACGATCACTTCTTACGGCGGTTGCAGATTTTTACCAGTGGAGGTTAAGAAGACTATATATAGCTCAATCACTGATATTGCCTATACTAGACTGTGCTGATGTTTGCTACCTTGACGTCTTTGAAGCCATCCTTGACAAATTAGAGCGGTTGCAAAGGTATGTAGGTAGGCATTAGGTATATCTTCAATGCGAAAAAAATTGATCACGTCTCTGAGTATAGAAGCAGACTTCATTGGCTTCGAATACGTGAAAGTAGAAACAAGCATATTCTTTTCCTTCTTTATAACATCCTCAACAATCCTACCGCTGCCTCCTACCTAACCGATAAATTCAATCACTTAGGAAGTCATGGTCTTCCACTCCGTTCCAGTCAGGATAGTAAAATTGCGATTCCCACTCATAATTCTTCATTTTTTACTTATTGCTTCACCGTTCATGCAGCTAGACTATGGAACCAGCTCCCGTCAAATATCAGAAACGCACTAATTGTTTCTACCTTTCAAGTGTCTCTGAAAAAGCATTTCATGTCCCTAAATTACAGCTCCGTTTTTTATGTAAGCATTTGGGTCTTTTAGTTGAGCAGCCTTAAAAAGACAACTGTATTTCGAACCATATTTTATTATAATGAGATTATTGTGAAGAAAATTGTGCTCCGCGTTCATTTTAGATTATTATAGAGAGTGTCTGTTATTTTTTACACGACTGCCCAACAAAAAAGGAGTGTAATGTGTTCAGGTTTCATCTATATATGTTTTCCGTTCATTTATTCCGCTATAATTTGTAAATGCTCCAACCAATTTAGAATAATTTGGTATTGTTAGAACCGTTATGTCATCCCGAGTATCATATCATACATATCATAGCCTACATATCAAGCCTACATATTATAGCCTATACTACATATCAATCCATCATATCCATGAAATCCATCATATCCATCCATCATATCCATAATATCATATCCATGATATCATAGCCTACATATCAAGTAAATATTTGTCTAAATGTCAAAATATCCAAATGTAAACAGTTATAAAAATATTAAAAATACAATAGTTTACTTCCTGTAACTGCAGTCGTGTTTTATTCTTTTTAATAGATTTACTTATTAAACTATGGTGTACGATATGTATAAAATGAAAAATATTCCTAGTGGAGGAATTTTGAACTTTCCGTAGAAGAGAGTCCATTATCAGAGGCATATTATTACTTGGGTATCTACCGTACCTATACTGGCGATTGTTGAGCGAATACATACTGTCGCGAACAGACATTTTTTTGGGTTAACGGGACCTTTAAACATGTAATCCACTAAACCTCAAAAACGAATTTTTGCAACCACAATACGTAACCATATACACTACATTAATGCTGGACAGTAAAACTGACCGAAACCATTGATTATAAAGTGTCTATAATCAATGCCGAAACTTTGCAGAATACTGAGTGACCTTCAAAAAAATGATTTAGTGAATTTATTTGTGTAACCTGTACGCCAGTTATCAAAAAGCCACTTCTAAATGTTATCTGGCCTGTAATATGCCTCCTTTCTTCTACATATCTAACGTACTTGCAAACTTTCCACAAAGGTTTCTTATTAACTATCTACTATCAGCCGATTGTGCAAAAAAAACTATTTTAGGAATACTAAGATTATAGCACCATAAATCACTTGCTGCACGCCATAAAACAGTTTATGGAGAAATGATGTAATAACCTATTATCTTAAAACATGCATTGTAAAACTGTTACTTATAATATAATACCTATATTATAACCATAATAATAATAATTTAACAACTATAATAATATCATAATTACTATAATAATATCTATAAATAACTATAATATAATACAACTTATAATATAATTTATTAACTATAATATAACTTATTAGCCATGTAAAGCTTCGTTTAAACAAAAAATATGCAACCAATTTTTTTAAGTGAGCAAGTTGACGAAGAGAACATAAAGCCACATGATTATTTTCAGGGTTTCATTATGTAGTTTCTTTTAACTATATTCGGAGTTAAAAAAATGTCAACATTGTTATGAAATTCACTTTTGGAAAAGGGAATTCAAAATTTAGTAAACGTAATACGATTGATTTTAAAGGCTGTATAATCAATGATAATACTTACCATTAGGAGTTATAGCAAAAATAATCATTGAGGCTATAAAATAGGAAATGCTTGAGAGGTGGGTACATTGTTTTTTATTTCATTTTATAGCTACGAAATGTTACTGTAGCCTTTAATTACTTTTGGAAATCGGAATGTATAAACAAATACCTAATCGAAAATATGGAAATACACCCCATAATTATTTAGTATTCTTTAATTCTAATTAATAACACTAGTAGCAAGGGCATATTCATTGGGGAGAGGGGGGCACAGGAGACGCGGCCCCTACCGAAATGTTTCGAGTTAAAAATAATTTGAGATAAAATTCATAATCAGGGAGAATTGGCGACTTAAGTAGGTACCTATAAGGCACTTAGGTACCTACTTAATTCGGGGGGCGCTCGCGTGGGCGACACGTAGCTTGACAGTTTAAGTAGCTTTGGATTTATTTACAGTCCTAGCGTTTGACCTTGCAGTCAACTGATGCAGAATCGCGGTTTTAAATCCTTAAAGTTAAATCTTATAGTTAATCCTTATATTATTATAGTAATTTATTTTTCTTCATTCCACTTTAATTTTCTAGTAAAAATAATGTATGAGTACTTCAGCTAAGCAACCAACTATCTACGTACTTCTGGGCCAAAACTTGATTCAGATCACCCGTGTTTAGCCGTCTTTATGACGCTCTTCAATTCGGCCAAAATCATTGGCCAGAGCTATTGGCAAGTATATTGGCCAACGCGAAGAGGGGCCTTTAATCGCCCTACCTTTGGGCTATTATTCAAAAAGTATGTAAATCCTTGTTTTTTTTCATTAAATTTCTTAATAACAATATTTGTTTTAAATCTACCAGACAAAATATATAGCGGTTTATATAAGCGGTTTTTATGTAGAGGTTTTATATATTTTTTTATATCTATATAATTTGTATATGCTTTTATATATTTTTTTTCGATATCATAATATAGCAGACTTATCACGTACGTTCTTTACAGGTTGAGTTTTTAATTAGTGGCAACCTTGAAGTGGGTAAATCAGTACGAGCTAATATGCAACTTTTCATAGATTTTTTTGGGAAAAATCAAGAAACATTTTTTATTTCGTTTTTTTTTTTTAATTGAAAATTTTAATGTTTAAAAAAATTGTATAAAAGGAGTTAAGCGCATTGCGCCATCTAGCGGTAGGTAAAATATCCCAAATATTGTTTATTCGCGATATTTTTCATATTGCTAGATGGCAAAGAGCGCTCAACGCTTGTCAAACTTTTATTTATCGGTGAAGTTTCCAAAGTATCCAAAGAAAAACAAACATTTTTATTTTTTTTTATTTTTGTCGAAATTTTATTTTAAAAGTTGTCTGTTTGCTCGTATTGATTCACCTGCTTCAAGGATGTCACTAATTAAAATTCAGCCTGTGGGTGGCGTGGCTAAACATTACTCTTGCCCAAGCTCTACTCGGGAGTCAACTTTCTCCAGTGAGATCACGCTTCCTTGCCTCCTGCTTTGATATTGGCTTTTTACCCTATTGAATAAAAAACATCTAACAATAAAAAACTGTTGATGTTACTGCCATTATATAGTGATAGTCTGCCATTCGAACTTCAACCCCTCCCAATTTTAGCTTTCTTACTTATAATTTATTAATTTGATGGTATTAAGTTATAAAAGTGGCTGGCGCGTCATTTCGGTGTGGTCAGTTCAATGTACGAATCTTCTGTTTTATTATTTTCTGTATTATTTATTTATAAATATTTATTATATATCTAAAAATATCTATAAACATCAATAAATATCTGTATCTATATACCCACTATAAGACCTATTTATATCTTTATTTATATCTAAATACATATACACATACCATCGTCTAACTCCTTCTCCTTAATCACTTCCAATTCCCTACCTCTCCCATCGGTTTTCTATTTTAATTTTCTATTTAACATGTACTTAGTTTATTTTACTATTAATTTTTAAGTTTAATATGCCGAAATCCAAATGTGTACCTAATATGCGGAAATTTGTTAATTTCATAGGAAACGATTATCGGCGTAATGTTTTTCTCTTTTTCTACATTATGTTTATGCACACGTTTCAATTGTATGCGCTGTATGTTTCCAGAAATAAAATAAAATAAAAAAAATACAATTATTATTAATCGTAATATAATACCACGATTTACTTTCTTAAATTTTCCATCTTATTTCTAATTTTAAGTATATAAATTGCTTACATGTATTCTGTGACCACTATTTATTTTATTTATATAATATTTGCGGCATTATTATCATTTTTTAACTTACTTGCATAGCGGAATATTAACGTTATCATTCTATTTCGATGAAAATGAGATATGGGAAATTTTAATAAATAATTTAAGATAATGAATATTTTTGTCCGTTTTATCATGTCATATAACTGTAACATTCCTCGATTTCATTTTAATAATATGATTTTAAAATAAGGATCTCATTATTTTTCTAATTCTGTCAACAAACTGTAAAGCACGAAAGAGACACATAATGGGGTCGATTGCGTTTCTTTTAAAATAAAATCGGAAAATAGTTCATGTGATAAATACAGAGCAGAGCGGAATGTGAAATGATCGGTTGTCACTTTTCCGCATTAAAACTACCCACCAAAGTTAAAATAACTTAATCTAACACCGCACGAAACTGTGTTGAAACTTATTCGGGGGTCTATAAGTTAGGTAGGTAGTTTTGGTGCGGGAAAATCGACGATAGTTCATTTCATATTTCGATCTAACGTATTGCTCTGTCTTGTTCGCTTTAACTAAGTTCCTATTTTAGTTCACGAAGAAACGCAATCGGGCCCAATGTTAGAGACACATAATGGGCCCGATTGCGTTTCTTTGTGAACTTAAACTGAAATTAGCTCAAGCGAACGAGATAGAGCAATACGATAGAGCGGAATATGAAACGAACGATCGTCGATAAAAACTACCTTTCGAACTTATAATAGATTCGTCCGAATAAATTTTAACACATTTCGTGCGATGTTAGATTCATAGGCTTTATCTCTTGTGGATAGTTTTAATGCGAAAAAGTAACAACTGTTCATTTCACATTCCTCTCTAGCGTATTGCCCTGTCTCGTTCACACTGACTAATTTCCGATTTTAGTTCAAGAAGAAACGCAATCGAGCTCAATGTTCGAGACACATAATGGGCCCGATTGCCTTTCTACATAAATATTAAAAATCAGTTCACGCGAACGAGACAGAGCAATACATTAGAGCAGAATATGAAATGAATGATATTCGATTTTCCTGCATCAAACCAACCTGTCGAACGTATAAGCCATTTGAATATGTTTGAATACATTTCGTGCGGACTTACATTCAGATGATTTATTTTCGGTGGGTAGTTTTAATGCAGAAAGGTGACAACCGTTCATTTCATATTCCGCTCTAACGTATTTCCCTGTCTCGTTCACATGAACTAATTTCCGATTTCAGTTCACGGAGAAACGCAATAGAGCCCAATGTAAGGAAGAAACGGATAAACGCAGTAGAGTCCAACACATAATATAAAACACAACGGGCCCGATTGCGTTTCTTCGTGAGCTAAAACCGTAATTAGTTCAAGCGAACGAGACAGAGCAATACGTTGGAGCGGAATATGATATGAACAATCATCGATTTTTCCCGCTTCAAAACTACCTGTCGTACTTACAGCTGTCCGAATAAGTGTGAACACATTTCGTGCGGTCTTGGATTCAGCTGCTTTATCTTCTGTGGGTAGTTTTAATGCGGAAAAGTGACAACCGTTCATTTCACATTCCGCTTTAACGTATTGCCCTGCCTCGTTCACATGAACTAACTTGCGTTTTAGTTCACGATGAAACGCAATCGAGCCTAATATAAATGTAACAAATAAGAGACACATATAATATAAGTTAGAACAGACTTTTAAGGTATACGTCATAATATAAGATAGAACAGATTAAAAAAAGCAGTTTGGCGACAATTTTTGACCCAGTTGATTGCCAATATCTAAGTTCTTAACAGTTCGTGTTAAAAGCCTTATACAACCTTTAAAATATGACATAAAGCCCATAGAAATGCAAACAGGATTATGTTTGATGTTATAAATAGGGACCATAACAATTTTGATAACCCCCCCCCCCCCCTCAAATTCCCTCCTCCCATACGACCCCCCTCCCCCCAACCCCCTACCCAATAGTGATAGTGTCAAGTGACTATGATAGCAAATGTAGTATATTTGAGTATTTCCCTGTTATTAAAATGGCTGTTTACCAATATGATGTAGTATTTTCTTAAATACGGCGGTATTTTATTTTTTTTGCGTCGCATGTATAAGAGATATTCGATTTCGGCGATATTCGGCTGGTCTCGGCCCTACGACGCATCTGTGTTCCGAATTCATCTGTGTACCGAATAAAGTCTAAGTTCAATGTTTCGAGACTGAAATATGACTAGCGAGCCCTCTGGTGGACCGATTTCAACCACAATCTTTTTTACTGTTGCCATAATCAAGTGATGCCTGCATGCCAAATTTCAGCTCAATCGGATAAAGAGTTTGGGCGCTATCGTGTAGGAATACACACACACACACACGCATACACACACACACACACACACACACACACACACACACACACACACACACACACACACACACACACACACACACACACACACACTGTGCCCCACACTGTGCCAATACACAAATACACACACATACAGGCCAGGCTTTTGAAGCTTTTTAAAACCTTACTATAAAAAAAAAATAAAAAAATAAAAAAAATAAAAAATAAAAAAAAACACACACACACACACACAAGGTGATGACATGGCTGATGAACCGTAGGTTGGCTCCCGATGAGGGAACTCCTCAACGGTTGTTAGCATTTATTTACAAAATCGACCAAAAAGCTGCGGCCCTGTTTTTTCCGCGAAAAGGCTGTCTTTCGAGGGGTTAAGTGTTTCTAAATATGTTATTAGGTATCGATGATAGTTTGTGTTAAATTATTTTTGTGTTTTTACTTGAACCTTTTAAATTATTTTTACTTTACTTATGTACACTTACTATAATTACTTTTACAGATGTGTGCAGATTCCCTCAACAGTTATTGTCGTTTCTTTATATGTAAAATTAGATTATCCATTTTTATTTTCTTTTATTATGAAGAACTTACAGTGTGCAGGTTGAAAATTGTACAAATATTAAAACCAATTTACATTTCTTTCAATACAAATAATTATACCTATAAAATTAAAGTCGCGTGACAAATTTAATGTTAGTATTTAATATGCATTCAATTTTCAAAATGAATGTAAAAAACAATATTTCATAAGTAAAAAGAACATTTACTACATAACTACAACGAAATCGTTGTGTAGCATTTGCTGGACTAGTACCACAGTATACCGAGAGAACAGTAGACGCACTCCCAACCGATAGGGGATTGCAAGGATAGGTTGTGAGGGAAGTGAGCAGAGGGGTAATCGACGAATGCCTTTGGTTAGCGTTACGCGCGTGCGAAGGTTGTCAAATTTATCAAAACGCTTGAACATCTGCGTTGGCGGAGTAAAAGACATGTGGCGGCCATATGCGATCCCTCGGACTCGTGACGTAGCTCGCTTCGTTTTCGATTTTGTTCTAATAGACGCTACTGTCTGGTATACTGTGCTAGTACTAATGTAAATGACACGTTTTGGTCGTATTAAATGCTGCATTATCGGTATTATATATCACGCTTTCAATTTATACGGGACTTATATGAAAATTATACGTATAAAACGTATTTGTATCAGTTTATCAGTTCCTCAGTGAAGCTGAAAGAAGACTCAATGGAAGTTTCAACTAAGGTATCATCCTAAATTTAGTTCAATGTTCCTCTGTCGAAAAGTGATCAATAAATGTTTATATTACGAATGTGTTATAAATGATAGGATATGTTAGCTCTAACATATTAAAATATAGTAAAATATAGGTTAGCTTTAAAATGTTGCCTGCAGGCAATAAGCTCGCCTTTTAGTACGAATAAAGCACTTATTATTATTATATATTACGCTGGGTCATTTCGGGTGAAAAAAGAAAAACACTCAATTTTAACATGTCGGGGATTTATTTTCCTATTTCATATACATATATACCATTCTTGTGTAATATTTGAATGGATAAATGGTTAAACAACACATGTCCCCAGATGTATTCTTTCAGGAGTCTGTAAAAACTGAATATAACTAAACCAGAAAATATAGAAAAATATAATAAATGTAGCTCCTACGGTGCTAAAAACTTCACGCAGTAAATTCATTTTTATCTTATTTACAATGACAAACAACCGTGACAGTCTTTGATTTCATATGATAATAGGATATCAAATACTGGTTTCCTCTAATAATTTTATGTTAATTTGAAAATTTACGTCAAATTGATAAGTGCTTTTGTGATAACGAGCTGTCGCTTTTGCGTCCGAGGCATGACATTTCACAAATACTAAAGTTATAATTTTCTGAAATAAAAAAAAACAGGTAAGAATTCTTTCGGATTTTGTTTATATATATATATATATATATATATATATATATATATATATATATATATATATATATATATATATATATATATATATATATATATATATATATATATATATATATATATATATATATATATATATATATATATATATATATATATATATATATATATATATATATATATATATATATATATATATATATATATATATATATATATATATATATATATATATATATATATATATATATATATATATATATATATATATATATATATATATATATATATATATATATATATATATATATATATATATATATATATATATATATATATATATATATATATATATATATATATATATATATATATATATATATATATATATATATATATATGATGAATGTCTCTCACTTGCGGAAAGAGATGTAGGTTTAAGTTGGGCCCATTTTACAACTAGTAACGCTCACCCTTCATCCAATTATCTTAAAAATTAAGCAACCATCCTTTTTAATAAACATATTTTTAAGCAGCAATTTTATCAGTGTAATAAACATTTTTCACAGGATGCAGAGGTTACCTTACCTTGCTGCGTTGGTAGTATCGTTGATAGCTGTTAGCGCTCATTGTATTAACAGCAATAGTAACAAGCGGGAAGGATGTCCAGTCGTTGAATCAGCATTCGGAAAGATCCAAGGATATCGGGTCAATACATCAGTGTCCAGCTTTTGTTCATTTATTGGAATACACTATGGGAAGGACACATCCGGAGTCCAGCGTTTCAAGGTATGTAGAGTTTTAAATCTGAAGACCTTAACATTTTGTTAATAGGCCAGTCAGTAGCGGTTCAAAACTGGGGGGTATGTTGCAAAAGGTGGTGTAGAAGATTTTATTTTTTTATATTGTGTATATTGATGCAACTAAGGATGCAATTCAAAATGGTAAGACGAGATATCTCGGGACAACTTTTGGCAGTTACAAAACCTCAAAATATTGAGACTATTTTAGGTTTCTCGCTCATAACTTCTTTACGATGTATCCTAGCCAAAAGTTGCGTCTAATGAGTGCCAAACCTAATATTTTGGTCAAGATATATAGTAGAAAACCGTGTTCAAAGATGGGCACCGGCGTCAGCACGGCACAGCGCGGGCGCGACGCGTCGGTTTTGGGCGGTGAATGGACGCCGGCGCCGGCCGGGCCGGGCTAGGTTGCGGTCCCTGCAGTTATTGCAGCTAAATTCAGGCAAAATTATAGGTACAGCATTTTCGTATGATAACGCTCCTTAAATAGTTTATTGAAGCGAAGCGTACCTGCAACTAGAAGCTTTACCTTGACTCCGTTCAAGAGATGCGGCCGTTCTTTCACGCAGCAGGCCACTTCTTGTATGCCAAAAGTACACTCATCTATCTTCAAGATATGCTGAAACTAAAAGATGTGATGGACTCAATCGAATTCAACAAGTTCACCGTGGAAGGAAAATTCACCATAAGAAGGTCAAAAAAGTTTTGGTCTGGAATCTTGGCAGATTGAGTCACGAGGACAATGAAAGTACAAGGTGGTCTCTCACTTGAAAGAGGGTTTTCTGAGACTGTTTTGGCTAAATTGATATTACCACAGTTATTCCTACCTTTGCGCAAACAGATGGTTAATAGAATTTGGATACCTGCGTTTAGGAAATGCTGATACTGCCACACATTATAGTATGAGGAGAAAAAATATTTGTATCGATGTAAGTGAATTTTGTATCTATCTATGTATTGTAATTATTATATCACATAATGTATGATGAATTCGATTACTTAAATCTATAAAAATATTTTATATTTGTTAATATAAAACGCAATATGTTCTATGTAGCAAGAAATTAATTGATAAAATTCGGTAAATATCCCGAGCTCGGTGGCTTTCCTGTGAAGATTGTAACAATCGCTATAGAGACATAAAATTAAATATCTTTTGTATTTCTCAGAGTCTCAAAGTTAAAAATTCTGAACAAATTGGAAACCTTTCTAAATTTACAAGTTTTCTAATAAACTTCGGCCAAAATCCATGTGGTCCAAAATTGATTTATAACTTATTTGTAATAGATAAATTAAAATAGAATACGGAAAGTAGATAATTATGTTAAATTAAATAAACTGTTAAATATTATTAAATAATTATAACCAAAATTAAGTAGTAAGTTATAGTTAATAGTCAATGATAATATTTAATATTAGAAACTGTCTGGATATATTAATTTGATGATAGATTGTCGGGTGTCATTTGTTTATCTATTTTATTTATTTTATTTTATTTATTTATTTAAGTCCATAAAAAATACATTTGGTTACAAAAACATTCTCTTAGCCTAATATTTCATAATTAATTAAACAGTTTTTTTTAATTTACCTAACTCGGAAAGAGATTCAGAAATAATAGTTTGTGGTTTACCACCTCACTAGGAATAACCTGTATCGAGGTGGTACCAACAGAAATCGTATATTGCCTGCTGAAAGAGCCATAATATACCCGCTCTTAGGTTTTCATTTTATTTTTATATTTTTTTAAAACTTTATATTGCAATGGTATTTACAATTAATAATTACAAGGATGGGGGTAGTTACTTTATTCTAAAATTTAAAAATGTTGAAGATACCAAATTAAACGGAAGGTATTTTCTTACATCTAATATAATACATACATAGATACGATTATCGCATAAACTTTACATGAATTTATATTAAAGGTATATATAAATAAAAATTATTATAAAGAAATACATACATATAATATGATAATTAAAAAATAAAAAATAGAAAAAATATTATTATGATAATACGAGTATATATTTACATATGCAAAGTGCCTTGATAACTATTTATCAAAGAAAATGACAATTTGCAATGCCAATTTTATTATATAATATAGGAGTTAATTAAGATTTTAGGTACCTACTACAATACAATACAATATAGCCGTAAATTTGCACAATATATATATAAATAGAAATATGTTCATTCAAGAGATTTTAATAACGCCTCGCAGTCTTTCCTAGATTTATTTAGCAGCCAATTTATCACCACTCTTCGAAAAGTAGGGTATGGTAAGTCGGTCGTCGGTACGTCCATTCTCAATTTATTGTATAGTCTCGGAGCTAGAAAAGTATAATGTCGTTGTCCATATGTCGTGTTCATTTTTACCTCAGGTTTATCAAGTATAGAATTTTTTTTCGCCATGTTTTGCGAGAGTAATTTGGTAAAAGTAATTTTTCAGTATTCCAGCTTTATAATGGATCATTGCTATAATTTTATATTTATCAATGCTACCTTTCTCTTAGTTAGCGAACCACAGCAAAGAAAGTCGGTTTTCAAAGTCAACCAGACGAAACATTGTATGTGACTGTTGAAAAAGGCACGTAGGAAGTTAATCACGGGTAACTTGTCTTTGTTCACAGCCTCCCCAGCCAGCTGACCCATGGCAAGGAGTCCTCAATGCGACAACGGAAGGTCCTCTTTGTCCTCAGTACCCGTTCTCCGATGAAATGAACGAGGATTGCCTCCTGCTCAATATCCATTCACCGATAGGGTTCCAAAAAGGCGCTCTGAGACCAGTGCTGTTCTGGCTGCATGGAGGGGAGTTTAGATTTGGAAATGGCAACCCTGAGACTTACGATCCTAGATATTTCTTGAAGAATGATGTCGTCATTGTCACCATACAGTATAGGTAAGAGGATTAGAGTAACAACTTAGCCCACTCTTAGACTAATCAGCCCCGGGATTTCAAAGTGGCGATACGATACGTCAACGCGACAAGACATTGAATTTGATATCGTCCTCGATTCGACGAATTCACTGATTCTGTTTCATAATCGTCTGCTAATCTCAAACTTGATACTTCCCGCGAGATTTCCGCCCCGATATCGTGCTCTGATTAGCCGGGGTCGGCCGTTTAGCAGTAAGTGGCATATGCTCACTTCGGAGCAGGCTCTGCGCGTGCTTAGTGCATTGAGCTAAGGGCAATTCGGATCGCGTCCTTTATTTATTAAATCGAATATCCCTATTTCTTGGCGCTATATTTTTTAAAGGCGCTATATTGGCTTCCTTAGCTTCGTGGATCGTAGACTGAAGTTCCATTTTGGACCCCCAAACTACCGTAGGTCGCGGTGCACCGCACCGGCTACACTGGCTTAGTTACGCTACTGGAAGCACTGTCAAATCGCTTCCAGAATCGTAAATATCGTCGAGTGACGACAATCGTGTATCGTATCGTCGCTTCAGAATCGGGGGCAGATGACAAGAGACATTACAAAAACAACCTGAGAAAAAGCGGAGCAGCTAGTGGATAGAGTCCAAGCGAATATCGCTTCGACTCTATCCAGATCTCCAGATCGCGGGCCAGTGCCGGATTATCCAATAGGCCAAGTAGGCACCGACCTATGGGCCCCACGCCTTTAAGGGCCCCTGGACAAGGGATCATTACAATAATATTTTTTTTAATTGTTTGTAATAGATAGAAAAAATCATGGAACCAAAATTCTATGGAGGAAATGCTGAATAAACTTTTTGATCCGACTAATATTATAATTATTATAAATTATGGGCAGTTGTCCGCTGCCAGTATGTGCGATCGTACATTGTTTAATGCGTGTCTTTGCTACGCGACATAAGTGTTGTAAAAATATTTAACGGTACACTTTGCCGGTGCGATCGTGTTTTGTTTGTATACACGTCTATTTACTGTATCGTCGTCAGAATGTCGTCGACAGCCCACAGGGGGCCCCGAAAAGTGCAAAGGGGCCCCTACATTTTGACGGCCTAAGGGCCTCTACATAGGATAATCCTGCGCTGTCGCGAAGCCATTGCAGTAAAGACAATACTTAATGACAGTCAATGGCACTGGATCTTTACATGGGCGAAACTCGCATACAGCGTAACTTTGACGTCTAAGGATGCTGTAACAGCAGCCTTTTACCAATAATTAATCGAAATTTAATAATCAGAAGACATAATGTCGAAATTAAATAATCTCATATTGTAAATAAGCTTTTCCCCGCGACTTCGTACACCCAAAGAGGACACCCTATCTAGAATTGTACACTGGCGATCTTGTAGTTCGATTCATGAGTGGAGCTTAATACCTGAATTTCGAGTTGGTTGGTCGATGATTGTCTAGCTAGTAGTATAAAATGTATAAAGTGTATGAAAGTGTATAAAGTATGAAAAGTATGAAAGTGTATTAAGTATGAAAGGTATGAAATGATGATGAAATTTATGAAATACTCTTTGAAATAGATGAAATTATGATGAAATGAATGAAATGAAATGTATGAAAGTGTATAAAGTATGAAATGTATGAAAGTGTATAAAGTATGAAATGTATGAAGAGCAGAAATTTCATTTTCTTAATTTTTAAAGTTATTAGATTTCGATATAAAGGTGAATAGGTTTTGAAGATTTATGCGTTCGACCAATAATTATCATAACTAATATTTACTTTGGATTGTCTATTTTTTTATATAAAAAATACTTACCTACTTTAACGATTTTTTCTTTGTATATTCTACAATCTGCATTGATTTATTGAATACAATATTTGATTAGATATTTGATTAATCCAACCGTTTCTTATTATATCGCGTTTCTACTTTGCTTGCTATGCCAGTTGTAATAAATGTTTATTTCCAATGCAGACATTAGATTTTCTTCACTTTGGGATACACAATATACTTTTTCGTTTCCGATTTCGGCTTTCGCCCGAAAATGCATGAAAAGCCAATTTCGTTTTTGGCTTTGATTTCGGTCAAAAAAATAAAATACTTTTTGGTCGGATGCTACGAGTGAATGCAACACTCAATGAGTGTTGCTTTAAAAAATCACATGCTTGGGACTGTTTCCTTACGAAAGTAGTGGTTTTTTATAGAGTGTGAATCGTGAGGCGACCGATCATCTCCCATTGCACTCTCGTCATAAATTTGCAATATCTGCATCGCTTCTTATCGTTCATTGACAACATTTTCAGGTTGGGTTCCTTCGGTTTCCTGAACGTGAACCACCGCGAAGCCTCCGGCAATATGGGTCTGAAGGACCAGGTGCTGGCGCTGCGTTGGGTCCAGGAGACCATCCACACCTTCGGCGGCAACCCCGACGCAGTCACCATCTTCGGCCAGAGCGCCGGCGGCATCGCAATCACGGCGCTCATGCTGTCTCCGATGGCCCAGGGTCTGTTCCAGCGGGGTATCGTCATGAGCGGTTCCATCCTCGGCTACCGCTTCTTCAACACTCAGCCGGAACCGTTCGCCTACAAACTGGGAGTCCAGCTGGGGTACAACAAGACAGACCCCGAGGATCTGGTGAACCACCTCAGGAGTTTTCCTGCTGAGGACGTAGTCGCCGCGACGATGTCCATGGAGTTTGCAGATGATTTTCAAAGAGGATATAACAACTATATACCATTTGTTGCCAGCATTGACAAAGAGGTAAGTTCAATATTAGTAGTTCCAGTAAAAGAAAGAATCAGTGACGTTACTAAAAAAATGGGTCCCGGTGCAAAATTAAACAAAAGAACTTACATTCATTATGGAATATAGGATATAATTACTGTACACCTAGCTACATTAAATATTGATATTGTAGCTATATTATAAATAGGCGTATTTATTTAGGGGCATTGCCTCGAACATGTTGCGAAACAAGTTCCCAAGAACTTCAGCAGGACACGCGAGATGACATTTTGAGGGAGAATGTTCAAAACATTTTTTCCTATATTAATAAGACGCTTTACTGTTCATTCAATTACTGAATTATATTTCTCTAGCTATGAATGTTGGTTAGAAATAAAAACAATAGCGTATATACTTTATTTTTTTACACGACAGCCCAACACAAAAGGAGTGTAATGTGTTCAGGGTTCATCTATGTATGTTTTCCGTTTCTTTATTCCGCTGTAACTTCTAAACGCTTGAACCGATTTAGAAGTGTGTAGTATTATTAGAACCGTTGTCATCCCGAGTGTCATAGGGATAGATAAAATCGAATTCAACGCCTGAACTTTGTAACACCCGACTTTTCCGCGATGTTGCAACCGCCGTTGTGCAGGGTTGGCTGTCGCCTGCGGTAGGCCTCTGCAACACGTCGGGTGTTACAAACTTTACGCGATAAATTCGTTTTTATCTTATTTATATGATCAAACAACCGTGGTAGACTTGATTTCATTCTATGTGGGTATTTTTTAGTCCTACCAGTCTCGCATTCGGTAGTTCTACTCAAAATAAATTATTAACAAGTCAATATATTTAAAAGAATAAAAAACACGACTGCCGTTATAGAAAGTGAATATTTAAAATTATTTTTATTGCGGTGTTTTATGAAATATTTTAGGTTTATGTATTTATCCATATAGATAGATGTATATTTCCGGAATGTACTCAATCAGACCTTTCATTTGACACTAAACACAATATGTTTATGTTAATTTAATGACATTTAAATAACTACTTAGGTACTTGATATATGGACATTACCCTGTGGCACTCGGGATCACATAACGATTCAAACAACATTACAAACTTCTAAATCGGTTTAAGCATTTGGATGTTATGGTGGAATAAAAACCGGAAAACATACATAAATGAACAGTGAACACATTACACTCCTTTTTTGTTAGGCAGTCGTGTGAAAAATAACCACGACTGACTAACTCCTTTAAAATAGTGTGAGTCAGTTCTCGTCACCAAGCACTGACGCCTGTAACTAACGATGTAAATCAGCCTATACTTCGAGCGACACTCTTGATTTGACATGGAATCCCTTGAAGAGAGTAAGTCCCAGTTGGACGTGATCTCTTCCCTGTATGTTTTCCAATAAAAAATAGGTAAGAAGAAGAGGCTCTCAGTCAGGAGCTTTTTGACCCTTTTTTCTTTGTTTCTTTTAGTTTGATGGCATTGAGGCTTTTCTTCCCCTTCACCCAATATACTTAGTCAACGGTGGAGATTTTGAAAGGCTACCACTTATGGTTGGATTTACCAACAGAGAAGGAATAAAGGTATTTGAACAGCTAGGAGGACACTTCGAATATCTAGATGAAATTAACATTAAGTAAGTATGCAAGTATTATTTACCTGATAGTATACGGCAGTTAAAATAAATTAATGAATAAGTAGGAAAACCAGAAACATCTAGCGGTTTACAACCAATAAATAAGACCGTTCGAAAACCAATCGGCGACTTAGTGGAGAGGAAGGGTCGTCGGGTGCAGTGGTTGAGGCTAAAGCAAACGACGTAGCGCACCGAGAGCATTATAATTAATTAAAAGCAAAAAAAAAGATTATTAAAGACAAGCTTTACCTTCAGAAGCTTTACCTAAAGACAAGCTTACCTTTCCTTCAGGGATTTCCAGTGGCAATCTCCCGGCTCCATCTTCAGACCATCGGCATAATATGTGATGGACAGTGCTCATATCAAAACCAAACGAGCCCAACCTGTCTTAGCACTTTCAATCGCGTAGTTCCAGTGGCAATCTCCCGGCTCTATCTTCAGATCCTCGTTATCATATGTAATGGAAAGTACTCGAGACAACAACACATGGGAGCTCAATCTCGACTATTTTACCTTTTTCCATCAAGTAGTTCCAGTGGCAATCTTCCGGCTCCATCTTCAGACCCTCGACATCGTATGTAATGGAAATTGCTCACGATAACAAAACATACTAGCCCAAATTCGACGCTCATACCATTTTCCATCAAGGAGTTCCAGTCCCTACATCCCGTCTCCTTTGTCAAATCAGCTCGATAGTTCCATAATATTGCATTGTCACCGAATTTATAAAAGAATGCCGAATTTCAACTCGATCGGATAACAGCAAATGGTTGAAAAATGGTTTCAAATTTTGAAACGATAACTTACGTATGAACATTGCAAAAATAGCCAATATTGTCGAACGTACCTACCAGTCTAGTGTTACACGAGGAGCGGTCGCGTCGCGCGGTCCCGGATGCGCGGCAACCGCGTGAGGGAGCTCAATATTGGGAACGCCTCAACGCCCAATTCGGCCCAGAAACCGCGTTAGTAACTCGTCTGCACAGCTTAAAGCCCGCGTCGGAAAGGGAAGCGCGGTTGTACCTACTTAGACGGACACGTCAAGGAAAGCCCCAAAGCTCGAGTCGCCGGAACAGCCACACGCAATGACCAGCTACGCGAAAGGTCTGCCGAGTCGCTGTGCTACCGTATTAATTGGTACTCCCAGAGGAGAGTACCGGCCCACCGACTTGCGAGTAGGAGGTATATATAGTTGCGACTGGCGTCGCATTTTTTCCGGCTTACAGCCATCACATAAAGGCATCCAGAGTTGGAGCTCGAGTGCACTCGATACACACCGCAGGGAAGATTGGGAACCTGCCACGTAAAAGCCCCGACAATGGACCAGGCTCATAGGATTCTCCGCTCACTGCTATATAGCTAGCGAAATATGTCTCGGGCTAAGATCAACTTCGCCCGGCGACTGATATACTGAAGACTGAACGTTCACAGCCCTCAGTACCCGGGTAGAGCGGCCGCACAGGCGGGCGGGCAGCCAGCTCAACGAACCCTTCCCGGAGATCCATACTCGGGAAGCCAACGGTAGCTGGCTGCGGACTAATCGTCGTACCAATGCAATCACTACCTAGTAAGTGTATTACCATGGCTTAGTAAGTAGTATTAGATTTAATCGTGATATTAACACACTGATGATATTGACCAGTCGACAACATTCTGCTGTATTTCATTTGTGCAAGGGAACGAGAAATCGGACGGTAGCTTAAATAAATAACTGAGTCTATCGCGGCTCTTCGTAGCGTCGGACGCAAATTAAATTTCTAGAGAATATGTTGTTCTGTATTTCAGATTCACTGAAACTGTGGTTCCTAACGATATCCCAGGAGATCGAGAACAGGCTGCTCAAAACTTAAGAAAGTTTTATTTCGGAGATAAGCCACTCAATAATGACACTTTTCTCAATTATATCACAATGGCTACTGATTCCTGGTAAGCACCTACCTACTTTAAGTAAGAATTATAATATTATGGGAACTATATCTATAGAGTAGTATATGCTTGAGTACGATGGTCGAGTTCCTCTCTATTAAAGCGCTTCCAAAAGGTCATTCTAAACTAATACTTTTCTGATTGTACGAGAATTAATGTCGTATCACTCACCACA
The DNA here is from genome assembly GCA_944548615.1 of Micropterix aruncella. Lineage (NCBI taxonomy): Eukaryota > Metazoa > Arthropoda > Insecta > Lepidoptera > Micropterigidae > Micropterix > Micropterix aruncella. The sequence continues at coordinate 15,941,418 of OX155958.1, forward strand.
GAGAAGCTCTTTTGACCCGTATTGTTTGTCCTTGTTAACGACATTGGCAAATGCCTCAGATTCTCTTAATTCTTATTCTCATTATTTTACTGAAACTCTTTTTTTTTACGCAGATGACCTAAAACTATTTACATCCATTAGCTCAAAAATTTTAAATTTCATTTGTTCTTAGTCCAAAAACAAGCGGTCACGATAATTGCTAAAGTAGACTCAACTGAATCCTGTATGTCAATCTTTGAGCGGTTTAAATAATGACGTTACCGGCTTTACATATTCACAAATTTGTAAGCAGTACATATTAGTCTATTTGTAGTCCACAAAGAAAATATCAGCGAAGAAAACAAATTCGTCACTTGAAAACATGAAACAAAACTAGCCTAAATTCACCTTTCACAAAAAGCCCACAAAAAGCATCGTCGTCAATATCACTACAATTCATTATGAGTCTTGGCTTCTTCAAGAATCTTCTTCCTTTCAACCTTATTCCTGGGCTTTGATTTCACAGTAAGCATTTAGGTCTTTAACCACAGAATCAAGCAATTGCAATTTTGGTCGTCCGACTTTATGATGCTCTTCAGGTTTTCCACAAAGGATATATTTTAACAGCTGTTCGTTTTCTATCCTTCCCACATGCCCTAGCCAACTGAGCAATCCGGTTTTGGGAAATATCACAACATGCACATATAGGCTATACAGTTTTCTCCGGTGCTGAGGCGTGCTCGCTAACTTTTGGCCTCATATACTCACTCAAATTCGCGCAAGGACCCATGGAGAGAGCTATGGTTAGAATTTCACTGCGTGATAGGATCCGAAACGAGAAAATCCGCAGAAGAACGAAGGTACTGTCACATTTCTAAAAACTAGCACGTTGAAGTGGCAATGACTAAGCAATATAGCTCGCAGAAGTTAAGACGGGTCTGATGCACTCATCAGTATATCTTGTAGAGGGTTATGTTTGTCCTCGGGATAGTAGGTGGAATTAATTTAAGACTGTAGTCCTAAGTATCACCTATTTGTAGCAATTAAACGTATTATCTCTTCATTGTGGCTTATAATTAATAAGACGAAGTATGTGAATTTCCTAACAACAAAAGGACCTGGGTTTATTATTTCAGCGTAGGCAGCTATTTATTTAGTTTTATCCTAATTTATTTTCAGGCCCATACATTTTTCTGCTCTATCCAGTAATCAAAATGCTTCCTTGGGGGATTGTAGAGAGTGTGTCATGATAATAATATCATCACCAAATGCCAGTACTTGTACCGACCTATTGAATATGGTGCCGATAGTATTTATACTAGAGTTACGTATTGTCTTCTTAAGAGCCAAATTGAAGAGCAATAAAACATCGATTGTGTCACCCCAAGACTTTCCCGGCAATTAGCCAAGGACGTCATCTCATTCAATTTAAAATTCTAATCGCAAACGCGCAACGCCGTAAATTGACATAATTGATTCCCCATACATTTATATGGCGGAATTTAAATAGTATTAGTGCAGCTTATATGTGAGATATTCCAACCACAATTTTACAACGTGATTTCGGTCCAACGAGGCATCTGAGTACCGAACTACAAGTCTCTAACGGCAATATTTCGAAATTATAGTATGACTAACACGCCCTCTGGTGTACCGATTTTTACTACAATCTTTTCGAATCTTGCCATGACCGAATGATGCCTGCATGACAAATTTCAGCTCAATCGGATGAAGCGTTTAGGCGTTATTGTGGAGGAATACACACACAAACACACCCTCACACATACACACACACACATACACACAAACTCACAGCCAGAATTAAGTCTGGAAATGTTCCTAATCGCACTGTCAAAGTCAACCATATAACTAATAATAATAGATACATTAGAGAGTCGATATTGTTGCTGTTAATACGTTAGACTCCCTATCGTGATATATTTATATTTATTTATTTCGGGCAATTCACGAGAAATATCTTGAAAATACAACATAAAAGACAATAAGCCATAGCAAGTGTCGTGTATTTACAAATACCATATCGCATGTCGCTTCACTAAACCTAACTTTTGCTAGAGCGGACATTACATTGCATTAGATATCAATATATAGATGTCAATCCTTTATAAATGTAGAGTTAGAGTAAAAAAATAGTATAAATGATTTTTGATCCAGGTGTTACTTTTGTAGCTAGCTCAAGCGGTTATGTGAACGCTCTAGCGGTTATGTAACTAGCTCAAGCGTTGGCTGAAAGTTATTGTTTGGTACTCTCATTGATAATCAATGTTACTGTCTTCACTTTACAGGTACGTACATCCAACGGACTATTTCCTCCGCCTCCTGGAAGTGGTCGGCAACAACCAGCCCGTTTACTACTACGAGTTCTCCTTCGACGGCGCGTTCAATTTCTTTAAAACTACCGTGAATGCCAAATACCCTGGCGCGAGCCATGCTGACGACCTGGGATACCTCTGGCATTCGGATCTCTTGGCGGATAAGGTGGACGCCAGCGGTGCTTCCGAGAAAGTTAGAGAGAGGCATGTGCAGATGTTTGTAAACTTCGCTGTTGAAGGGTGAGTGGACGTTTGTGAAGTTGTGTTAGGTTGTTTAATTGTCTCGTAGGTCAGCGTGGACCTTTCCTAAACGTCGATCAGCTGGCATGGCCCCGTTATAATTGTAGGTGTCTGAATATCTTCTCCTTCTTTGTTTTATTGTCTAACGCCACCAGTGTGCAGGGGATGTAGGGAAGCTTTTTGCGAGTATTAGTATATAAAGTTGTATAAAGCTATAAATATATACTATAAAGTTGAGCAATATAATACCATAAATAATCAATGGTCCCAGGAAGGAGTTATACAAAGTGTTAACGGAGTATTTTGAAAGATTTTAACTGATGATTTACATGCATAAGAGAAGCAAAAAAATTCTATAGAAATATTCTCTACTCTGACATACTTTGTGGAAAAGTGAAAACAAAAAGTCTGATAGCTCACTCCAGTTAACTTTCTGGTGTTTACTAAAATAAAACTTTAGCAATGCGTGGAGAAGTAATGGGGAAAAGTAACATACGAACAAGGCTAAATTATGCGATTTTTTTGTTTTAATATATTTTGTAAATAGTCATCGTGACATTTTAAACATTTCTTTAATCCCTTTATGCACAAAAATCCTTACTAACAATATCTTGCAAGAGTCCGTTAACACACTGCTCCTATATTTTTTAGAAGAGATATTCGTCCAAATTTCAATTAAAATTCAAATATCTTTCCTCATTTACTTAAGAGAGAAATATCACCTGAAATTTAAATTTATGATAGGCGTTCATACGTTAAATTATCAAAATTCCCCGTTTTACACCTTAGGAGTTGAATCCATAAGAATATGAATTTGTTTTTTTTTATTGCACATTTCATCTGAATTTCCGATTTCTATTAACGGAAAATAAATCAATCACCGTTTTACCCAAGGAGGGGTAGCATTTTACTAAACCCTCGAAATCTTATTACTTTATTTCCTTATGGATAATGTGGTCCGAAATTGAAAATTCCCATTTTAAACCTATCGGAGATAAGCATCTGATAGTCATTGATCGATTATTTAAAAAGGAGGCGACCAAAGTTAACTTGGGGAGTGCAAATTTCTAGCGCAAAGGAAGCTACATACACACGGGCAATACAATCTGATAAATAAAGAACCGGTGTACTAAATTCGACGCAGAGAAGAGGCAAGCTCTCATCGAGGAGATGCGACACCAAGGAAACAAACGCCGCCCGGTGGGTCTAACTTGTACTTTGAGGGACTTAGGTACCAACTTTCTTTTTTCACTGTTTATGCCGATGGATAGGCTATATTAAGTTTAACAATAGTTGGCCCTCGTGGTTTTTCCTAAACTTTATACTTTCGTCAGAAAACTATATTTTCTGACTATTTGTATGGGACCAATCAAAAAGAACTGAATTTCTGCTTTGTCCTGATCGATCCCGCTTTGAAACCTTTTTTTCACAATCCTTGTCTGCTCTACTATCCATCTGAATATTGAACGTATGCATAAAAATGCCAGTGCCAGATGAATGGACCAGAAAAATTATAAAAATTACATATTTTAAAGTATATTTGTTTATTACCTTAGGTTATTGAAAGCCAAATTTAACACGGAATAGTAAATTAAACTACATAATACTTTAAAACTAATAAAAGTAGATTTTTAACGTAGGTACCAAATTATTAAATTGCCTAAATTTACTAATATTTTCTGGATTTAGTATTTTTAAACGATGTGATTCGTTAATATAATAATCTACGAGTATGTAAAACACATACTAAAAAAAACAGAAAATATTTTTTTCTGCCTAAAGTATAGAAAATATAAATTTTAGGAAAAACACAAAGACCATCTTTTGATAAGGTTAATAAGGTCTATCCATGGGCATAAAGACATCAGTGAAAAAGACAGTTGTTTATGAGGTCCCTCAAAGTACAGTTTCGACCCACAGTGCTCCGCAAGTTTTGCGCAGGACATAAGACTATGGCAAAAATTGTCGGAACAAAACCTAAGATTTGCTAGATTTGTACTGCCAGATAGCACAGGTCCCGCTTCATGTAACATTACGTTATACGATACACGAATGAACCCATTGTGTAGGTAAGTTAATTAATAAGCTATAAACGATTAACAAAAACTACAGTTGCCATATTCTGACCTGGACGATACAATATTGTAAGCTTAGGATTATTTCGGCAAGTAATTCAAGTATAAATATACTTCAGCATTCATACACATATACGAATTCCACTCTGTATACACTATACATACTCCTAGATGGCGTACTGCGGAGTTTAAACAAAACTCAGAAGCTATAAATAACTCTGAAAATAACTCAGAAGCTATAAACCTCTGTATATAAGTAAATTAAGTCAAATGCTTAGGCACACAAATAATTTGTATAATATGATTTTATGTTTTAGAGATCCCACACCCACAAAGTCAGACCTCATCCCCGTGAAATGGACACCGATAGAGTACCCAAATATGCGATACATGGAAATAGACGAAGACCTTGAGATGGTGAACCACTCCCCAAGGAGAAATGTGACAATCTTCTGGCAAAATATCTACGATCTGGAGCGAATATAATTAAGTGTCGGCACCTCAGCAGAAAAAAAGCATTTTCTCTGTCTGAATTCGGAACCGTATAAAACCAAAAACAACAGCCCGTAGGATCACAACTGCTTTATATAGATACTTTTATATATAGATAAAGGTCTAAAATACATTCTGATTAAAAACATTGTAATAAACATATAAATAGGTACCTACTAGGAAAATTACGTGTTTAAATTATAAAAATATTTTTGTACGGGCGAAAATGACCTCCAGAGAAAAAAGAAATATACATGACGTTTTTACTGGACGGGCATTTTTTTAAGTAGGTGAATCAGTACAACAAAATAAGCAACTTTTATTAAAAAATATAAAAAAAATGTTTTTTTTAAATTTGTTTTTTTGTTTTTTTTTTTTTTAAATAGTGTGAAAAGCTGTGATTACGATGTTTTATCTAGCGGTAAGTAAAATGTCGCTAATATTGTTTATTTACGCTATATTTCCTACCGCTAGATAGCGCAGCGCGCTTAAACGCTTCTCAAACCTTCATTTTATAGGTCGATGGGCCACGTCGGACAATGAAACAACGGCACCTTGTATGCGACGTAAGATTTATTTCTGAACAGCCGGCGCGGTTACGTAAGATACGGAGCGGGCAGCAAAGCAACGTGCGCTCCGCCGGAGGATCGATTTCTCACTGGCGCCCGGTGGTGACCGGTGCGCGCCGCCGCCAGGCGGCCGCTTCGCGCAGCGGACGATCCAAACAGTGTTGTCAACTTGGGCTTTAATTATGATGATGTACATGGATTTTAAAACATTACTTAAACATAAAGCGTCGAGTTTGATGCCACATCACTCCCCTCCTGAGACCGTCAAGGGCGATAATAGCTAGGTATACGAACTTCACGTCCTGAGCGCGTCCTTTTAGCAGTGTCCTCTGTTTTCGGGATTGGGATTACGTTTGGCGTGGTGTGATTAGCAGGAGTGGTTGCGGCGTCGTCCAGTATGTAGGCTGGTTTTACACGGTCGATAGATACTGTAACGTCTTTGCCGTTTATTATGAGTTTGAAAACCTTATCTCCTCTTTGCCTTACTTCGTATGGCCCTGTATAGGCTGGTTGTAGTGGGGGATGACAGGTGTCATCTCTCAGGAATACGTGACTCGTCGTGCTGAGGTCTTTGAATACGAAGACAGATCTCCTGTTAGTATGACGAGTGGCTGGTACTGGCGCCAAATTGTGTGCGAACTTGCGGAGTCGAGTTATGTAGTCTGCCATGTCCGCCGTGTCGTCCGCTCCTGGTTTAACGTCTATGAATTCTCCAGGCAGTCTCAGCGGCTCCCCGTATACCAGTTCGGCAGTAGAAGCGTTCAAATCTTCCTTGTAGGCACTGCGTATCCCCAGCAGGACCAACGGTAGGGATTCGACCCAGCTGCTATTAGCGTGACAGGTGATGGCTGCTTTTAACTGCCGGTGGAATCGCTCTACGAGACCGTTGCACGCCGGGTGATAGGCGGTTGTACGACGGTGCTGGAACCCAACTAATTCTGACAGGTGTCTAAACATAGTGCTCTCGAATTGTCTGCCGCGGTCGGTGACAATATCGTTGGGGCAGCCAAAGCGAGCTATCCACCCGTGGAGTAACCCTTTTGCTACGGCTTCTGCCGTGATTTCTTGCAGTGGGACTACCTCAGGCCATCGTGTATATCGGTCGACGACTGTGAGGCAATATTTGTATCCTTGAGACGCTGGCATAGGACCTATTAGGTCTATATGAATATTCATAAACCTTGCTCTGGGAAGTCTGTACGTGCCCAGTGGTGATGAGACGTGGCGTGTAATTTTAGTACGCTGGCATGCCAAACACGCTCGCGCCCACTCTCGGCAGTCCTTTTTCATACTTGGCCATACGTAGCGATCTGTCAGCAGCTTGGTAGAGGCGTTCGCACCTGGGTGACTAAGGGAGTGGAGGCTTTCAAATACCTGCCGTCGCAAGTCTTTTGAGACGTACGGTCGCGGCGTCTTGCCGCTTTCGTCGACGTACAATTCGGAGTGCGTTCCCGGTAACTTGATCTTCTTCAGGCATAAGGAGGTGTCGCTGAGTAGTAGCTGCTTTAACTCTGTGTCCTCGGTTTGAGACAGTGCTAACTTGTTCAGGTCCACCGGCTGTGTAATGTGTTCAATCCGGGACAAGGTGTCCGCCACCACGTTATCTTTCCCTGAAATGTGCCTGATGTCCGTTGTAAACTGCGAGATGTAATCGAGGTGCCGGAATTGTCTCGGTGAGCAATTGTCTTTACGTGAGTGGAATGCGGAACATATTGGCTTGTGGTCGGTGTATATTGTAAAGACTCGTGCGTCGACCATGTGCCGGAAATATTTGATGGCTTCGTATATTGCTAGGAGCTCACGATCGTATGGTGAGTACTTGCTCTGAGCGGGAGTCAATTTCCTTGAGAAAAAGGCGAGCGGCTGCCAATCTCCATTTGTCTGTTGCTGCAACGCTGCGCCCATGGCCGTATCGGAAGCGTCGGTGACTATGGCGAGTTTGGCCTGACTGTTGGGATGTGCTAGCAGTGCAGCCTGGCATAAACTCTCCTTGCAGCGCGCGAAAGCGTCATATTCTTCGGCGCCGAAGTTCACCGGATGTGAGCCTTTTACTGAGCCGGTCAACAGTGTGTTGAGTGGAGCCTGGAATTGTGCTGCGCCTGGGATAAATCTGCGATAGAAATTTATCATTCCCAGGAATCGGCGCAGCTCCTTCACGTTCTTGGGAGCTGGGAAGTTTTTGATAGCGTCAACCTTTTCTGGGAGCGGCTTCGTGCCTTCCTCTGATATGCTGTATCCGAGAAACGTTACCTCCGAGGCACCGAAGACACACTTAGAGGTGTTTACCACCATGCCGTGGTCGTTTAGCCTGGTGAAGATCTGTCGCAGGTGCTCCTTGTGTGAGTCTTCGTCTTTCGAGTAGACCAAAAAATCGTCCAAATACGCGAAGCAATAATCGAGTCCCCTGATCATGTCATCGACGAAACGCTGGAAGGTTTGTCCCGCGTTGCGGAGTCCATAATTCATGAAAGGAAACTCGTACATTCCGAATGGTGTAGTGATTGCGGTCTTCGAAATATCTTCTGGGTTGACTGGGATCTGATTATAGGCCTTCTCCAAGTCAATTGTAGAGAATACCTTACAACCAGAAATATTGTGAGCGAAATCGTGGATGTGTCTGATGGGATATTTATCCGGGACCGTTCTGGAATTTAGCATCCTGTAATCGCCGCAAGGACGCCAGCCGTTATCTTTTTTTGGTGCTAGGTGTAGTGGTGAAGACCATGGTGAATCTGAAGGTCTCGCGGTACCGTTCTGTAACATGGCAGCAAATTCGTCCTTCGCTATCTTCAGTTTGTCCGGAGCCAACCGTCGAGGTGAACAAGACGCGGGGGGTCCTGACGTGGTGCGAATGTGGTGAAGGATGTTATGCTTGGGAGCTCGATGCACTCCGGAGGGACGCGTGATGTCGGGGTACTCTGCTAGTATGCGGTGATACACCGACTTACCGGATACAATTTTCACCGATGAAATGTCTTCAGTTGGACGAGCTGGCAACGCCGCCGTAACGAGGCTAGTCGTATTATCGAGAAGCTGTTGGTTTCTGCAGTCAACTATGAGGTTGTAGTATGACAGAAAGTCTACGCCGATTATCGCCTTTGTCACGTCCGCGACAACAAATTGCCAATTGAAATCACGCCGCAAGCCTAAATTAAGCTTTAGGTGTAAGTAGCCGTAAGTAAAGATAGTAGAGCCGTTTGCAGCGCATAAGTGGTACTTTGTTTTCTGTCGTCGGTTTGTAAGTGCCGACCTTGGAAATACGCAGAGATCGCTACCGGTATCTACGAGAAACTGCGTCTTCGTTATGCGGTCGGTGACGAATATGCGACCAGTGCTGCGGCAGTCGGCGGTCGCCATTATCGGCTGCCCTTGTCGTTTCCCGCTTGAAAGTCGCAGGGTTTCACGCACTTGTTTGCCCTCTCGCCAAATTTTGTGTGGTACCAACACCTTGGGTATTTTTTATAGTTGGAGTCGGATCTCTTTGAGTTGGAACGATTGCGTGACTTACTGTCAGGTCGTGTCTGCGATCGTGACTGCCTATTGTTTAGCTGGCTTTTGAGCGTCCTCATCTCCCTAGTTAATTCGCTTACCTGACGAATGAGGTCATTTAATGGTGAGTCAGCCGCAGATGTGGATGCTACCTGGTGTTTGGGTACGACATCGTAGACGCGATCGGCCAAGTCGGCCAACACCTCCAGAGAATGTGTTGTTTGCGATGCGAGGATCGACTGGATGCTGATTGGTAGGCGGTTGGTCCATATATCCAGCAGGAATTCTCCAGGTACGTTTGGGCCCGCCAACTGTTGTAGGTGCCTCAGGAATTGCGAGGGTTTTCGGTCGCCTAATTCTTCTCTATCTAGGAGCTGTTTCACTCTTTGCTGCCGAGTTGCCGAAAGCCGCTTGATTAACTCGCTTTTTAGCTTCTGATATTTGTCGGTGGCTGGTGGTGAGACGATGACGTCTTCTACTTCGGCTGCGTACTGCGAGTCGAGTTGCGCCACCACGTAGTAAAATTTCGTCGCGTCTGTCGTGATATTCGAGATTGCGAATTGGCTCTCGATTTGCGCGAACCAAATTGCCGGTTTTTCGGGCCAAAAAGCTGGTACTCGGACGCCCACGCGGTACACGTCGGCCGTTGCGTCAGCCGATTTGCCGCTGCCATTTTGGCTTTGTCCGGGTGTGGCTTTATCTTCACTCATTTTCTTTTGGGGTCACCACTTATAGGTCGATGGGCCACGTCGGACAATGAAACAACGGCACCTTGTATGCGACGTAAGATTTATTTCTGAACAGCCGGCGCGGTTACGTAAGATACGGAGCGGGCAGCAAAGCAACGTGCGCTCCGCCAGAGGATCGATTTCTCACTGGCGCCCGGTGGTGACCGGTGCGCGCCGCCGCCAGGCGGCCGCTTCGCGCAGCGGACGATCCAAACAGTGTTGTCAACTTGGGCTTTAATTATGATGATGTACATGGATTTTAAAACATTACTTAAACATAAAGCGTCGAGTTTGATGCCACAATTTAAAAATCAACTTCTTCAAATTTTCAATTTAAAAAAAAAAAAAACCAATTTTTATTTTTTAAAAAATGGTTTTTATTAAAAAAAATATTAAAAGTTGTTTACTACATTGTACTGATTCACCCACTAAAAAAATACCCGTCTAGTTAAAGCACCCCGTATGTGTGTGTGGATAGTAGTGCTGTGACGTGAATAAAAAACCGCGACCTATAATTTTAAAATTTGGTAATAATAATAATAGAAATATTTTTTTGCAGGCATAAAGCAATAAAATAAGATATGTGAAAAAAGAGGGAAAAAAATGAACACTGCATATGTGGTCTTTCAGGCAATGACGCTGCTCCTGTATATGTCAGTAAACATCTCACATAGAAAAAAAAATAATTTCGATAATGTTTGTTAGAGAAAAAAAATCGTTTGTCACCCCAAGACATTTCCGGCAATTAGCCAAGGGCGTCATCTCATTCAATTTAAAAAATCGAATTGCAAGCGAGCGTCGCCTGAAAATTCGCCGATAATCATTCGAGGTTTGTACGAGCGACACAACGCAATAGAGATTTAAATTTACAACGTACGTTGCGTGATATCAAAAGCGCGACGCCGCAAATTTAAATATTTGATTCCTCCTTACTTTTGTATGGAGGACTTTATATATTACTTGCGTCGCTTGTATATCAGATGATCCAAACAACGTAATTCCGGCCCAACAAGGCATCTGTGTACCAAATTTCAAATCTCGAAGTTCAATATTTCAAGATTAAAGTATGACTAGAGCCCCCTCTGGTGGACCGATTTCAACCAAGATCTTACCAACTCTTGCCATGATTAAATGATGCCTGTTTACCAAATTTCAGCTCAATCGGATGAAGCATTTTGACGCTATCGTGGAGGAATACACACACACACACACACACACACACACAACAGATACACACAGACACACAAACCCACAAACAAACTTCAGTCTGGAAATGGTCTCTTCTTCTGGGTTAAAACTTATATTGGAAAATAACCCACATCAAATATGAAAATTTTATATGCACTATTTAGGCACATACCTACGTCACTAGCGCGCATAGCTAAGCATGGATATTATAAACTTCTTAGAGTCCAGCCATGTCACTGTAACTGCGGATATAAATGCCTGTAGTTCCATAATATCTCAGATATGTAGCCTAACAATATTATCCTTTAACATAAGAAGCATTAACTGTAACTTTGATAATTTAATTCTCATGATCCAAGATCTACAGCTGACTTAAATATTATTATTCTAATAGAGGATTTGGTGGAAAACGCATTTGTAGACAAGCAGAACAAGGGTTATTCAATGTTTTACACCAAAAATAATTATTCACAAAACGATGGAGTTATTGTGTATGTTAATCATTCCGTTCAAAATATCACTGTATCGGAAATAAAACTAGAAGGTATTAACTGTTTGCAGATAAATCCTGACAACACAATCAACGTTATTGGGGTTTACAGAAGTCTATCAGTCTCTAATATTTCCTTATTTTAGAGACACCTGATAATTTACTACCCTCAAACGTTTCGAATGACCTAGTCCTTTGAGGATATTTTAATATGTCCTTATGTGAAAAAAAAAAACATAATTATATAATGAATCCTTACGAGTAATGACTGTACATGGTTTGCAGTGCCTGGTAAATAAACCTACAAGGGGGAAGCAATTGCCTTAAACGACAATTACTGATCACTGTCCTATCATAGTAAAATTGTCACAGTATAAAACGAATACAGTTATTTATAAAAAAGGATTTAGGAAAACGAAATGGATTTTAAATAGTATGTATTTAATAAGGTATTATATGACCTGGAGCAGATTGATTGGTCTCCCGTATACAACGTTACAAGACAAGTGTAGAACATGAGTATTTAGCAACATACTGAGTATTTTATCCAAACTTTACCCATATGCATCCAAACTTATACTATTTATTATATATATATATATATATATATATATATATATATATATATATATATATATATATATATATATATATATATATATATATATATATATATATATATATATATATATATATATATATATATATATATATATATATATATTTATATATATATATATATATATATTTATATATATATTTATATATATATATATATATATATATATATATATATATATATATATATATATATATATATATATATATATATATATATATATATATATATATATATATATATATATATATATATATATATATATATATATATATATATATATATATATATATATATATATATATATATATATATATATATATATATATATATATATATATATATATATTTATGTATATATATATATATATATATATATATATATATATATATATATATATATATATATATATATATATATATATATATATATATATATATATATATATATATCAATTTTACTTTAAAGATCAAATTGGTAAGATGTAAGAATTTATGGAAACGGTTAATAAAGAAAACCAAAGAGGACTATTATAAAAATAAAATAGCAGAAAATAATAGTGATTCTAAAAGGTATGGCAGCTAATCAAGGAAGAAGCCAATATTTCCAATAACATGCAAACCATCGATAATTTAGTCATTGAAAATCGAGTAGTCACTGCCCCCAGAGAACATGCCAGAAGTAGTTAATGTAGGTATGTAACACGCACTTTGCCAGTGTAGTTTTAGAACTGGCGAACAAAATACTAGAAAGAAAAAAATCGCCCGGGATGATTTGAACTCTACTAAAGAAGTTACCAACTTAGGTAAACTAGACAGTCTACCCTGGACAACGGCAGTTGCAACATCGTCGAAACGTCGGGTGCTACAAACTTCAGGCGGCAAAACGTTTTCATCCTATTTATAATGTCAAACATCCGCGATAGCCTCCTTTTAAAAAACATTATTAGCGAACTACACTATTTGATCATGTATTTTCCAAAATAATACACGTATATCAATGACAGTTATGAAGGTGTGCCCTTCACAGATAGTATGTTCACGTCATTTCCAAACCCTGGGAACGTCTATGAAGACCATATAGAAATAAGAAGCCATCAAACTTGAGAGGCGCTGTTTTGTCGTCTGCCTTTTTCCCGCTCTGGCGAGTCACCAGCCATTTTGCCAGACGGCTGCAGTCGCAGCCAGTCTCGCGGCCTCAGCTACCGCCTTGGACCAGTGTTGCCAAATTAGCCACTTTGTCAACCGATATCAACAGAAAACATGAACCTGACGACTTTATTTTTTAAGCGACTTTTCGAGGATTTTCCAAGACACTTAAATTACTTAATCTTTTTTTGACATAGAACTTTTAACTTAGCATCCTAATCGAATTCTGAAAGCCACCAGAGTCAAGTTCATGGTAATAATTTATTATTTAATATTATGTATTATTCTATTAAAAGAAGTATGTGAAACAATAGCTGCTACCAAATTATGAGCCACGCAAATTAACTCTAAAGCGGATAATACCCAGCAAAGTAGGATCCAAACAAAAAGGGAATACGGTTTCTTACAACAGTGAAATCAAATACAACTAGAGCTGTCAACTACAACGGGCGAACCCGTCACCTCAGGAAGTTTTAACGAAGTCTCCCGTGAGGTGAGCGCAGAAGACTTGGGACGAAAAACAACCCACAGTCTAGTTACACCACCTGCCCGTCAGAGGCCAACGCCTTACAGCGAGGCACCGGCAAAGGTACCCAAAGTTTCAAGAGCAGTTGCCATAAGGTTAACAACCATCCCCGTCTATAGGAAACATTACTATTCCCAGACTCCCCCGGCTGTTAGTTGGAGTGCACAATCGATTGGCTGACGCCGCACGGTGCGCAAACCGTCCAGGAAGGTTGACTCCTAGGGGAGGCTGGCCCGCAGGCCAGCTTCATACCTTGGATCTCCCTTCTGCGTGGAGGCCGCCGGCTAGGTGTTGACCCGTGAGTATGACCGACCCTGATCGAATGGGTCTTCGTGGCCACTGCAAGAGGGCCTATTAGTTCCCTGGAATCAAATACAGTTGGGCCGCGGTTATTCGAGTTCCGATTAACCGAGTTCTATGTTAACCGAGGTCGAGAAGGCCACGGCCAGGCCATGTTTTTACCCCCCTCCCCCCCAAACTTCCCCTCTGCTTCAATTGTACTATGCTGTACTGTATTTTTATTTTAAGTTTTCAAAATCATCCATTTTAAACTTTACCGTATGTTTCCCCTCGATTTACGACAGAGTCCGTGTTATCCGAGTTTTCGATTGTTCGAGGTACCCCTCGGTCCACATTACCTCGGATAAGCGAGGTCCTACTGTACTTACATATTGTAAAATGGGAATAAATCAAGCATATCATAAATATTTACCAGAATTAGAAAATATAGGAACACTTCGCCTTAATGGTTTATGCTGTTCATTCTCATTTTAAAAAATCCTGTTATTTTTCTATTATTAGTTACATTCTTTTATTTTGGGGCTTTTTCACTTTATGCAGGTTGGTAGGTGCCTAATAAAAGACTGAAATAAATAGCCTTTATATAATTATGTCTAGTATTATTATTATATAAAGATGTTAGCATTCGCATTTTTATATTATTCGTCGAATAATATAAAAATGAATTTTTATATTATTCGTCAAATAATAGTGTGTATTATGCAATAATGGCAAAATAAATGTCTGATATCAATTTTGGAAGAATAAAATACAAATTTAAGAATAATAATTAAGGAAGAAATCATTTAAGAGGAAATAACAAGGCATTATTTAGTATAATCAAATACAAGTATGTAGAAAGC
Organism: Micropterix aruncella; assembly: GCA_944548615.1. Lineage (NCBI taxonomy): Eukaryota > Metazoa > Arthropoda > Insecta > Lepidoptera > Micropterigidae > Micropterix > Micropterix aruncella. Next base: position 15,956,437 of record OX155958.1, read on the forward strand.
AGCAATAAAATAAAAATAAACATTATTTTGGCAAGATTAACTTCAGTATGAAATGTTACGCTTTTTTTTGTTAAATTCAGTAATAATAAAGATGTAGGTATGTACCTATGGAATAAACAAAATAATCAACAGCATAAGTATTATTTACTATCATAAAGTTAGAAATAATTACTAATATTATAAATTAAGTAAAATTAGTAATATTTCAGTCTATGAGTGTATCATGTATCAATCATGGTCATGACATATTGAAGATTGTGTGCAAAGCAACTATTGCTTTTTTTCATAAATCAGGCCTGCCTCGAAAAATAGTCTTTCTGAATAAATAGAGCTTGCTGGAGTAGTCAGGGATTGCTTCACGAGCTTGTTTAAAAAGGGTTACCGATATGATTGGACTAACAACCAATTTTATAGTTTTGTGTTGATGTAGTGGGCAAATTTGTTGGCAGTAACATTCTTGAGTTGCTCTTTAAAAGATTGCTCTATCGTAGATTCTTCGAAACAGGCCCATAATAATTGATGAGTTTCTGTACCGACACTCACTTTTTTCATTACGTAATAGAAGTCTAGCAGATTCCGCTTTCACCTCAGTGGTGCAATCATGCGAAACAGTATGTTATTATTATATATTACTAGTTATATTAAAATTTCTAATATCGAAAAGCTATGGCGAATAATTCGAATATCCGCCTTAAGAACTTTTATTTATTTATTACTAACATACATATTCCATATACACGTTTGTTACATCAATTAGGTTAGTTAGTATGCCTAAATTTACACTGCTTATTTTACTTATTTACTCTAATCCGGATAGATAAGGGACAATATAAGTCCCAGTTAGGTAGGCACTGAGCATTTGCTACATTTGCGTAATTATTTTTTTCGAGTTGCTGTATAACATCGATAACAAAGTGGCTAAATGTACAAAAAAGTATTTTGAATATAAAAATGCAAGAGTACAAAAGAAACGAAATTTATGATCCAGAGAATACCGTTTTATCTTCTAAATTTAGGTATACATCTGTTTGAGCCCAGGTTAAAAAGCGCATAAAATAAATGTAAAAAATGGTTTTTCTAATGTGCACAGAAAAGTGCAACGGAGCCCGCCTTACTGGGAACTCCGGTAGTAAGGCGAGCTTACTTCCTACCCCGGTTGTGTAAAAATAAAATAATATATGTTATATATTTTAACCAAGGATATACCCGGCATTTATACTCAAGGTATAAATATAAAAATAAATATAAACAAAAGAGACTAACCCACTGGTTGATCACCCAGGGAAGGAAAGAAACTGAAAAACTAATTTGCTTTATTCCTAGCTAACTTACCATTCCTAACACATTATTATTCTCCTACCATATATTTATGATTGGCATGATTTTTGTTCTTTATATTATTACTAGCTGACCCGTGCCCACTTCGTTGGGCGGTAAAACATTTTACCTACTTGTTATGAAATTATGAGTGTGGTTTGGTTAGTACTGAGTGCTATGATTTATTTCCTCACTGCCAAAAGACGGGTTATATTTTTACTGCATATGTATGTATGTATTTGCATGCCAATTTGACTATATTACCGTTATTTGTGAGTGTCTTCTTGTGAGTGTCTTATTTGTGAGTATCTTATCTCTTTAACCATTTATGCAGTAAAAGTAAAATTATATGCAGTAAAAGGGAAAAGTCTTTTGTTTTAAATACTTGAGACGTTAAATTTACTTATTTTGATAATAATTCATAATTGTTGATAATATGACCAATAAACATGACCTAACGATTTAAATTATTTTTTTAATGTGAAAAACTACTTTTTGTGACTTGAATATAAAAGTTTGACATATCCAGAGATTTCTTCCTACAACCTCGCAATCTTTACCTCTTTATAATATTAGTATAGATAGACGACACGGTCGCGGTTCCATACCTATGTCATATTATCTCTTTAACTATTTATGCAGTAAAAGGATAAAGTGTTTTGTTTTAAACACTTAATACGATAAATTTACTTATTTTGATAATAATTCATAATTGTTGATAATATGACCAATAAACATGACCTAACGATTTAAATTATTTTTTTAATTTGAAAAACTACTTTTTGTGACTTAAATATAAAAGTTACATATATGCTGTCGCTGACTTTTTTGTAGGCATTATCAAGCTCTACACCTTTTTTCTAAAACTTAATCATATATCTCTCATCGTTAAGGCAGCGTTAGTTAGAAACATTTTCGTTCGACCGTTTTTTCCGACTTACTTTGGAAATCCTACTACCACTAAAAAGTCTTTACATTTTTCGGATTAATATATAGCCTATGACACTCACAAATAACGTTCTTTCTATTGGTAAAAGAATTTTCAAAATCGGTTCAGTAAATCCAGGGATTACTTCCTACAACGTCACAAACTTTACCTCTTTATAATATTAGTATAGATTAAAACTGCTTCCACAGCGGCGCCGACCGCGACCTTAGGTTGCGAGCGCATGTCCCAATGGCGACGTCACATGTCGCTATGGCGCCGTGAGCGACTACAGCGCTAATTTTACGCGGTGGTCGCGCGCAATCAAGTAGTTATAACCGTGTACTCATAGAGGGCGCTAAAAAATACCCCTACCGTAATCGTACCCCGCTTCATCTCATCCCTCGCCTATCTCAAAAGAAAGTTGAATTTGATTTAGCCAATAGCGTCACCTTAAGAGCAATAATTGTAAAATGTTAAAATGAAATCACGGCAAAAATCTTGGCCCTAGTTATAATGTATTTAATATTTGGTTGTACACACATTCATTTACATATTCATGTAAACATTAGACTGTTTTACAAAAGCGAAAAAAATTTTTTTCATAATCATATCGAAAATATATGGTTAGAAATGGTAAAAAAAATGAATACAAAAAAAAGTTTGCCCAATTTTAATAAAAAATAAATTCCACCGAATCTTTTTTGACCGTTTCCAACAACATTTTCGATTTAATTTTAAAAAAATATACTTACAACACAAAAGCCGTTGTTGGTGGAAGCTCGTGCCACGTGTTGAGTACTTTTGAGGTTATGAAAAACTTGATTAACTAATCGTGCAAAATACACTCTAAATTGATAATTTTATTATTATTAATAAAATAGGAATGATTAATAGTTAATATGAGAGTTACACTGAGATAGCAAAATAATAATTGTCAACGTTACTACTACACTTGATGCATAAACAATAATGATGGCCGACAACTGTGTAGGGAGTGAGAGAAGTCTTATTGTGTGAGAGAAACAGGAGACCGGCTTTGTTCTCATCCCTACTCCGTGCTGTTTACTGGGTGAGAAGTGACACCTGTAGACAACTGGCGGGGATAACTAATTAAATGACGATTGATCAGTTATCGACCGGGGATGAAAAATGATTAAATTACTAAAATGGCTATTAAAAAATAAGGGTTGGTGATAAAAGGGTAAAAATTTAGGGTTGTATGTATTTTTTAATGCGACATAATAAAAAAATAAAGAAATTAAAAAAATGTCTAAAAATTAAAGAAAAATGTTTAGGGTGGACAACCCTTATCACTAAGGGGTATGAAAAATAGATGTTGGCCGATTCTCAGACCTACTCAATATGCTCACAAAATTTCATGAGAATCGGTCAAGCCGTTTCGGAGGAGTACGGGAACGAACATTGTGACACGAGAATTTTATATATAAGATTATCACATACCTTTTAAGATTATTTGAAATTGTATTTTTTAATAAAATTTTAGTTGACTTGATTTTTCACGGCATTCTTCAGCGTATTATTTTTTTATTTAGCATTAGGCAGTACTTAATTACTTAATTGTACGAATCTGAGCCTACCTGAGTGCGGACGTCTCGTGCGATCCAGTTAAGTTAGGTTTAATTTATTTGTAACTGATATTATGATTTTTTGTAAAATAAAGAATTTGAATTTGAATTTGAATTTAAACCGCAGATTATATTCTACTAATGCGATACCGCCCTTTTGCCGTATTGGTGGCCTTCGCGTCGCATTCATAATGCTGAATAAAAGCTAATCGATTTTTCGCCACAGCTACTATTCGCGGTATCATTGAACATTGGCGACTTCTAGTGACTTCTACAGAAGGTACGAAAAATGGTATCTAGCAAATTTTGGGCGGCAGCCTAGCGACATATATATTTGAGATCTGGCAACACTGTCTCGGAGTGCAGTCCTGATCGTCTTCGCACGTTACTACTCACTTGAAAACCGGCGCATTCGCGAAAATCATTCCGCTCAAGCGGCCGCGGTGCCACGCGAGCTCCATCCGGCGATATCCAAAATTTCCCCGGCGCGGAATTCAAAAATAACGGTTCAATTTTTTACAAAAAAAAAGTTTCAATATTCGTGAAAACGGGGCCGGAAGATGACCGACCGCCGCCATCGACTGCTGCCGCTGAAGAACACTTGGAATCGCTGATTGTTTTTTTTTTTGGATCTTTAATAGGTGAGTCTGTGAATTTTCTTCATTTTCTTATGTACATCCATATCTCTCCACACCTCAATGCAACAGTGTGTATCTGGAACAAATGGTAGAAAATTCAGTTTTTATCAAAAAATAATTAAAGTGTCTTTTAATCCTGCTTTTGTCAACCCTGTTAATTTTGGATTTTTAAAGCTTTCTCAGTTTAGCAAATTAAATTTCTGAGAATCGACGTTAAATTATAAAAAAAAACTGTCATCGTTAATTGAAAAACAGAAGATCAAGGTATCCGAGCGTTTTTTGTTTACTATAATTAAACATAATAGGTTATAAATTACAGTCAATTCAAAATGGCCCAAAACGCAAGGAATTCCCTAAATAAACGCTCTTTATTATTTATTCACTTTAAAATACCATACGACCTTAAAATAAAAATGTGAAAAAATGCGATCTAAATGTATTGTATATTTGTGGAATGTTATCCGGCGATGCTCGGGTATCCGTTTCCTTCCCCCTCCCACTCCTCCCCCTCTCTCCCTCCCTCCCACCCCAAGAAGTCTATGTTACTCACCGTTTTTTCAGTTATCTCTGATTGAAAAATCACATGGTTTCATTTGTCCTTTTCAACTTTAACTTTAGCATTTATACAATTTTCTTGGCGATCGGTTGAACGGTGTAGAAGTTGGCGTGCTGCATCGCCATCTAGTGGCGAGTTACAACAATACGGACAGCATAAAAACCTGCTTCGTGAAAAAATACCTATAGTAAGCAACTTTTAATTTTTAAAAAATGAAAAGAAGAAAAGATTTTTTTGTCAAAGTTGTAAATCTTATCTATTAAAAAAAGTTTGAGGAGCGCTAAACGCGCTGCGCCATCTAGCAGTAGGTAAAATACAGCTAATAAACAATATCACCGATATTTGACCTACCGCTAGATAGCGCATCGTGCTCATCTTATTAAAAGTTGCTTAGTTCGTCGTACTGATTCACCCGCTACAAGGATGTCACCAACTAGAAACTCACCCTGTATAGATAGATTGATACTATTTTTGTTTTTTTTTTTTTAATTGATTCAGATTTTTTAATATAGATAAGTAATTGGATTCTTGTTGATTGATATTGTTTATATATTGGAAATATTTTTAATTGATTTATATATTAAATTTGATGATGTATCAATTATGATGGGTAAGATTATCAAATATTATGGGTAAGACGGCAATAACGAGTAATTCAAGAGTAATTATATTAATGAAAATAGATAATTAACTGATATGATTTATTTAACTGTGGTATGACGTTCATTTGTACAAACTTTTCTGAGTTTTATCATACTACGAGAGAAATGCTTCCATTGCAGGTTAACGAAGTTTAACATTTTATCATTATTTATTTTTTAATGGCTGTATTGTGTAATGTACTAATTTACTCACTTACTTAGAATAATGAATATTCACGTTTGGCTATTTTATGGAGTTATTTTTTAGCGAAAGTTTAAATTTGCATTAATTATGCAATTGTGGTAATGCACATTAAAAACAGTATGGAAATAATATAGCACTGATGGCACTAACATTTGGAAAACCAATACTTTAAATGCGACATTTCCTAGTTTGCACCACTCGCTTTAAAAATCTGTTCTACTTCCCGCCATTGAGTAATCAAAACAGTTAATCGACCATTACATTAAGAAAAACACAGATAGGAATGAGATTTGGCGCCAAAAAGAACTCTTCCACTTAATCGTGACATTCGACATCTTGCGTTTTTAATTGCTTCTTTAATGTCATGTCATTGCTCTTGCTAATGGAGTATGTTGTCTAGATGACCCCAACTGAATTTTCTCTACCTATCTAATAATTATTATTTGTGAATGGAATTTACTGCCTTGGTAGCGAAAGGTCCACATTAATTTATTAAACATTTTTCAGTTGTCTTTCGCAGCTCATACAAAAAAAGTCTTAAGTAACATACGCTGCGTGTCAATCCCTGCTTCTAAACAACAAGGAAAATATATGGACAACTTGGATAAATAGATAGATAGATTTTTATTGCGTAACTGCATGTTAGAGGTACAAATGGCTTGGTACAAAATGGTTCGATACAGCTTGCCCACAGGGCGTACTATACTGGACTAGATCTGACTGTTACGGTTGTGAATTGCATTAGTCTATGTACAATTTTTATTTTCTTCATAACTTTGGCCATCAGGGTCAAAACGTTGCTTTATTATTTTTATTATATTAACCTTCTTCTTCAGCTGCAGAATTTTGCAGGGGCGATACGATACGTCAACGCGATAAGACATTGAAATCGACCGCGGTTTTTTTCATGAACCAGAAAAATAGCGACTTATCGTGATCGGCCAGACGGCATCTCACGTGCTGTCGTCTGACTTAACCTTACTTCTGGGTATTCAAGGACTATCGAATTGCTTCCAGAGAATCGCAAATATCGTCGACTGACGACAATCGTATATCGTATCCTCGTTTCAGAATTCCGACCCTGGAGCCATGTCTGATACCTAACGTTAGCTATCATTTTAGCTATTACAACTTATTGGCAGCCACTCGAAAGAAGGATGTGGTAGATTTCTGAAACAAGACAGCCTTCTTTATCCCGGACCTCTTCTTTCGGCAATTTTTAACCGACTTCTAAAAATGGAAGAGGTTATCAATTCGGTTGTATTTTTTAATGTTTGTTACCTCAGAACTCCGTCTCTTATGAACCCATTCGAAAAATTATTTTTTTGTTTGAAGGATATTACAATACTTCCATATTACAATACTTTATCAAAATCCTGTTGTGATGATGGGATCCATGAGGAATTGACGGAACTTCTCGAATATTATCATATGAAGTTGAAAATTTACATGTTGGTTCAGTTCCGATGACAATGCATTTTTATTGTAATCATGACCTGATTCCCCACCCACCCAGTGTTAGCTCCCGACGAGGTGACTTCACAACGGTCAACAGCACAGACACGAAATTTTGTATACGCATTTTGTTATGATAGCCCAATCTAAGTTGTACAATGACATGGCTGCTGCACCCAGGGTTGGCTCACGACGAGGGGACTCCTCAACGGTTATAACCTTACGTATGTAATAACATGCTGTTATGGCAAAAGCAAGATCTCGTTGTGCGCCGTAGCGAATGTGCGGTGTAATTACTATGCCCGTAATCCTTGAAACCACCTTTGTTGAATTGCAAGAAATTTTGTTGAAACTCCATTACTCGATTATATGTTTCACCATGTTCCGTACGGATATACGAAAATAACGGTATAATGTAGCTTCAACATGATTCTTGTAACTGACTATAACCTTACGTATGTAATAACATGCTGTTATGGCAAAAGCAAGATCTCGTTGTGCGCCGTAGCGAATGTGCGGTGTAATTACTATGCCCGTAATCCTTTGTAATTACTCTATACGTAATCCCATTTGAATCATGCGTATTTCCGTGTCTTACAGCGTTATATTTTTCTTAGTGTATGCATTTAATTATGATAGCCCGTTCTAAGTTTCACCATGACATGGCTGATGCACTTATAAAAAAAATGGAGTGGGTTTATTTTTTTGTTAAAATTTTGTCTATTATGTCGTTAATTATTAGATGCATAACGTTGTTTTTTTTTTAATTTTATTTTATTTTTATTTTAAACTAGTTGATAGGAGTTCCTACACTTGGTTATGTCAAAAGTAATAAAAATAACAAGTATAATATAAATACCTATTAATTTATTAGATATAAACGTCGGTATTGCAAGGTATGAACGTTGAACATCCAAGCGCAGATTTTCTAGGTTATATATGTAGAGGAAACAACATTTTCCAATATTTTCAATCAAAATTCTTAAGTAATTTCGTAAAATTTTCTATATAATATAAGTTTCTATATAATCTTTTGGGATGACGCTGGACACAATGAGATATTCGAGTTTTCGGCTACTTATTTACTCGATATTTCTATTTCTTGCTAACACGCATTAAGACACCTTTATTCTTAACTTTGCCAACCTAGCTAATACTTCGTATACGTTGATAGGCCCATATTTTAATAGCTTCAAGCTTTCTTAACAGCTTATCTGCAAGTCTCCAGCTTTCCTTCTTATATAATAATATTGACAATACGTAGAATATATCTGATCTTCAGGTGAGTATAGATGCTTCTGCCCCAAAATATTCTTATCATCTTAAATAATGCACTTCCGAATTTTTTAATGCTAAATTTCATCTCCCAGATGTCGTTCAAAACGCAGGCAAAATGGTTTTGTGAATAAGAACATTTGATTGTCATGACAGCCTATCATTCTGCCTTCCTATTTGTGTTTTGTGTTCATGCATGATCTACTACTTTACTGATGTTCCTCTTTTGCATGGATAATTTCCAATCCTTCATTATCATATAAAAACAAAGGAAGACGCTCTTTATTTTCTCTGTTTTAAATATCATTAGCGGTGAGTAAGTGTCGAGAGAGCATGAAGTGATGCATTATCACTGATCTGAATAGCGGCTGGTAAGATATTTAGAGCGAAATCGCACTGCAACGCAAACAAGAGCCTATAATGTGTTTGGGTTAATAAAATGCGCTAATCAGTTAAGCCAGTCAAAATAAGTGTTTACTCGAAAATAAAAAAAAAAGTATATTATATATCATATTTGCACATGATGTCCCTTACGAAAAGTAGTCCAAAACAAGTAAATACCTATATTAAAAATAATAAAAAACACGACTGCCGTTACAGAATGTGAACTGTTGTATTTCTAATTATTTTTATTACGTTTTTTTATGAAATATTTGTGGTTTATGTAATTATCCATGTTATATTCATATATATATGTATATTTCAGAAATATACTGAATCAGACTTTTCATTTGTATACACCATATATTTATGTTCATTAATTGACATTTAGACAACTGCTCACTGCATATTTTGTCAATTAAGGTACCCCATGACACTCGAGATAAAATAACGATTCTAAAAATACCTCACACTTCTAAATCAGTTCTAACGTTTAGAAGTTATGGTCGAATAAAGAAACGGAAAACATATATAGATGAGCCCTGAACACATTACACTTATTTTTTGTTGGGCAGTCGTGTAATAAGATTAAAATGCTGCAAAACGCCTGTGCCAGGTTTTGTTACCATATTCAACAGGAACAGACAGAGTATTCTCGTGTTTCTTTTCAGTGGAGCTTCCTTCTAAACTCTGTGATGTGGAGTAAAAAATTTAGGCCATATGTGTATTGAATGCAGGTATATTTTAGTCGCTCAATCTTGGTAGCTAACTCCCCTGTGAGGTCGACAAATGCGATATATCCATAATCCAGCAGAGGGAGGAGAACAGACTGACAAATCGTATTCTTGCTCTCCTCCGGGAGGATATTCTTTCGCCTATTCAACGAATGAAATCGGTCGAAGAGTTTGCTTCGCATTTTTCTAAAATGAGGCCGCCACGGCAGGTTTTTGTCCACCGAGGGTTTTAACCTCGAAACTGTACATCTTTGGAATTGTACATATTTGTATCGTTTCTCAAGTTAAAAGACAGTAGCCTTTTTTTTAATCCGTAAGGAGAACTTCGATATATAAAAAAATATAGCATTGGTAGAAGATAGTCTATTTATGTAATAAAGTTACTAAATAACCACTTTTTTTTAAATACATAAAATTATGATTTTAGAGTAAAAGGTTAGTTGATTAAGATGTCATTCCCTGTAATTCTACAACTGATAATTAATGCTAAATTAGTATAAAATATCTTATAATATCGACGGTTTTGAAGAAAATCTGCATATACAGGGTAAACTTTATTAACGGGTAAGCAATTTTCAAATTTTTTTTTTAGAAAAAAAAAATATTTATTATCATAACTTTGAAGAATATGATGGTTAAATAAAAGTTTGACAAGCGTTGAGCACACTGCGCCGTCTAGCGATAGGTAAAATATCAAGTATAAAACAATATTTGTGATATTTTACTTACCGCTAGATGGCGCACCATGCTTAACGCTTTTTATGCTATTAAAAAACATTTTTAAAACTGTTTTTTATACTATTAAACATATTTTTCAAAAAATGTATTTTTTTTGTTTTTCCAACATTTTTTTTATTAAAAGTTGCTCGTACTGATTCATCCCCTTCACGGATGCCGGTAAATTAAAAGTCACCCTCTATGTGTCATATTCGAAACTCTATTTAAGGTTTGCAGTTGATTTATTACTATTCAATTATATATACCCAAAACGGGCGTAATAATTTATTTTTTTGGAGGAAAAGAAAGTTTTTTGACGTATGTGATGTTTTTTAGTATTGGTAAGCACTCAATATTATTTTACATAAGTAAAATGAAGTTAATGTGAAGTATGTTACATTTTTATTAAATGAAGATTTTGAAATAGGCGTATTTGTCATATTTACATCTCAGTCAATTATGACACAGCGTAAGCGAATATTTTAAGTATTCGAAAAGTTGAAAGGTGCTATGTATGACAGTAACGCCTAATGAGAGCAGACATTTATGACGAAAACTCCATGTATATACATAAATTTACATAACTACATAAAAAACACAACTAAATAAATTTAAGTAAAATAACAAAAGTACATAATGTCATCTTATGGGATAGAATATTGTTACTAGAGGGAAATGTGGTTGAGGTAGATAAATGCAGAGGACTTTAAGGAATTTTGGAAAGTAAGGGAGATGAGCTGATCTGCACATAGTGTAAGCTGAATTTGATGGATGTAAGGTTCGAAACGAAATTAGTATAGTTATTGTTAAATGGGCAGTTTAAAAAGGTGTTTAACAGTGCAGAATGCAGAGTGTATCCTATAGAAGTGAGCGGGAGTGCAGGTGTGGTCAATACGCAATCTCATACACACAACAATCTGGAAATTTTCTTAATCGTCCCAGGTAGGAAGGGGGGGGGGGGGGGGGTCAAAATGGATGATTCCGTCGTCATCTCGATTTTTTTAGCGCTTTCACAATACTTTCCCCCCTCGTCGATTGGTGGGCCGGGAAAGTAAAATCCAGTGTGAATATTGGAGAATGTTGAAAAATGCAAATTAGTATTAAAAATTCGCAGTGGCTTTAGTAATTTGGCAGGCCACTGTAACTCCTACCGATGTCAAGGTCCTCCAACGTTTAGGAAGGATTTAAGAGCAGCAGCTTTAAAGTTGTTTGTAGCCAATCCCTTATAAACAATAACAGTTTCGATGTCGGATGATCGCAGCATGCTAGAGGCGAATTGCAGAGGCGAAATCGTCGAAGGCGCGAAGGCGAACGCAAGAGCCCGTAATTTGCTGGGCGTCCTCCGCGGGTGCGTATTGGGGCGTCTTCGGCTCGTGTCCATCTGCTGGGCAATTAATAAATAGCTCGCGCTCTTGGATGCGGTCAGCGCCGACCGTGGCTCGTGCGGGCAGCCACTGTGACGCTTTTCATTTTCTCACTTTCCTTTCGGCATTCGAAAGATTCTTCCGATAGAAAACGTTCCGTCCGTCGTGACGTCCATTGTTTTCGGCTCACTCAGCTTCGCACTGAACGCACCGCGTCGAACGGATTACACGGATTAGTGCGCGCGCGACGTGATTAAACGCTCTCTTGGACCGATTCACTTTTTGGGTCATTCGGACAAAAACGACGTACGGTCGAAACGTCTCAGGAATGATGGTAAGGCGTTATGAAAACAACGTCTTATCATTCAACTTCATTATAATATTTTTTTTAACATGTTCAGAGCAGCATGGTCACAACCAGGGTTGCCATTACTAATGCTATATAATAAACAGGGCGAGTGATTTCTTTCGGCACATAAAACTCGATTTTTACGTACATTAATCGAAACAAAAGAATCAACTGTCTGACGTTCCATGTCAAAACTCAAGAATGGACTACCCGCTCCATATCATATTCAATTGGACTGTTTCAGGGTTGTTGCCTCTCCCCGACGATATTTAATATCGTTTTCAATATACTGTTGGAAAGCCTGACCCAGTTCGACAAGAAGTGGGGTTACCGTTTCAAATCAGACGGCCAATACACCTCGTCGTGCCTTGCTTTTGCCGACGACCTAACTTTTATCACCAGGAGCCCCAAGCAGCTTTCCCTGCTATTACAGAAAGTGGAGCTGTTCTGCGACTGGTCAGGCTGTATAAAAGTGAAACCCCCCAAATGTTTTTGCCTTGGACTCGCCCGCATAGACACAAAATTTACTTCCTATGATCCCAAATTGGTCTATAAGGGCTCTATTATCTCCCTTATAGACCCAAATAACCACTTCAAATTCCTTGGCAGGAAAATCACCTGTCAAAGAAAAGACCTCTCTGGATCAATGACAATTATTTAACTTCACATTTGTCATGGCCCTTTCTTATGTACGATTTCACCAAAACCCAACTGTCTCGTCTGGATGCAAAGGTGACAGCTAGTTTAAAATTCTGGTTATCCTTAGCCAAACCAGCTGACCCCTCGACTCTCTTCAGGTCCAAACACAATTTTGGGCTAGCTCTAAAACTGCCCTCTCTGCTCTACGCCAACTCCAGAATAACCAATAATTCGATTCTAAGCAATTCCAAGGATCCGGCAATAACGAAGCACGTAACAAGTGGCCGTAGTGAGTCAAATGATCTACAAGCCCGCGTAGACTTCCACAAAAAGTTCCTTTCTGGAATCAGCCAGAACGGCAATGGCAGTACAACCATGAACGATGTGTACTTGAAGAATTCTTTCTTGCGGGGAGATTACGACAGCAATATTATGGCTCACGCTATTGCCCTTCAATGCCAGAATGATTGGACAACAATTGGAGACTTTTGCATTCCTCCTCCAATGTACTGGAAAGTAATGTTGTATGAATGGACGCCAGAGATGCTGAAATTTTATTTGTATGGCTTTCAGCATACACTTCCAGACCCCAGTAACCTCGCTCGTTGGAGCTATGCCGAGGATAGTTCATGTCCCCTTTGTAGCAACACCCCTTGCACAGCTAGACATATTCTAGCTGGCTGCAAGGTGGCTTTGGATCAAGGACGGTACACTTACCGCCACGACAAAGTCCTTGCTGTTATTCGCGAGGTACTTAGCCTCTCAGTGGCTCGTGCCAACAAGGGTTTGACAGTATCCTCCAAACCCCCAATACAGTTTGTGCGGGTTGGCTCTAAAGGCAAAAAACATCCCACTGCAAAACCTTTCTCAATAATCGAGAAAGCTTCAGATTGGATTATGGAGGTCGATTCGGTCTCTAAGCAGTATAAATTCCCTGAAAGTCTCGGATGCACAGCCCTGCATCCAGATATAACTCTTTACTCTCTATCTCGGAAGATGGTCCTTATCGTAGAATTAACTGTTCCATGGGAATCAAATATCCCAAAAGATCACGAGTACAAATTAAATAAATACCATGATCTCGCAAATGCCGTCACCAGGAACGGCTTCACTGTTCACCTTCACGCGGTGGAAGTTGGCGCTCGTGGCCTGCCAGCTAAATCTCTGTTTCACCTTTTTGAAGATCTTGGTCTCTCCAGGATAATAATGAACTCCTGCTTAGAAAAATTATCGAAAACCGCGATTTCCGCATATCAAATTCGATGGCTTCGAAGGAGGAGTGAATGGGTGGTAAGGTGAACGCTCACATGTGGCAAGACAGCTGTCCTAAACCTACCACAGCCGGTCGTTAGTCCGGAATCCACTGCTCATCCCCCAGAAGTGTAATAACACTATATGATGGGCCCGACTTCGGTCGGCGAATTCCATGGCAGCTCCGTTTTCACAACGAAGGGTCCCATGTATATTATATAATTCATGTATTTTTATTCATGATTACTCATTTATTAGCAAATTAATTTCATGTCGTTATCTTTTTAGGATATTACAAATAGGATAAATACATCATTGTTTTTTTTTCAAATTACTTCCCTCCACACATGCATTTTACTTAAAAACCTGTTGGAATACGTGGATATGTCCTTTTATCCAAATACAATATGCCATTTGACCAAAATTTCGAGATAAGTAAGTAAGTATTGTAATTAAGTAAGTATTTATTTTCAAAAACCCGATCCGGGCATAGAAGTTACATTTTCAATAAACTACAACTATATTTTCAATAAACTACAATAATTACCAACTACACATAAAATTATTAACAAGTCTATTAAAAATCTAAATAATAAAAAATACATAAAAATTCAGAAATTCATGAAAAAATATAAAAAACTAGAAAGACACAAAGATGAATAATGAAAAAAAAACAAAAAAACAGTAATTTAGTGACAAAAATATAAAAATAACTTGAAAAATAGAAAGCATCCAAATAAGGGTTCTAGAGTGAGAAACCACATTAACTAAGTATAAGACTAAAATTAAAAAACAAAATCAAAATATAAAAATTAGAATCAAAAAAATATAATCTAACAATTAAAAAAAAAAGAATTTAATTAAGTATAAATAATCAAAATAAAAGTAAAGCAATAGGAGTCAGAAAATAAATTTAAGAATTAAGTATAAATATACAAATCACAAATGAAATCTATTATCAATAGATTTTGAAACTCTAACAGAAAATATAATCTATTAAATATATTGAAATTCATTAAGGTTAAATAAGCATTTCTAAATAAAATATTTCTTCGTTTCTTTCCTGATTCTGTCATAATTTTGAATATTTTTTGTTTTCTGGTAATTTAGTATAAAAATTGAGGCTTATATAGGGAGTAAGTACGCTGGAATTCTGCAGTTGATGGGAGAGATACCTGAACGTATAGGGATTTATTCCTCGTATAATGGTAATATATGTTAGCGTGCGTTACATAACTATTTTTGCTTTTGTGAAATTCGCATAAACTTTCAGGAATATTTATGCCAAAAAGCAGGAGCTACTGATTTCTTAGTAAGTGACGGCTGACTTCTCAATACTGGCTAGAAGCGGGATGCTTACAAGAACGGGACTCGTCGGTTCTAGACTGGACATTAAAATCTCTCAGTACAGACGTTTAACAAAATAATATATTCAAAGGAATAAAAAACACGACTGCCCTTACAAAAAGTTTGTTTGTTTATACTTAATCATTATTGTGAAGTTTCACAATGGGCGGGTTTATTGTCATACGACTACTATGAAGTATTTATATGTATGTGTGCGTGTTTCGATCAACAGAACGATCAACAAAGTGAACTACTGTACCTATTTATAATTATTTATATTTCGGTTTCATTTAATAAAAAAATTGTGGTTTATCAATTTATTCATATATGTAGATACATACATATTTTTAGAATGTATTAAATCAGACCTGTCATTTGACACTATACACGATATATTTATGTTTATTTGTTGACATTTGGATATTTGGATATTTAGACAACTATTTGCTTCATATTTGAACAGTTAAAGTACCCTATGCCACTCGGGATAACATAACGATTTTAACAATATCACATACTTCTAAATTGGTTGGAGCGTTTAGAAGTTATGGTGGAATATAGAAACGGAAAAGATACATAGATGAACCCTGAACATATTACACTCCTTTTTTGGCTGGGCAGTAGTATAAAAATGATCAGTAGGTATCACGAAATACAGTGTTCGGTCTGATCGGGCATTTTTTTCAAGGGGTGATACTGTACATCAAACTGGGGAAAATGGATATTTTTGTTTTTTTGCATTAGGAGATTTTTGTTTTGGGCCTTTGCTACTAAGAAAAATATAGAATATTTAAAAGTTCTTCTAAAAATGCTTTTTTTCTCGGTAACTACCGCCCGAGTCATAAATACTTATAGATGGTTTTCAAGTCAGTTTTTCGTGCAGATAATCTCTTATAAACAATAATCTTTGTTGCATTTTTTTTTTGTTTAAAGACAAACATCACTTTTTGTTTTCAATTTGATTTACAGAATCACCCCTTAACGAAATCTTAACCGTACTGAGCACACCGTATGTCCAAATTTTAAAAAGTCGTATAAATCATAACCGGAAACCTTCATCCAAGATGATCAAAATAAGCATCTTCAACTATTAAATAATTAGGCTTGGGTAATTGCAAAGAGAGCGGCGCGCGGCGAAGAGTGAGCATGCGCGATGGCAAAGACGTCGTGTCTTCCGTACGATCTCTATTATTTCACATGCTTGTTTTCACGGTGGGATGCCCAGTTCACTGTTCCCCACTTTCTAAAGCGATACTCATTTCAAGTCATTTCATTGCATGCGATTATCGCCACTATTTGCAATTGATCTCGAGCCGTAAATGCCGTAATGCGCGCGCGCGGCGCCCGCGCCGCCATCTCTCCACTGCCAACTGGTCAATCGCATTTTCTACCATTTGAAGGGTAATCACACCGCACCTAATCTAAATGTTGCATTCTTTCGACGAACGCAGTGTTTTATGTGTAGCCGCGAACTTGTAGGTAATCGGTAATCGTGGGTCTGCCACTGCATATATCTAAAGACGTCCACCATATTTACTTGATTTCATTAACTTTGAATGCATGGCTGATTCGATAGAATGCTTAAAAGCTGGAATCAAAAATAGAAATCGATCTGATTTCTAATTTAACTATTTATTTTATATGTTGCTTTTGGTATCTCATGTATCGAACCGTGTATATATTTATATATATGAGCCCGAAGGAAAGTGTCACACGACTGTTTGTATTATAATAATAATAATAATAAAACTCTTTATTCTTAAGAAAAGGCGAGCTTATTGCCTGCAGGCAATATTTTAGAGCTAACCTATTATCGAAAATAAGCTTAACAAATTCGACGAAAGTTGTCCATTCTTATAAAATGGTCGCTTTGTTCGTCGCAAAATCAAGAATGTATTCACAATTCTGTTACAAGAAGAGTTACTACATATTGGTTCGGTTCCAGTCGCATTTATTGTTTAATATGCCGTACCGTCTGTAATGTGCCGGCGCTCCATTCACGGTGAAAGATAATGGGAAGGTCACTTTTTAACCAGCAGGCACGTATCCAGACTTCAGTTTCGGGAGGAGGGAAGGAACTTTCATGGAAACGCGCACGGCACTCACCAAACTTGAATTGGCCCGTATAATAAAACGAAAATACGCCGGATTTCCGGGGGTTAAATCCCAACTAAACCCCCCCCCCCCCCTCCTGGATACGTGCCTGGCACTAGGTACATAGGTCGCAGTTTCTCCCTAATTATTTATTTTTTTTCGACTTTTTTGTACTCTGAAAAAAATTGGGGGAAGGGGATGGACGCGTCTCCCCTACCCCCCTGGATGCGTCCTTGTTAACCAGGGATAGAGAGCAGTGAGTTATCGTCAAATGTCAGAGTGCGCCCAACAGCGATGAACAGCGCCCGAACCGCTCAAAAGGCCAAAACGACACATCCTCGTCTCCCGCGGTTGGGAGTCGAGCGAAAAAGAAGCGCAGGCGTTCTCCGTTCTCAGTCAGTTTTATGGGACCCGTCTTGGGACCGGTTTGTCGCGAATGTGCCCGTGGCATACCTGTATTTATTTCTGCAGCGTCCTCAGGATAGACATTTTTAAGCACTTTTCGAACCGAGCTTTCCAAACTCGCAGTTTCGTCGTCTGCGACCTCGTCAGCTTCAAAAACAAATCGTTTAACCGTATTTGCAGCACGCGGCACCGTGCCGAATTACATTAGTGCAGTGATTTTCAACCAGTGGGTCGCAACCCCCTGGGGGTCCCGAAGAGACCCCCGGGGGGTCACAGGCTATCTAAAAATAAAAATCGAAAATATTACAAATCTTTCTTTGTATAATATGCAAACATTCACAGCTCTACAAGAGAAACATATTTATTATTTGTATTGCTATTGCTTTTACAAAACTTTATGTTGATTTAAGACGGAAACAGTTACAGCCTCAAAAGAAAATTAAATTGGTATTTGACGAGGGGGGTCGAGCCGAATCTCACCCAATCTCACATGCGGGAGAGGGGAGGATATTTATTATTTGTATTTCTATTGCTTTTACAAAACTTTATGTTGATTTAAGAAGGAAACAGTTACAGATTCAAAAGTGAAAAACAGTTAAAATTAAATTTTCTATTTGAGGAGGGGGGTCGAGCCGAATCTCACCCAATCTCACATGCGGGAGAGGGGAGGTCTCGGCAAATATCACGTTCAAGAAACAGTGTAAAATTGCGAGAACACTGGGTTAAATTAAGTAATACATGTTTATCCACTAAAATATGATTTTGAAAAATCTCACGTGAGATTGGGGGGGGGCAGGGTCGATCCAAAACTCACGACATCTTCTCAGGGAGGAAGGGGGGGGTCGAAAAATCGCCAAAGTCGCCTCACGTAATTAATGGACGCCCTCTAATACCTCTTACGTGATTTATCACAAAAAACTTAACTCTTTCATAGTTTTAATTGTTAGGCAGTAAACTAATATTTATTTATTTTTTCTTTTATTTACACAACTAAAAAACATCTCGTAAATGAAGTTATTCCGATTTTTCCATGCTCTGGGACGTTTGCTTGTTGGCGTGTACGAGGTGCCACTGAGCCACATAACGCATATAGAGCGACGACACGACACACATAAACAAACTCGTTCACAGTAAAATGGCAAAACTGCTTAGATTATATAGATCAATATTTCGCTTAATTAACATTAACATTTTTCGTGCAAAAGTTTTGGTCCAAAAATTCTAATATATTCGTTTATTGTTTTCAGGCAAAACGAAAGTTTCAGGCAAAACGATCGGCGCCGCGACGAGATGCGGCGGCAGAGCGCGCTGCTGGTCGCAGTGGCGGTCGCGCTGCTGGCGGTGCGCGCGTGCGGCGGCGCGCGCTTCGGCGACCGCCTTCTGCCCCGCGTTCCCCTACACTACGCCGGCCGGTCGGCCTCCTCCGAGCTCATCGAGGCCGAGCCCGAGGCGCGCGTCGCCCGCAAGATCGACCCCGACGAACGCGGCGACGACACCGACACCGAGCCGCCGCACGCCGGACAATTCGCCCATAGGTGAACGACATTTTTAGACAACCAGTATTTCAGCTGACCGACATTGAAAAAGCCTCATAACATCATCCGCTAGAAGTACACGCTTTTACCGGGGAATCTCAAGATCCGAGTCCATGCCCCGGCTTGCATGTGGCAGGTTTCTCCTCCCTGCGTAGCTTGTTGAGTGCACTTGGCTCCAGCCGCAACTACCTCCTACTCCAACCGGCGGGTTGCTGCGCTCTTCTGGGGTACCAATCCGTGCGGCGACGCAGCGACTCGGAGATACCAGGGCGGTGGATAGAAGCGGCTGGGCCAGGACTCGCGCAGCTGGTCACTTCGTGCGGCTGTTCCGGTGGCGCGAGCTTTGAGACTTTCCATGACTTGTCTTTCCAAGTAGGTACTTGTGAGCTTTTCAGACTAGGTGTACTAACGAATTGGACGTTGAGACGTTCTGAGTTCCCGCGGCGCCGGGACGGCACGACGCGATCCCTCGCGGCCGTCCTTCGAGTAATATTGACATTGACATTTTCTTCGACCTTTTCATCCAGATCAAGCATCTTTCCGATGATATTCCTCTTCTATATTTCAGGTTGGCTTTTGCTCGTGTTTTAGCCAGAATTTTCAATTTTATTTAAATGTATTTCTCAGCTTCCGCTCAAAAATTGATGAAATGCTTAAATTTCTATAATTTACTTCGTAAATGTAATCGAAAGCGCTATTTCTGATAATCGTATACTCCTGTATACCAATACAGGAGTATACAATTATCAGTATGTCAGAGGTCAGCATAGAAGCAGGATAGATACAGGTTAGAGGCATAGTGCACGCCAAAATGCGAACGTCTGCCGCGCTCGGTTCGACCGTCGACAAAGCTCGGCGGCGCGCGCGGCGCGAGGACATTGGCCGCAAAGGCGGTGCCAGTAGTAGAGCCTCGCTCGGAGGCAAACCCGATTTTTTTTAGGAATTAAATTATTCGATATACATTACGTTCGGAACGTATTCACGTCGACCGCTGAATGTGCATCGCGACACAGTCACGCCCGTTTAAAAAATAAATAAATTTGAAACAATGATTGACCCGCAGTGCGCCGGCCGCCGCGCCGCCGGTCTCTCGCACCGAGGCCCACCGCCTCGAGATGAGCACGGAGTACTTCGCGGTGCCGGCGGCGGCGGCGGGTGCGGCGGCGGCGGCAACGCGCTCGCCGCCCGCGCCGCCCGCCGCGTCCGCCGCGCCGCCCGCGCGCGCCGCGCCGCCGCCGCCGCCCACCGCGCTGCGCGCCGAGCCCTGGGCGGCGCCCGTGCTCGCGCTCGCTCTCGCCTGCATGGCCGTCATCGCCGGATTCGAGGCCTTCGCTCTGTACGTCCCCTTTATTTGTCGACGTCTTTCTTCCAACCGACGACCGACTTCGGACGAACGTGACCTCGGATGCGTTCGCGACGCGGCCTCCAATTTACGAATGTCATCCCATCCCGCTTCTAGCCGATATCGAGAAGCCAGCAGCCCTCTTGCCGAGATACGTCTTAGAGGGATTTATTCAGCCGAAAGTCTATAACCCTGCCGAGAGTAGCGCCTCCGCCGCGAGCCGATGGCTACCCGAGGGCTGCCAGGTTATTAGAGAATAACCTGGCAACCCTCGTGTATGCTCCTGGCATAGCCTGGCAGCCAGGCGGAGACCTGGGTTTGGGTATGAGTCACTCATTGCGGTAGTTTTTATTGAATCATTCATTACGGACTACCGAGCCAGACCGGTCATATTATATATATATATATATATATATATATATATATATATATATATATATATATATATATATATATATATATATATATATATATAAATTATTATTTTTTCAAATTGAAATTATGTTTATCACTAAATAAATGAAATGATAAAATAATGAAAGGGCACTTACATAAGTGCCCTTTCATTATTTTATCATTTCATTTATTTAGTGATAAACATAATTTCAATTTGAAAAAATAATAATTTACACATTTACAATCAAATATTAAAATATATATATATATATATATATATATATATATATATATATATATATATATATATATATATATATATATATATATATATATATATATATATATATATATATATATATATATATATATATATATATATATATATATATATATATATATATATATATATATATATATATATATATATATATATATATATATTTTCAATAATATATAAAATTAGATTCATGAAAAGTTACTTATCTGGGGTCCTGGTGGACCAGAAACATTTTACCGATAGTTAATGTCCTCTTTAAATACTTAGGGCAGCAGCACCTGTTTCCGCAATTGATAATTTATGATGTTCTTAGTTATTGCAGCCGAATTACTGTATGCCCTTGGATGTAATAAGTATAGGAGGATGGTTTCTGTAACAGAAATGGATGTTAGTAACTTATTTTAGAAGAAATTATATGATTGAGAATATTTCGACACAAGTCGTATTCATCTCCATGACATTTCTGATAGAACAATTTTTTCAAAATTTAAATTTAAAAAAACTGAACATAGAGAAATGGGTTAATAATATTTTGCAATATCGTTATAATACACTATAACCGACCTTGAAAAACATTATTGATAATGATTTTTAAATGAAAAATATTAATAAGCTTTTAATGAATATGTCTGAACAAATATAATTACTGTATTAATTTTGCCTATTCAGACCGGGACCCTTGCAAGCGCCTAAAATATTTATAAAAGCCAACTCCCAAGATTTAACGTCTCTTTCTTTAGCGTTATCGCCAAGGCACTTAATAATTTTTACTTTAAAACAATTATCAAAAGTTAAATTGTGTGCCTTAGCATGCAATGCTATTGGAAGTTGACTATCATTGCCTACGCTGGCCCTGTGATTATTTAACCTAATGCTAAGAGGTGTAGTTGTTTCCCCAATATAAAATGCATTGCAGGTCTGGCAAAGTAATTGATATACAATATTTTTTGAAATGCAACTACTATTAAAAGGAACTCTGTAACTATTAGGAGTGTTAGGACTAGTAAAATAAATGCTTCGATCTAATAAAGGACATGTTTTACAACGTGATCGACCACAAGGCTGTAGGCCAAAATTTTTGTTATTACTAAGATAATTTCGATTATTTTTATTAAGTATTGATTTTAAATTAGGAGGTTTTCGAAATGATAAAATTGGTGGTATATCTAATAAACCTTTGGTTGATGGGTCGTTAGCTATAATAGGGAATAAATCTGCTAAAATAGGTCGCAGTTTCTCAGTGCCAGGAAAATAAGTAGTACTCAGAAAGATTTTATTTTGATTTAAATTTGAAACCAATTTAGGTTTAGGTGAAAATTTTGTTTCGGAATTTATTATATTTTTATCTAACAAAGAGGCAGGATAATTTCTTTCTATTAGTGATTTTTTAAGATTGGAAAGGTACTTATCTAAATTTTCTTTATTATTAATTAAACGGTGTCCGCGAATTGACATTGAATATGGAATTGACTTTTTGGTATGAAAGGGATGACAGCTATCGAAATGTAGGTATTGCTCTTTGTTTGTAGGTTTTATATGAATTGCAGTTTTAATGGTGCCTTCGGATAGAGTTAGATCAACGTCTAAGAATGTAATTTGATTTTCTGATATAGTGTATGTAAAATCTAAGGGTCCGAAATTATTTAAATCTGTAAGGAAGTCAGTGAGTGTGTCATGTCCATGTGGCCAAAACAGTATAATATCATCAATAAACCTATACCACATTAGTGGTTGTAAATTTTGAGTAAGAAGAAAATTATTTTCTAATAACCCCATGAAAAGATTCGCATAAGAAGGGGCCATTCTTGTTCCCATTGCTGTACCTTTAATTTGGAGATAAAATTCATCTTCAAAAGAAAAAGCATTCTTAGTGAGGACGAATTCAGCCAACTTACAAAGAAAATTTGTAGAAGGAATTTGGGGGCTGGGCCTTTGATTAAGGTAATGGGAAATCGCTTCTATTAATCGTTTAATTAATAATAAAGAAAATTTAGATAAGTACCTTTCCAATCTTAAAAAATCACTAATAGAAAGAAATTATCCTGCCTCTTTGTTAGATAAAAATATAATAAATTCCGAAACAAAATTTTCACCTAAACCTAAATTGGTTTCAAATTTAAATCAAAATAAAATCTTTCTGAGTACTACTTATTTTCCTGGCACTGAGAAACTGCGACCTATTTTAGCAGATTTATTCCCTATTATAGCTAACGACCCATCAACCAAAGGTTTATTAGATATACCACCAATTTTATCATTTCGAAAACCTCCTAATTTAAAATCAATACTTAATAAAAATAATCGAAATTATCTTAGTAATAACAAAAATTTTGGCCTACAGCCTTGTGGTCGATCACGTTGTAAAACATGTCCTTTATTAGATCGAAGCATTTATTTTACTAGTCCTAACACTCCTAATAGTTACAGAGTTCCTTTTAATAGTAGTTGCATTTCAAAAAATATTGTATATCAATTACTTTGCCAGACCTGCAATGCATTTTATATTGGGGAAACAACTACACCTCTTAGCATTAGGTTAAATAATCACAGGGCCAGCGTAGGCAATGATAGTCAACTTCCAATAGCATTGCATGCTAAGGCACACAATTTAACTTTTGATAATTGTTTTAAAGTAAAAATTATTAAGTGCCTTGGCGATAACGCTAAAGAAAGAGACGTTAAATCTTGGGAGTTGGCTTTTATAAATATTTTAGGCGCTTGCAAGGGTCCCGGTCTGAATAGGCAAAATTAATACAGTAATTATATTTGTTCAGACATATTCATTAAAAGCTTATTAATATTTTTCATTTAAAAATCATTATCAATAATGTTTTTCAAGGTCGGTTATAGTGTATTATAACGATATTGCAAAATATTATTAACCCATTTCTCTATGTTCAGTTTTTTTAAATTTAAATTTTGAAAAAATTGTTCTATCAGAAATGTCATGGAGATGAATACGACTTGTGTCGAAATATTCTCAATCATATAATTTCTTCTAAAATAAGTTACTAACATCCATTTCTGTTACAGAAACCATCCTCCTATACTTATTACATCCAAGGGCATACAGTAATTCGGCTGCAATAACTAAGAACATCATAAATTATCAATTGCGGAAACAGGTGCTGCTGCCCTAAGTATTTAAAGAGGACATTAACTATCGGTAAAATGTTTCTGGTCCACCAGGACCCCAGATAAGTAACTTTTCATGAATCTAATTTTATATATTATTGAAAATAATTTTAAAAAATTTACACCCTTAAAATATCAAAATATATATATATATATATATATATATATATATATATATATATATATATATATATATATATATATATATATATATATATATATATATATATATATATATGGCCGCCCAGGAGACATTGACACGGCTATAGCTTTCGCTTCATTCGCTTCATTTATGACCTAAGAAAGTTCAACCATATTACGGAGTATTATACAGAAGGAGACTTCACTGGCTGACGACCCAAGAAAGAAGAGATACGAGAGTCCTAGGTTTGCTCCTCAGAATCTTGAAGGGGGCCGCTCCGAGCAATCTTATAAATAGGTTCAAACCTCTATCTTCTCACGGGCGCCCTCTGAGATCTGAAGACAACCTACTGGTCTCGATCCCTTGTCACAGTAGTGATTGCTTCTCGCACTTATTCTCCGTACGTAGAGCCCGTCTCTGGAATGTATAAGAATAGCACCGAGTTTATTTTGCTTCAAACGCAGGCTGAAAAAACACTTAAACACACGCTCATAACTTTTACCATCACGTATGTGTGTAAATTTGTTATAAGCAACGCTGTACGTTTCCCTGAGAAATGAAATTAAAATAAAAAACCTCGCGATGTATATAAATCTATAGGTATAAGAATAAAATAATGTTGATTAGATACATGACACGTCGCGCGGCGGCGGTTCGGCGGCACGCGTTCCTCGGGCGCACGCTGATCGCGGGGCTGTTCCTGTGCGCGGCGGTGGCGGCGTCGCTGGCGGCGGCGCCGACCGCCTTCACGTGCGGCGCGATGCGCTTCGGCGGCGGCGTGGCCTGCGCGCTCGTCTTCGCCGCGCTGCTCGTCAAGTGCGTCTTCCTCGTCAGCCTCAACGGCGGCGTCTACCTGCCGGCCGCCTACCAGGCGCTCTTGCTCTTCTTCGCCTCGCTCATCCAGGTAACCTCTCATCCACTAAGCTATGTAATTATGCGGCCTCCACACAACATACTGTAGAGCCTAGCATCGGAAGAAGAGTCTGCGCGCCGTCATGTGACGTCATAAAACGTCATCGAGAACTTGCCAATTTTGAATAGTCGTGATGTAGAGCAGGCAGGGTGAGATAGAAAAATTGCGATATATGGGATCGTGTCAGATAATTGGGAAGGTGACCCATTCCTTACCTCCTTACTTCCATACTTACCCTAATATTACGCCTTGCCTGCAAGATTTGGAAGGATGCCTCCGCCCTCTAGTTTGGTTGCAGTTCGAGGGTGCCCACGAAGACTTCTACCTGTTGTAAAAACCTTAGGTAACGAACGGTTTGGTAGCGAACGGTTTGGGTAGCGAACGGTGTCATGCAGCTTGGGCCACAAGATCCATTGTGTACTCGGATCGGTCCAACTCACGATTCGGCTCCTATTCAGAAGCCTCCTCGTGCGTAAGGCTAACCCGGGCAAGACTCCCGCGTCTCAGGCCTCACGGCTGGTGGATCGGTTTTTCCTGGTGGGATTGCCTCCCGGCGCTACTGTACGGTTTGCGCACCGTTGGGCGATGCTAATCGGCTGAGCACTCTGACGAATTGCTGAAGGAGTCTGGAGACTATGGAAATATACTGTCTCCTAAGCAGCGGGGGTGGATGTTGACCTGTCGTCAACCACTCTTGAAATGCTTATTAGTCTACCTGATCCTGAATTCAGAGCCGGGCAAAAGATGTCTTTGGTCCGCGATAGATTCAAACTGAATCACCGCTGAACATACGGCAGGTAGATGCTGCGCAAGCGACTTGGAACCCGTAACCAGTCGGGAGGTTGTAAGCATCCTAATTTTTAAATTCTAGATGGAGATATCCTTCCAAAATTGGTAGACAGGGGAGAGGCTACCCGCTGGTTACCTTTCCCAGAGCCTCGCCGTAAGGCGTTGGCCTCTGACGGGCATGTTGGCTAAGCTAGACGGTAGATTTCTATTGTCTCTAAGTCATCTACGCTCACCTCATGGGAGATAGAACGATCACTATCAGTAAAACTTCCTGAGGTAAAGGTAAGCAGCGGGCAGCCTCACCCCGTAACTACTAGTTTTGGCAGGATATCTCCGTCTGGAATTAACCTTCAGGATACCTCCGTACTCCCGACTGGTTATGAGTCCGAAGTCGATTACGCAACCTCTACCTGTTGTATTACAGCGGGAATTCAGTTTGACTGTATCGCGGACCTGGGCGTTCTTTGCCCGTAGTGCCACACGGGATCGAGTGCCCAAGGTCATTTCAAGAGTGGCGTGAGAACAGGTGTACATCCACCCCCGCTGCTTAGGAAAAAGTGTATTTACATATCTTTTTTTGTTAAATTATAATTAGCTGTTGGTTTTCCTACAAAAAAAAAATTGTCTCCAGATCCCTTCAACAATTAGTCAGAATGCACAACCGATTGGCTTTGCCGACTGGTGCGCAAACCGTCCAGTGGCGCCGGGATGCAATCCCGTCGGGAGAAACCGGTCCACCATCTCTGAGGCATGAGACACGGGAGTCTTACCCGGGGTAGCCTTCCACTCGGAGACTTCTGAATAGGAGCTGAATCGTGAGTTGAGCCGATCTGAGAACAAAATGCATCTTGTGGCCCAAGTTGCACGAAACCGATCGCCATCCCTCTTAGTACAGGCATAATATACCAGACAGTAGCTTCTCTAATTTAAATCGAAGCGATACGTCACGAGTCGTAAGGGCTCGCATATGGCCGCCAGATTTCCGCTACTCGGCCCACGCGGATATACAAACGTTCGGAGTAATCGCCAACCTTCACTAGCGCGCATTTTTTTTTGTTTTTTTTTTTATTTTATTTTATTTAGGTAAAAACAGTCATATACATTTGTGTGAAAATAATACATAATACAAATAGACCTATATTAACATAAATTACTACAAAACATTATAAATAGTAGCAAAGAGAAAATAACAATCAAAATTACACTAATAACTTATTAAACCAATCCAACTAATGCAACCAAAAAACAAAAAGTTTTGCTTAAAAACAAACAAATTAAACTATAAGCTAATGCAACAACAAATCGCCTATTTTTTCCTAGATTTAACCAACGTGTCGGAAAATATGATATGTAAGCTATTATGCCAAGCTACAATCATTTAAAATGACGCTCACTACAAAAGACTGGTAACATTATGGTTGTTACACTCGACGAGGGAGCACTGTGAGTCGTTAGTAACTAACGTTATTAAATAGGTGCACAGATGACTTATATTACTTATTATTGTTATTATTATCTCATTAGCCTCATAACTGTATTCATATATCTCCCATATATATTATATCTCATTTAATTTAATAAATATTTTTGTTTAATATATATACCTATATACTACAATATTTATACAATATACACTTGTAGGATTTCCCAAGATTAAATAAAATACCTATACACCCGGCAGATGAACGCAGTACTAAATATCACCTCAATACAGGCTCTGCCTAGTGAGGTGATAAAATCCCGCCGAAGCCGCACCTTTAGTAAATTTCCAGGGTTCACATTTTGTATACAATGTACGACTAAATGATGTAAAATATACTATAGGAAATTTAATCATGTAATACTAGGGATAAATAGATAAATAAATAAATAAATAAATAAATAAATGTTAACCAAAGGCGTTCGTCGTGGCGTCCACTTCTGCCCACTTCCCTCGCACCCTACCCCGCAATGTCCCGTCGGTCGAGAGAGCGTCTGCTGTTCTCTCGGTATACTGTGGTACAGGCACAGTATACCAAATAGTAACGTCTCGTACAACAAGATTGAAATCGACGTGAACTACGTCACGAATTCTAAGGACTAGCATATGGCCGCCACATGTCTACTACTCCGCCGACGCAGATGTTCAAAAGTTTGAGAAATTCGTCAACCTTCGCACTGGCGTATCGATAAACAAAGGCGTTCGTCGAGACGTACCCCTCTGCTCACTTCCCTTGCGCCTTATACCCGAAATGCACTGTTGCTCGGGAATGCGTCTGCTGCTCTCTCGGTATACTGTGGAACAGGCGAGACCTAGTTAGGATGGCTTCGTAACTAAAATAAATGTAACTTTATAGACTTAATAAAGAAATTTGAATTTGGTCGTCGATGGAACGGGCAGGTGACGATCGGCGCGCAGTGGCTGGGCGCGTCGCCGCCGCGGGTCGTGGGCTCGCTGTGCCGCGCGCCGCTGTCGGAGCTGCTGCTGTCGCTGACGTACGTGATGTTCCTGATCGCGTGCGTGGCGGCGCTGGCGCTGAAGTCGCGCGGCATCCGCGACAACTACCGCGAGGCGCGGCATGTGGGCGCGGCGGCGGGCGGCGCGTGCGTGGCGTGGCTCGGCTGGGTGAGCGCGGCGCTGGCGGCGCCCGAGCGGCACCGCGACGCCTGTCTGGCGGCCGGGCTGCTGGCCACGGCGGCCGCCGTCTTCGTGCCGATGTTCGCCCCCGAGGCGCGCCGCCTGGCCGCCGCGGGCGACGCGCGGCGCCGCGGCCGCGACGACGCGGACGCGGACGCCGACAGCCGCGCCGCCTCCGGCTACTCGCCCTCCTTCTTCCACTTCAAGCCCGTGAAGTACGGCGTGGTCGGGGTGCCGCCGCCGCCGCAGCCGCCGCCGCCGCCCGCCGCCGCCGCCGCCCAATCTCCCGCGCTGCCGGCGACACAGCCGCCCTCAGGTAAACGCCGTCGCACCGACTCCTTCCTAATCAAAGCGAATACCTACTATAGATGCGAAAGTCCTACCGTTTTTTATAAATATGATGAATAGGATCGAAAGAGATTTTATGACCTAGGTTTTAAATTATAATCTTTCAGATTAATTTAGAATACGCAGAAAGACTACGCTGACATATCTCATTAAAACTGGAATCCTTAAAACAGAGAAGGTTATCCTGTGCATATTATGCTTGCGAGCATTCATTATGCGCCTCGCGAATTACTAGATGCATATTTATCTTTTATGACATAGCTGTAAAATTTTCGGAATAAATATTAATTAATAAATAAAAACGTTAAGTATGAAATCGAAGACTAGCGCGTTTGTTTGACGTTATAAATAGGATAAAAACGATTTAACCGCGTGAAGTTTATACGCGGATTGTCCCCCAAACAAGGATCGCATACGACAACCTCGAGTGAAAACATGCATGATACACGTTCAAAGCCGCACTCTCCCCGCCGACAAATTTAATTCTTCCGCAAATACCGCAGACGATAGACCTTTACATAAATTATTGATGTGAGCTTCCCAATTTAGATTATGGTCTATGGTCACTCCTATAGTGTCCGTGACAAAATCAACGGTTGTATTATTAATACTTCCAGAAACTAGATTTTTAGGCTTACCCCGACAGCCGAATTGAATTCCTACGGTTTTAGAAGCATTTATTATCTCGGAGCCATTTAGTTGCTATTTATAAACAGTCTTCAATTGTATCAGGGAGAACATTTATAAACAGGAAAAATAACTAGAAGAACAACTGGAGCGTCTCGAAAACCAAAACGAAGTGTGAATCAACCTGAAAATTCCTCGATTTTAATCTATGGACCTGTTGTACAGATAGGCGAATGATGGTATGGCCGGCGAGCGCTCGCTACTGGGGCTGGCATTACGCACCGCCTATAGTGTTGTACCCTCCGCCGCCCGTCCGCACGCACATAACGCACCCCTCGCACATGCCCCACGCACTACCTTATCACTGTTTCATGCCACCGCCACCAGGTTTAACCACTCTACTTTTACTATACCACTATGTTAAAATAAATGCATGCTTGTAGACAGTGTTCGCAAACTGACGGCCCACGGACCGGTTCCGCTCAAGGTACGAAGCTCGTCGAGGTACTGTTTGAGAGTATGCACTTTCTACATCAGCACCTCCTACCAGTGGCGGCGCTAGACCACACTTGGACGTCGGCGAAATTAGGTTCGCGAGGCCTATTTTATTTCCCAGTCAAAAAGAAAACGTTAGATTACCTACATGAGCCGAATTATAGTCAAACAGATGTATGAATAAACGGGTTTTATTGCTAATCAAATGATGTTAAAAATTACACGAATAGAAATTAAAATAGACGAACTTTTCGGCTTTTGGCCTCACTGAACTTTTTAAGGATTATGTCATAGCTAATACTAGTCGCTATTTCAGCTTCAATTGATAGAATTGATAACGCAGATAGTCTCTCTTGGGTCATCGTCCAGAGAATTCTGGATAATACCTCTAAAGTACTACTCACTCACTTCCCCCACGCAAGTGTATGAAAATAAATACATTTTAAATAATTTGTAAAACTTTTGCGAGGTCCCCTCAGGTGCGAGGCCGTCGGCGGTCGCCGACGTCGCCGACGCCTAGCGCCGCCACTGCCTCCTACTACCAGTACAAATATGCATGACACCTGGACTTTTGTCGTAGGGAGTTGAATTGTGGGGTCGAGCGGCAGACTGCAATCGCATACATCAAGGAAGTTGCCGTTTACGTCAGCTTCAACTCAGCAAACTGGGGCGCGAACGGCATTTTCTGCGATATCCGATAAGACCCCACAATCAGCTCCGTTCGGCTAGTCATCTTGTCTTCA
Organism: Micropterix aruncella; assembly: GCA_944548615.1. Lineage (NCBI taxonomy): Eukaryota > Metazoa > Arthropoda > Insecta > Lepidoptera > Micropterigidae > Micropterix > Micropterix aruncella. The sequence continues at coordinate 15,987,681 of OX155958.1, forward strand.
GGTTAGGTTATTATTAACGTTTTTAGCTAATGCCGCTACATTGTTGACATCAAAACAACCAAAAATTCTTTCAAATAAACATTGCGGAATTCCAGCTACTTTTTTAATGCATCGTACCCATCATTTCTTCATTCAACAAAGGTTCTACTAAGTCAAATTAATGCTTTTGCAGAAAATAATTTATGTACTTTTTAGCTCAGTTCGACAAGACATGGAAGATGCGTCCTCTCTTTAATTCTACTTGTAGATGCTGATGTAGAGAGTCCATCCTCTCAAACAGCACCTTGAGCAGCCTTAACGGATTACAACCCTCGTACCGGCAACGGTCCGTCGACCATTACTTGGGAAACAATGGTCTAGTCTAGACTACTGTTAGCAAAATCTTGGTGAAAGATCCTGATTACATAAAATGTCGACCATGATAAATAAATCCCATTTATAGGGGGCGGGGAAACATAGCACTAGATCATTAGCCGAAAGCACAGCTTCGATTAGGTACCTGATCAAAAGAAAGTGACAGCGTCTTATCACTTTCGAAGTATTGATGTCCTGAATGTAGAGTCGTGGATACGGAATGTCCATAGAAATTTGCGTTGTGAATGACGAAAGCTTTCAAATTGCGCCTTCGAAATCACTTAGTTGGGCACTGCTACAAATATATATTAGCATACCCAAAATTTGGGTATTAAAAAATATTTTATAAATTAGGACCATATTTAATATCGTCCTAATTTATAAATTAGTTATTTGAATATGGAAATTAATGTTACGATTACCTGTAGCTTATTTTGATGATTATTTAATTATCTATCGAACTATATAACAAAATCACAAGTATCGTTAAAAAAAGAAGCCGAAATGCTAGGTGATTCTATTTTTTATGGCACCGGGTGTGTGAATTCATCATATAGTATCAATATAGAAAAGCCCCACTTGATGACAACTTCACTTTTCTATATACTTAAGATACAGATAAGTACATCATATTCCGACAACCAAGTGTCGAAATATTAAATAAACGTTAAAATTATCCGCTCATGATTTATCAAAATAAGCAGAGTTATCGATCGTAGTGTGATTCTAGCGAATGGTGAATTTTCATTCGAAATAACGCTATCTAGATTTTGTGCCACTAATAATTGATGGCTGGCATTAATAATCGAATATTATTGTTGTTATCGTCGATTAAATAATAAGCTTTTATAATAAATCAACCATTTAATAGAAAACCCTTCATTATCCATGTTATTATAGACGGCCAAAAAAAATACCATTAATTTGGCTGACAATGCTATTTGCTTTTCGCCGACTCAGGTTGAGCAATCTATTACTCTGTATAATCAATGCTAAAAGTCAAGCAACCAAGAGGTATGTATTTTTTTGTAGCATGAAAACAAGAACGTGTGTTTTAAATGGCAAATACGATCATCTGATCAATTATGACATGATCAATCCAGCGGTATCATAACCTGTAAAATGATTTGTGAACAAATCTTTTGAATATAATACGTTTCTCTTAATCCCTATGTAAATATACTGATATTATTGCAGTATTGGAACCTCTTCTAGATTGTTGATTTTTTAACGTCACCAGACTATATTGACCACGCTGATTCCGAATCTGCAATAATAAGTGAGATATAGGCATTCAAAAAAGCGCCAAAGCCATACATGTCGGTAGGTTGTTTTTTTTTATTTTAAATAATACATAAACACCTATTTGGCGGTAGGTTATTTTTTTTAAACAACTTTAAAAACTGAGTTTGAAAAAACTTTTTTTTTAAATGTGAATTTGGTCTTGAAATTTTACGCGTCCGAAGCTTTTTTCTTTTACATTTAGCATTACAGGGATCGAATCTAGTAGTATTTCTTCATTTTTTCAATTTTTGAGAAAGGTTCCTATACTGCAATAATTCCAATATACTTGTTGTTTTCGGTTAGTTTTGTAGTTATTGCTAACTTATGTATGCACGAATTCCTTTATCATGTCCGGATGTCCATCCATACCAACTTCAACACCAGCCTTCATTTCAAGCCACTAAATTTACCAACCATTTTCTTCTCTTGAAGCACAAATTCTAAACCTCATTCTATGTAAGTGTGCCTCATGTAACTAACTGCATGCGGATTTGTCACTTTTAACTGAATCATGTGTTAATATACTCGTTAAAATTTCGCAGGTGTTCTATTGAGGTCCGATGAGAATAATGTGTACACAACACTGGAGCCAACATTTAGCAGCAATCCGAATGTATACTTCCAGAGGAACGACGGAGGTGTACATCCAGGAATGATGTATTAAAGCGCAAACTTCCACAAGACTATAAGTAGCATAGCTAGTGACTAAAGAATTAGTGCAATTATTTTTATGCCGATATTGTAAATAATAACGTGGGTATTTGTAGTAGACGGCAGTGTTAAAGCGATGCTAGCTGACAACATTACCAGACACTATCGCCTTAACATTATCGTAAACTACATATTTTAGAGTTTGTTTGAAAACTATAATTAACCCACTGTGAGACGACTGAAACTTATTTCTTAAATAAAATCTTTATGTATTAACTTTTGTGTGAGAATCTGTAAATACCTTATCTACTCAATAAAAGGTACTAATGAAAGCTAAGCAACTGATTTATTTTTATCTTGCAGTTTTTTTACTCCGGCGGAATCTAGCTGCGGGTCTTGTTTTTGGGTAGTCAAAATATTTTTGCCATCCCCCTCCTCGCCTCAACGTTGATATTACACATATTCTTCTTCTTAAAGTACCATCTCATATCGGAGGTCGGCGGTCATTATGGCCACTTGGGTCTGTGATGTTGCGGCGCGGATTAACTCGGTGGTGCTTGAGTTGAACCATTCAACGGGGTTTTGAAGCCAGTGAGTTCTTCTTAGGCCAGGTCTTCGGCGGCTTTTTATCTTCCCTTGCAGGATTAATTGGAGAAGGTGGTATTGTTACCACGAATTATGTGGCTAATGTATTGTAAATTCCTTCTCTTTATGGTCTTCAGTAATTCCAATCCTTTGTGCATTCTTTGCAACACCGTCTCATTTGTGACTATCCATCCAAGATATTTTCAGTATTCTCCTGCAAGTCCACATTTCAAATGCTTCTAACCTTTTCCACAAAGATATTGTTATATCATATCAATATCTTGTAATAAAATAGTATTTATTTATACACATATAAATAAATACTATTTTGTTAGAAAAACACTGTTTTATATTAGGATCTTAAATGCAGACCTATATTACCATTGATTATATAATGTATTAGACTACTCAGTGTCATACTACGATTTGGCAACTAGGATTTTGCTACGAAACGCAACTAGTAGATAGCACTCATAGATCCAAACATTGATTAATCTTCTCTTATTAAGTTCAATATGGCGGCTTTCGTTGTAAAACAGCACTCTAAACACACCTACACTGTATAAAAGAATAGTATAATCACATTTTTTAAAAATCATCTCTTATTCTTTTAGTATTATTTACATAAAGATGTCAATTTTTAATTTGGTATACAGGTTTTCAATACATAATAATTATGCATTTTATCGTTCAGATTGACTAATAAATGGCTTTCTATCTCTTAGTATTATTTCTGTGATGTAGGTAATAAGCTTATATAAAAAATGGGATAGATGGCACTAATAATTAAATATTATTATTGTTAGCTAAATTATTGGGTTTTTATAATCAAACAGTCCTTTATACAAAACCATTCATTATTCAATGTTAATATAGATGGCCAAATAATTTACTAATAATTTCACCGTCAATCCTATCAGCGCCACCTGCATCTCACCGGCGCGAAAGGGTTGTCAAATCGTACTATGGAGTAGAGCAATCTAATGCCATATATAATCAATACTATAAAACACATTGAAAGTAAGGTGTGTTACATTACTACTATTGTCTTGCTTTTTTACTGCAAATCGTTTATCAGTTTTTCTTTATTTAATCTATCGGCGATTACTGATTCTATTGCCGAAATTGCAAAATTCCGTGCCCTTTGCATCCTATCGTCGTCCGCAATAAAAACCAAGAAACTTCTTTTTAGCGCTGGCTGAAGTATATATATATATATATATATATTCTTAGAGCGATAATAATATTCAGAAAAGCATCATTTAATCCAAAAGGTTTTAACGAGTCTTTCCTTTGTCGAATCCAGTAGTGAGTGCTTCGGTTCATATATTGAAATCCGCTGTTTTATAACGATACTGCGTTCTTTATTCTAAATATATAATAAAATTAATCTGACTTTTTTATGCTGAGATGTGTTGCAAGTTCTATTTTTTGTGTGTTCATACCAATTATCTTCTGTTGATGTACCTTTCTTTTTTCTTGTTATCAGGTGCTAGGAATGGTTGCCACCTTTACCTATACTGTCCTTTCATGCAGTATATTTGTTGTCTCTTTCCATCACTGCGAATGTTGGTGCGCTGAATAATTTAACCAGTCGCCTTGTTGGTATATTGTAGGCTTCTACATATATGTTCGCAACAAGGTGCCTATATGTATTTTAAAATACTGCCAACAGTATTTGCCGTTTTTGTTGCATCAGCATTTTTCAGTAAACTTCCGAATGATGTTTCGTCTATAAATTCAAAAGCATTCAGATCTTTCGAATACTTTAATACTAGATCACTTGTCTAAAGCTATGAATACCCTCAATGAAAATTTTGCATTCCTAAACGGCAGCCGAATACCTAATAGTGAACAAACCGGAACGCACGAACAAACGAACAAGATCATCTAGCCGATCTGTCCTTCCCCACATCCAACGATTTGTTCGATGGACGCGTACGTTTCTATCTGCTTCAAAAACAGTTTTCCGCCATTATTACTCTCTGGCACAGAACAAAATGACCAGAATGATTGAAGCCATCATGAAAAATACCGCCCATAGGCAGAAAAACCCCCACTCCCCATATATCCACTACTGCCGGTATCACTATTCGTAGAAATCAATCAAGAAATACAAAAGTATATTTTATATAGATTTTATTTCGACGTATGGAAGAGATAATCTCTATAATAATTTATAAAACGAGTAACTTATAAATACCAACGACATTAAGCTATGTGAATCCAGGCGCACATAGAAATTTCCTCTTCATTTTGATCCTGTTGAAAGCAGAGCCAACAATCCTCCAGCGCTTGTAACAGACACAATGTAGTTACTGAATATAATAAAGTTAAGGAAAATAATATTATAAGCCCGCCATTCTTCGCTCGTAACTAGAGGGGGTTGATTCTTCCATTCTTTTGAAACGTGGAAATAAAAATCCACTGTCACGTTTAGGTACATTACATTTGAGCCAGTGAAATTAGACTTGAACCTTGCATTAATTCATATATCCGATTTTCTTTTTTTTAATGGACAGTATACCTAAACAGAACTTTTAGTTATGTTAAAATTCCAACAAATGGTAATGTGTGGCAACATTTGAAATTATGCCACCATTTTCCAAGATGGCGGCTCGAGCGCAGCTATGATGTCCGAAAGGAGAGATGGACAAAACTTTCTTTACTTTGGTCACATTTGAAAGTCCCCTTTCACTCGAACCTGAATTTAACAATTTTTTTTTTTTTTACTGCGAATAGTTTTTTCGACATATAACTTTGTTGATCATGAAGCCAGTCTTCATCAGTTTGCTCTATTTTTTTCCAGAATTTTAGAATTCGTATTTTCTGTGTAAATAAAGTTGTTTAGTAAAAAAGACAGAAAACCTTACGGAGCCTAAAGGTGGGTATCCATTAGGTTCGCGCATCAACTCTGCTCCGAGCACCTGCAACTGCTCAAATGGAGACAGTGCGCGCATCAACTCAAGAACAACGAATGCTCTGCAGTTTTCATTCGAACATTGAGCAAACATGTCATCGCCAGAATTTATTATTAAATGTCTCATCCTTCGGATCCCACAGCACTGTATAATTTCTGTACTCCTCGATTAGAGCTAGATATATTACTCTTCGGCCCACTCCATAGCGATGGATTCGCATTTACTGAACACCGAACGTGATGCGCGAGACGTATCCTCCAACGTCTTTCTTTGCTCGCGTTCACGAACGCACTGCGCATCACTTTGTGTTCGCGCATTTACCGCCACCGCTCGGAGCGGTCACCGCGGAGTGTGCAACGTTTCACGCCCCAGGAGCGCCATCGTATCCGCTACTGGAACAGTTGCAGGTGGGCGGAGCAGAGTTGGTGCGCGAACCTAATGGATACCTACCTAGAGAAATAGTCCCCTTTAATGACTATTTCTTGATTCCGATCAAAAAAGGAAAAGTTTAATTGTAAGTAGGTATAGTACCTACCAATTAAAATCGATCTGTAGGACAGCGTTACATTAAAAATGATTGTTCACAAATGTTACAAGAAAGTCAAAATGACAAACTAATTTCGGAGGCAGATAACAAAGATCAGGAAGTACTCCAAAGTTTTGTCAAATTGGTGGCTTGTATGGGTGAATATTGAATGAACGATTTTGTGAATCTAGATTTTGTTGCAACAATTTTGGTAACTTCAAGTTGATGAAATATCTCTAAGTAAAAATAGTTTCAGCAAATTATGTAATTAATCTTACTTGTGTTTTTAGTCACAAGGTAATTTATTTACCTAACTGCAGTAAGTAAATAAATATCTTTTACAGGCTTACAGAATTCTACCTAATCTAACCTAACTTTGTCAAAATTTGTCAGCCACTTTTTGTAGATTTCACTAGATTTTACTCTACAACATGTAGATTGTAGAGTACCCACTTATATGGAGGTCAGTCCCCTATCAGATAGTGTGCTTTATTTCCAAACTCTGGGTAAGGCCATGTTAAAAGCTGGAGTGTGCGATTAATCAATAATTTAAAACAGTTGACTGATAGGCAGGCGAGAGTCAACTCTTTTTAATCAGCCGCCCCGCCCAATGTTCTGTCTGATATAACCAGCCCATATATCGTCTGTTATTTTCGAACTCTCTCCGTAAAACAGAGCCTTAGCCTATGTACCTGACTTTTGCAAATTTAAAAAGGATACACCGCTGGCGAGAACGACCGCAGGAAGTAGAAACTGGTGAAGATCACGATAGCGAGGAACAAAGCATTGTTGTAGAAAATGGAGAATGTAGTCGCCTCGTAGTCTGCGACTTCATTCTTCTTCCATAAGATTCTGAAAACAAAATATTCCTCTATAAAAGTGTCTCGTCTTTTAACATTTAAAAACATTGTACATAAAAGTGAATAGCTAGACTGATCCTTACAAATTTAGTTGCCATGTTGCCTTTCAATGGGATGCTTATTGAAATAGAGCGAATGAGTGGAATATCAAGGGGTCGAGGGATTTTAATCGACATAGGGGGTTCATTTGAAAAAGCAATAGCAGCATTACCAGTTTCGCAATAAAAAGGTAGAAAGAAGTACATGGACAGTATTTGACAAAATAAAAGGGAATAAATAATTTGAATAAAACATATTTCCCCAACTTTGCAATCGCGCTTTGTAATATGAATTTAATATGAATTTGTAACTTTACATATGAACCTTCATAATATGCGGCTCTCCGCACACAATGGTCCACTTTGTCGATTCTAGTTTCCAAAATATTGGCAATATTATTAAAATTTCAAAACAGAATACAAAAAATTAAAAAATACAAAAAAATATTAGGTACAAAGTTTATTAAGAGCTATTCTATCTAAGAATCACTTTATGATGGTAAGAAGTAATTACATAAAAGCAATATTAAAAAAAAGAGGGCAAGGGCCCAATTTGTCAGTTTACTTTTGACAAAATTAGGGTAAATAGCAATGATTGATAATCTCTAGCGATTAGTCAAGAACTAATGGGGCAATGATTAGTCACATATAGCAAATAAACACAATTTTGTTTTTTTTGCGCAATAATATTTTGCCAAATTATATACTCTAATATAATGTGGTCTCTGCTTGAATTTTGAAGTGTAAAGAAATCAAGAAATGCATTTAATTATTTGACTTTGATTTAAAACGAGAACACAGGGGTAGAAGGGCTCTAAAAGTGTAGCCTCTACCAATTTTTACAAAGTCCACTACAAAAAACCCTATCAAATTATTTACGCCTTATCGAGAGGGCTCTAAAGGCAAAAAACATTTAACTACAAAACCTTTCTCAATAATCGAGAAAGCTACAGATTGGATTCTGGAGGTTGATTCGGTCTCTAAGCAGTATAAATTCCCTGAAAGTCTCGGATGCACAGCCCTCCGTCCAGATATAACTCTTTACTCTCTATCTCGGAAGGTGGCTCTTATTGTAGAATTAACTGTTCCATGGGAATCAAATATCCCAAAAGACCACGAGTACAAATTAAATAAATACCATGATCTTGCAAATGCCGTAACCCGGAACGGCTTCACTGTTCACCTTCACGCGGTGGAAGTTGGCGCTCGTGGCCTGCCAGCTAAATCGCTATTTCACCTCTTTAAAGATCTTGGCCTTTCCAGAAAAATAATCAACTCTTTCTTAGAAAAATTATCTAAAACTGCGATTTGCGCATCTCAAATTCTATGGCTTCGAAGGGGGAGTGAATGGGTGGCAAGGTGAACGCTCACATGTGGCAAGACAGCTGTCCTAAACCTACCACAGCCGGTTCGTAAGTCCGGAATCCACTGCTCACCCCCCAGAAGTGTAAAAAATAGTATTATGATGGGCCCGACTCCGGTCGGTGAATTCCATGGCAGCTCCGTTTGTATTTATATATACTTTTATTGTCTTTTTGTTTTTTTTTTATTGGCGAAGATTTTTTACCTAAGAAGACAAACGGGTATTATTTGATAGAGAATGAGATAAACATTTTTCAATAAAAATAAATAGCGTGAGAGAAAGAAATAGACCCAGGCTGTCATGACAGGTACGTCTTTGGTTACTTTGTAACAAGGGGAAAACAAGCGGTTACAGACAGAATGGGGAAATCGTAGTGCGATATCTTAACTCTTATGTGCGCTGCTCATAATTTTTGGTGATATCCTGAAAACCAACATAAGATGGAGTACAAACCTCTCATCTTTCTCCTTCTTGCTCATTTTCTTGTCCTCTGCTAGCTTCTTTGTCATTTCCCTGGTAATGGCATCCTCTCTCTTCACAGCGACTTTGTGTTTCAGTTGGAATTTTGTGTTTCTATAAGCCAGAGCCATCAAATAGGTGCTGCTGACCGTGACCAAAGCGAACCAGGCCAACGATGAGTACAGGTCAATCATGTGAACCCTCCAGAAAAGCCCTGCAAATGAAAACATCGGTTCCCAAAATTTTTTAAAGACTTCTTAGAAATTCTTACAAACAAAATAATTAAAAAAGACGCATCACCAATGGTATTTTATAATATTAATACCTGATATATTTTAAATTAGAAAAAAACTATTGAGTTCGATCATTTTAATGTTAAATCCAACAGAGATCAGCGTCGGAAACGTTTTTTTCAAGTTTTTTTATTTCTAAATTAGTTTCTATGATGGTTTTTTAAAGAAAACTAACCTTATCTACCGCAGTATATGTGTTTTTTGTTTAAAAAAAACTAACCTAACCTACCGAAATGTAGGTGTTTTGACGCTTCTTTAACCGGTCGAAAGCCAGCCTTCGCGCGCAAAAAACTGCGCCGCATCTATTGGTTGACTGATTTTTCGAATACTAACAATATCGCTTTTTCATGAATTCTCTCTTGTTACCTAGTAATTAATCTTGCTAGTCATGTATATTATATATAGTCATGTATATTATGTATGGCGGCCGGCCGAAACGGTTACCCGCGGATCTGTCAAATGATGCAAAATGTCTATAGGCACTGTCCGACGGGTTAAATGCCTAATAAATAAAATACAAATGGAGCTGCCATGGAATTCACCGACCGGAGTCGGGCCCATCATAACACTTTTTTTTTTTTTACACTTCTGGGGGGTGAGCAGTGGATTCCGGACTTACGAACCGGCTGTGGTAGGTTTAGGACAGCTGTCTTGCCACATGTGAGCGTTCACCTTACCACCCATTCACTCTCCCCTTCGAAGCCATAGAATTTGAGATGCAGAAATCGCGGTTTTAGATAATTTTTCTAGAAAGGAGTTTTGATTATTTTCCTGGAGAGACCAAGATCTTTAAAAAGGTGAAACAAAGATTTAGCTGAAGGAGAACAGTGAAGCCGTTCCGGGTGACGGCATTTGCGAGGTCATGGTATTTATTTAATTTGTACTCGTGGTCTTTTGGGATATTTGATTCCCATGGAACAGTTAATTCTACGATAAGGATTATCTTCCGAGATAAAGAGTAAAGTTATATCTGGACGCAGGGCTGTGCATCCGAGATTTTCAGGGAATTTATACTGCTTAGAGACCGAATCGACCTCCATAATCCAATCTGAAGCTTTCTCGATTATTGAGAAAGGTTTTGCAGTGAGATGTTTTTTGCCTTTAGAGCCAACCCGCACAAACTGTATTGGGGGTTTGGAGAATACTGTGGAACCCTTGTTGGCTCGAGCAACTGAAAGGCTAAGTATCTCACGAATAACAGAAAGGACTTTGTCGTGGCGGTAAGTGTACCGTCCTTGATCCAAGGCCACCTTGCAGCCAGATAGAATATGTCTAGCTGTGCAAGGGGTGTTGCTACAAAGGGGCCATGAACTATCCTCGGCATAGCTCCAACGAGCGAGGTTACTGGGGTCTGGAAGCGTATGCTGAAAGGCATTTAAATAAAATTTCAGCATCTCTGGCGTCCAGTCATACAACATTACTTTCCAGTGCATTGGAGGAGGACTGCAAAAGTCTCCAATTGTTGTCCAATCATTCTGGCATTGAAGGCCAATAGCGTGAGCCATACTTTTGCTGTCGTAATCTCCCCCCTCTCACTCATTTATTAAAGCCGAATAAAAAAATGTAGTTTCGGAATCAGGGTGGTGAATATAAATAGTTGAGTGACATTAAAAATCAACAACGTAGAAAAGGTATCAATATTCGAATAATACCTCAACAAATATCGAAGGTTTCATATTAGTTGATTATAATAAACAATTTGGAATTATTGCAGTAAAGGAACCATTCTCAAAAATCGAAAAAATAAAGGAATACTACTAGATTCGATTATTCTAATGCAAATGTGAAAGAAAAAAGCTTCGGAGGCGTAAAATTTCAAGACCAATTTTACATACAAAAAAAAAGGTTTTTTTATATTCAGTTTTTAAGGTTGTTTAAAAAAAACTAATCCAACCTACCGCCAAATAGGTGTTTATGGATTGTTTAAAATGAAAAAAAACTTAACCTACCAAAATGTATGGTTTTGGCGCTGTTTTGAATGCCTACATCTCGCTTTTTTATTGAGACCCAATGAATATTATTGCAGATTCGGAATCAGCGCTGTGAATATAGTCTGGTGACGTTAAAAAATCAACAATCTAGAAGAGGTTCCTATACTGCAATAATACCAACAATTTTGTGGTCTTGGATAGGATAGACTTATAGGATAGATTAATCGTTTCGAAAGGACAACTACGACTGGTTATGATGCCATACTTCATTAGTTTGTTCAATTCAGAATTTTAGAAAGCTTATTTTCTAGGTAAACGAAGTATTTGGTTAATCCAAAATATCAGAAAAAATTACTAACACTCACCAACTTATACATTTAGTAAGTTATGATTAATTTAATGAATTGTTTGAAACACTCACAAATCGGGATAGCAGACACAATAAAGGCATTTCCGTAGAAGAGAGCCGAGGATTTTGTCGATACATTTCTGCTGAAATCCTGAAGTAACATCTCCTCCTCTTTCGTGAAGGATTTGGTCGCCACTTTAGCCGACATTTTGATGCTAGGCTCAACTTTCTTAACACAGATTTAGCTTAATAATAAACCAAAAGCGGCCGACCGGGCGAAAGCGACTGACGAAAAACAAGCTTAGCAAAAGACGAAATAAATTATTTGACAGCCGCGTCAGCAACGTCGACAAGGGACCGAGCAAAACGTGTACAAAAATGTTGCCGTACAAATTAAACCACATTACTGACGTAAGCACCTGATAAAGTTTTATTATATTATTATTCAATTATAATATTGTTTATATGTATAAAACAATATTTTTAAAAAAATTATAAAAATACGATTTAGAATAAAACCAAAATCAATAATAAAACTGAAAAATAAACAGCTGAGTGGTGATCGACAGTAAAGTCGACTTATTGTTAGTCTTGGCGCGGGAAATTAGGTACATTTTAAAAGTATTTTTATGTAATATTGATAAAACCACAGAACAATATGATACAGATACAGGTTCCTTCCTACTCATGATTAAAATTTATTTATTACTATTTTATGTATTTATTCATTAGTCCACAAAAAATACACCTTTATCACTTACTTGTGTTGCTCCTAACTAGGCACAGCCTGTTCTAATGAGAACACCAATGCAAATGATTACAAAATATTCAACTTCCATCATATTTCTGTGAAAATGCGATAAAATTGTCATGAAGAACTTATTTTGTAATTAATGCATTAGTTTTCTAATCAGATTCTTTTTGCCGTTGTTTCGAAGGAAGAGCACCTCTCATCAACATTCAGACCTCATACGCATCAAAAAATTCGAATTACCTTTTTTCATTAATATTGGTGAAAATCATGCTCCTTAACACTTTGTCCAGAGAGCTCAAATTGCTTAGTTTTTTTGTAATTCTCATTGCAGTGGCATCTCGTAGGCATGAGTTGATGATTTTATCTGGGGATACCTCTTATATCCTTAGTAGTAATTCATTGCTTCAACTTAGCCCTTTGATGGGGCGTTTACACTCTCGCGCGAGGCGCGAGGCGAGACGCAAAACCATGTAGTAAACAAACGGAACAGAGACAAAGCTTCTAGCAAGTAGGTAAACATTTTGTACGCTCGTTAGAAGCTTTGCCTCTGTTCCATTTGTTTACTGATATGGTTTTGCGTCTCGACTCGCGCCTCGCGCGAGAGTGTAAACGCCCTATGACAGTTCTAATAGTTAGTACAGTCATAGTATACCAACCAGTAGCTTTACTCTCGAGCTACAGGGCATTGCGAGAAGAGGGTGCGAGGAATGTGGGCAGAGGGGTACGTCCCGGGAAAGCCTTTGGTTAGCATTAAGCGCAGTTTTCGAACGTTGTATATCTGCGTGGGCGGAGTAGCGGGACATCTGGCAGCCATGTCCGAGCTTTTAAGACTCGTGACGTAATCGCTTTGCAACACAGTATACGAGACGTAAAAGCTACTGTCTGGTATACTGTGTTACAGTACACTAATACTTTTCTAAATAGGTACATCTCATTTACATAACTAAAAAAACATATCATGCACGAAGTTATTTAGATTTCTCCATGCCCTAAAAAGTTTTCTTGTTGGCGTGTACGAGATTTCACGTATGGAGCGACGAAATACATGTTAAAACACGTTATAAACAGTTTCAAAAAAGAACAATGCGATTAGTCGACTTACTCTACGACTTACGTTAATCGACTCCTTACCGTCATCTGTCAAAAGTTTGACAAGATTCGAGTTTCTTATCGCTGCTTTTGGGATTTTTGTTTGCTCCAGAGATGGAAAAAAAATCGGTTTCTTCGTGAAACTTGGATAATAAAACGAAACGATGGACAAAATCTCCGACCAAGTTGGCTATTTGACATTAACAGAGGACGGGGCTGTCATCGAATCTGGTGGTGATCTTGAAAACGACGAGAGAATAGCTGGCATCATCACTGGCTTAGTCACACTCGCGAATAGGTACGGGATAATCCATTTTTACGTTTTGCTATAGTCATAATAGTTGGGTCTGATATTTGACGTGATATTTTATGTGGTTTGTTTATTTATAAATAACTGCACCACTCGAGACGATCAAAAAGCGGAACGAAACGTGGCGGCAAATTTAAAAATGTCACGACCTCTTGTATAGAAATATCGTAGGAAATTAGAAATTTCATCGGAAATTTAAAATTTAAAATCTTCATGCTTATCTGGACGCTGGCAATCAACAGTTTATTATAAGCGCTGAGCGAAAAACAAACAATTGTCCCTTGTTACTCAACGCAGGGCAGTAAAGACTCGGGCGCGTCAAGCGTACTTTCTCGATGTTTGACGGAAACGGCCGAGTGCTTAAGGTCACCTGAATGTGCATAGGCTCTGTCCAATCGCCATCGCTCCCATTACTCGCCCGCTCTCATTACCCCACGCTCCCCTACTACCAGCGCTACGGCACTGTCGGTTGAATTTTAGTGGAATATGAGTTATATTGAGAGAATTTAGGTGCATTTACTTAAACACTATTTAAGCGCGATGACACATCCTAGCAACAGACGGGACTAATTCCTCGAAGATAAAGAACGACCCTCAAAATGCGTCAGGAGCTAACATTTGCCGCCAAGATACTGATTAGTCACTATTCGTTACTATTCAATTTTATTATTAAACAACTTCAAGAAAAGGAGGAGGTTATCAATTTGGTTGTATCTTTTTTTTTAACCCTTTGACGACCGCTCCTGAACCGCTGGGAAATTCGCGAATCCAAGACCGGATTTATGTTCAGCGACCCCAAATTACTAAACAAAAGTGCCGCGAAAAAAAATGTTTTTCACCTGCAAGGGTGTGAAAAATCGCGGGACCTATATGTCCCAATGGTCGTCAACGGTAAAAATGTATGCGACTTTTCTAACTTTGGCAGTACGCGAACGCATTCCATTACTCATTATTTTTAGGGTATTTATTCGCGCCAAAACAACTAAATCCGTATAAAGATGGTTTTAATTCACTTAATCGATACAAAGACACTTCGAAATATGCTGCAATCTCTCTATGATGATATCATTATCATTCATTCGCATTATTCATCATCCGCGCCACTCGTAGCGAAGAGGCAAACCGTTCCGCCAATAAGGAAACCACGCAGTGCATCCTCCTGAACGATGGAGGGCGCTTGGAGTAATTAGGAATTCCCCTTACGATGTGACAGAATGTCACTTTTGGTGGAAAAAAACAGTGGTTGACACGCGAGCATATCGAAGGAAGTGGAAAGTATTATTATTTGGATTGTTTTCGAAGTTTCGTGAGTTTATTACCTTATTTTGTCGTGTTTTCGTAATATTGTGAACGTTTCGCCGTTTCTACCTCACAAAGGAAGAAATCATTCAATTGATGAATGCCGAGGATAGCGATGATGATGAACGTGCACTCGAATTGGACAACGAAGATATTCTATTTCTCGAGGAGGACGCTGCCGTCTTAGAGCCCAGAACCGAAATCGAAATCGAGGATGTAATTGCTGAGCTTGAAAAACCGTCGACTAGTGCTGGTGTTTGCGTAAAGCCGCCAACACCAGCGCAAGTTCCATGCGATCAGCCACCAACACCTGAGCTAGTAACTTTCAAGTGGAAAAAGCCTAAAGACGATTACACTCTACCAACGTTCACCGATCCAGTTTTTGATTACGGGAAAGTTTTATTGCCAGTTACGACACCCGACAGCGATGTGCCGAGTATTTACCAAGTGTTCAGTGCAGTTTCCAACTTTGATACGATGCTCAAATTGGTCAAGCAACAGTCGCAAATATACGCTGAGCAAAAAGGCATTGTTTTCTCGATTTCATTGGCAGAATTGAGGGCGTATTTCGGCATTATTTTGTGCATGACAATTCACCGTCTGCCAGACACTAGACTTTACTGGTCAACGTTGCCCATTTACTCGGTGCCAATCATTTCGAATGTAATGAGCCGAAAAAGATTCGAAGAAATCCGATCTTGTTTACATTTTGCCAACAATATTGAACAGCCATCCCGAGATGATCCATCTTACGATCGAGCATTTAAAATTCCAATAATCATACATATGAACAAAGCATTCGCGGATGCGTTGAGCGAAAGCAAGTGCCAGGCCATCGATGAGCATATGGTCAAATTCAAAGGGCATAACATCATGAAGCAGTATATGAAGGATAAACCGATTTCATGGGGTTTCAAATTGTGGTGCCGATGCGACTCGCAGACTGGTTACCTACACAAATTTGACATTTACACAGGTAAGAAAGAGCAGAAGGAAATCGGCATTGGCGAATCGATTGTTCTATATATGGCGGAAGGTCTCGATGGCATGGGTATCGAATTGTATTTTGATAATTTTTTCAACAATCCAACATTGCTGTACAAGCTAAAAGAGAAAGACATAAGAGCCTGTGGCACTCTTCGCTCCAACCGTAAACAAATGCCTAAATTTGATGCGGACAAGAAATTCAAACGTGGCGACTTCCACTGCCTGGTGGCTAATGGTGTGGCTGTGATGAAGTGGATGGATAATCGTGCTGTATTTTTGGGGTCTAACTTTCTACCTCCACTTGAATCGGTCAACGTAAAACGACGCCAAGCTGGCTCTGCCGCAAAAATCGATGTCAAATGTCCAGGTGCGATCAAACACTACAACAAAGGAATGGGAGGAGTGGATCTCATGGATCAGAAAAAGGTTGGTCAATGGTAATTCTTCCCCGAAAATGAAATTGTTTTTGATTCCGTTACCTACTTTTTTTTCAGTCTTACTACGAACACGATCGGAAATCAAAGACTAAATTCTACCTGCGCCTTTTCTACGATCTCTTTGATTTGAGTGTGCATAATGCTTACATTGTTTACAACAAAATTTCTACTTCGAATAATGATCCATTTTCTATATCTGCATTGGAATTCCGCGCGCAGCTGGCTACTCGATTGATCGATTCGTTCACCAACCGCAAGAGACTATCATTAGAAGCTGTAAGAGAGGGACCTAAGAGATTCAAAGTTGCGGAGACCGTTACTCTCTCTGGTCATTATCTCCGCAAAAGTGAAACGGGACGTAAGAGATGTGTTGTCTGCTCCAAACAAGGCAAAGACCGCCGAACAAATGCTATGTGTGCCTTTTGCAAAAAACCATTTTGCTTCACCAATGATCGAAATTGCTTCGAAATTTATCACAAGAAATGAAAATTTAATGTAACGATCAAAAATGTAAACAAGTTTGTTTTTTTTTCCAAATAAATATTCTAATAAAGAAAATTACAAATGTCATTGATTTTTACCTTTGACGACCATTGGGACATATAGGTCCCGTCAGATTGGGTGGTCGTGTGGGTGGTCGAAGTGGACTATCTTTTCTTTTATGTTTTTGTTATGAAGAGGAAGGCTGCCCGCAACTTCTCCTCAATTTCTGGACCTATAAGTCCACCCACCCCCAAAATATTGTAGCAAGAAAAAGGGGGAGAAAAATTCCAAATTTTTCGACTTCGAGGTGGTGTGGGAGGCAAAGGGATGAATCTACCCTTGAAAACGAAGTACTTTCTGAAGGACACATTCATACCCTATTGAATGATACCTAGCTGAGGAAAATCGATTTCATAGTTTTTCCAGGAAAAAATCGAAGGTAAAAGGGTCACCGGTGTCCCATTGGTCGTCAAAGGGTTAATGTTTGTTGGACGGGTGTTACACGTTCAATCTGACATCAGTTCAGTCCGCGGCCTTGATCCATGAACTGACTGATGGACTGATAGAAATTATTAAAATGTATGAAAATCCATCAGTTCAGTCCATCAGTCAACGCGATAAACGATCAGTTTTCCGTCAGTCTGACCAGTCACGGACTGAACTGATGCCAGATTGAACGTGTAATACCCGTCTTACCTCAGACTCCCGTCATTTATGAACAATATTTGGAAAATTATTTTTTTATTTAAAAGGATATACAGTAGAGCGTCGATTATCCGAACGTCGGTCAACCGAACGACCGCTTAACCGAACTGCTGCGGCCATAGACTCTCGGTTAATTTATCCTCTCTCGCTCGCACGCGGCGCTAACCCTCTCCCCCGCCGCTCGGTTCGTTCCTGCACCTGTGCCGCGAGTTGTCGACGCTTAGTGAACCTATCTCTGGTCCTATTCTTTGTGAAAAGGCAATTCAGTTTAATGAAAAACTTGGAGGCTCATCGAATTTTCAAGCAAGCACGGGCTGGTTAAAACGATTTAAGTCAAGGCATGGCATTCGGCAGCTTCAAATACAAGGAGAAAAACTGTCTGCTGATTCTTCAGCAGCTGATTCTTTCAAAATCAAACTAAGGGACTTGTTGAAGGAAGAAGGTTATGCTCTTGAAAACGTTTACAATGCTGACGAAACTGGGCTCAATTGGAAGGCTTTGCCACGAAAAACTCTCGCTTCGCGGCGTGAATTAACAGCACCTGGGCCTAAAGTAAACAAGGATCGTATCACTGCTTTAGCTTGTGCTAATGCTACTGGTAGCCATCGCTTGCCTATGCTCGTCATTGGTAAAAGCAAGAAACCACGTTGTTTCAAACACGTTAATATGTCTGCGATGCCTATTGTTTACATCTCGCAAAAGAAGGCCTGGATGGATAGTAAAATTTTCACGGAATGGTTTGTGGGAGTTTTTATACCTTCTGTAAAAGCCCATCAGTTGAAGAACGGAACAAGAGAGAAAACATTACTGCTTCTTGATAACGCACCAACTCATCCATCGTGTGACATTCTAAACGAAAAAGACGAGTTTATAAAAGTGATGTTTCTTCCACCTAACGTAACTTCCTTATTACAGCCCATGGATCAAGGCGTTATTGAGATTTTCAAACGGTATTATAAAAAAGAGTTGTTACGTAAGCTATTGTTAGATAAAGAAGAGGACGGAGAAGAAAGTTTGATAATAAATCACAAAAAGATTGATTTGAAAGAAGCATCCTACATGATCGGAACAGCATGGGACAGTGTGAAACAACAGAATTTGAAAAGAGGCTGGAATAAAATTTTGGAAACAGAACATTCGCAAAATGATGCTGGAAATGAGGAAGAGGATGATATGTCTGAAATGCTAAATATGCTAACAGAACTCGATTGCCATGAATGTGATGAAGAAGACGTTCAAGAATCGATGAGGGTTGATGATGCAGATCCAGGGTACCAAATCATGCAGGACAGCGATATTGTAGACCTTGTGACTGATAATGCTGACGCCGCCAGCACCTCATTGACTAGTGATTCAGAAAATGAAGATAAAAAAATACCTACACCTTCTGAAGCATTTACCTGTCTAGATACTGTCTTGCGATGGTTTGAAGCTCAAAATGAAAGCGACCAGTATCAGATATCTGTACTGAAAAAAGTGCGGGAATTAGCTGCTCATAAGCGGGTAGGCTTGCTTCGACAGACCAAAATTAAGGACTTTTTTAAGCGTTAATTCGTTCTTCTTCATGTACGTATGTATTACATACACACATATGCCTTGCTAATTTCTGGCCCTCGTAAGGCCTGGATCTATGACAATTATCTAACGTCACATTTGTCATGGCCCTTTCTTATTTACGATTTTACCAAAACCCAACTGTCCCGTCTAGATGCACTGGTGACAGCTAGTTTAAAATCCTGGCTGTCCTTAGCCAAACCAGCTGACCCCTCGACTCTCTTCAGGTCCAAACAAAATTTTGGGCTAGCGCTTAAACTGCCCTCTCTGCTCTACGCCAACTCCAGAATAACCAAAAATTCGATTCTGTGCAATTCCAAAGATCCGGCAATATCGAAGCACGTAATAAGTGGCTGTAGTGATTCAAATGAACTACAAGCCCGCGTAGACTTCCACAAAAGGTTCCTTACTGGAATCAGCCAGAATGGCACTGGTCTGGGGTATGGCAGTACAACCACGAGCGACGTGGACTTGAAGAAGTCTCTTTTGCGGGGAGATTACGACAGCAAGAGTATGGCTCATGCTATTGGCCTTCAATGCCAGAATGATTGGACAACAATTGGTGACTTTTGCATTCCGCCTCCAATGCACTGGAAGGTAATGCTCTATGACTGGACGCCAGAGATGCTGAAATTTTATTTGAATGCCTTTCAGCATACACTTCCAGACCCCAGTAACCTCGCTCGTTGGAGCTTTGCCGAGGATAGTTCTTGTCCCCTCTGTAGCAATACCCCTTGCACAGCTAGGCACATTCTAGCTGGCTGCAAGGTGGCCTTAGATCAAGGACGGTACACTTACCGCCATGACAAAGTTCTCGCTGTTATTCGCGAGGTAATTAGTCTCTCAGTGGCTCGTGCCAACAAGGGTTTGACAGTATCCTCCAAACCCCCAATACAGTTTGTGCGGGATGGCTCTAAAGGCAAAAAACATTTAACTACAAAACCTTTCTCAATAATCGAGAAAGCTACAGATTGGATTCTGGAGGTTGATTCGGTCTCTAAGCAGTATAAATTCCCTGAAAGTCTCGGATGCACAGCCCTCCGTCCAGATATAACTCTTTACTCTCTATCTCGGAAGGTGGCTCTTATCGTAGAATTAACTGTTCCATGGGAATCAAATATCCCAAAAGACCACGAGTACAAATTAAATAAATACCATGATCTTGCAAATGCCGTAACCCGGAACGGCTTCACTGTTCACCTTCACGCGGTGGAAGTTGGCGCTCGTGGCCTGCCAGCTAAATCTCTATTTCACCTCTTTAAAGATCTTGGCCTTTCCAGAAAAATAATCAACTCTTTCTTAGAAAAATTATCTAAAACTGCGATTTGCGCATCTCAAATTCTATGGCTTCGAAGGGGGAGTGAATGGGTGGCAAGGTGAACGCTCACATGTGGCAAGACAGCTGTCCTAAACCTACCACAGCCGGTTCGTAAGTCCGGAATCCACTGCTCACCCCCCAGAAGTGTAAAAAAAATAGTATTATGATGGGCCCGACTCCGGTCGGTGAATTCCATGGCAGCTCCGTTTGTATTTATTATTATATTATGTTCACTGGATTACTACTCACTATTGTAATAAATAAAAAAGTTAAAACAGATTACATAGATAACACATGTTATTAAGTCCATATATGGTTTTATTAATACAGTTTTTTATACAGTTCGATTATCCGAATAAATCGGTTTTCCGAACACCCTTGTCCCCCAATTAGTTCGGATAATCGACGCTCTACTGTACTTCCAGATTGGTCCTATTTTTATCAAAATCCTGTTCTGATGACGGGATCCATAAGGAATTGAGGGAACTCCTCAAATATTATATGAAGTTAGAAAATTTACATGTTGGTTCAGTTCCAATGACAATGCATTATTTTATGGTAAGCATGACCTGATTTTACACCCAGGGTTGGCTCCCGACGAGGGGACTCTTCGACTGTTACCAGCATAGACACGAAATTTTGTATACGCATTCAGTTATGATAGCCCGTTGTAAGTTTTACCATGACATGGCTGCTGCACCCAGGGTTGGCTCCCAACGATGGGATTCCTCAACGGTCAACAGCACAGACACGACATTTTGTATATACATTCAATTACGACAGCCCGTTATAAGTTTCACCAAGACAGGACTACGGCACCCAGGGTTGGCTTCCAACAAGGGAACTCCTCGATGGGCAATAGCACACTCGAAATTTTGTATACTCATTAAATTATGATAGCCCATTCTAAGTTTCACTATGGCTACTGTACAAAATTATGAAGTTGTTTTTTTTTGTCAAAATTTTGTATTATCGCATTACGAAAGTTCGAAACTGAACAAGTTTCTTTGTCTGAATTGTGATAAAACGTAGGTTGTTTCAGAGCATCCCTCCTCGTTCGTACTAGGACTAGGCTCCATGTGTAGAGATTATCTAATATAATGCCCTGTTTTCAGGATCGATCCGGTGGCATTCCCGTCAAATGAGCTGTTCAAGAAAATTTCCATCACCTATGACGACCACTGCTTCATCATCTGCCTATCAAATAAGAAAGTTCACATTGTGAAGCGATTGCTGAGCGCCACCAACTCACCCGATGGGCACACAGTGAACGCGTAACGATGACGCGCAATATCCTCAAGAGCAGCCTCAAGAACGCCTCATTCAACATCATCTTCCAAGTGCTATGTCGCTGCGTCACTTTCATTTTAAATGCGTGGATTCTGCGCCACGTCGGCCATGCAGTCTTAGGAATTATGAACGTCCGATTACTGCTCCTGGAGAGCACAATTTTATTTCTCAGCCGCGAACCCTTCCACAGAGCGTGCCTCGGTTACAAGAGCGGTCAGAGCTGGACGTCGGTCGTCAATCAGATGTGGCTGTCCGTTCCGATCAGCGTCGTTTTATCCTTTTTATTCGTTTTTATTTGGATTGAAATTTTATCATTAGGACATCCTGAATATATTTTTCAGTACAAATTCGGGTGCTGGAGCGTTGCGATTTCGTGTGTGATTGAATTGTGCTCAGCGAGCGTCATTTTAGTATCTCAAATTTTCTGTTTCGTCAAATTAAAGGTGGCGCTGGATACGCTGCATATTTTTATCCGAACGGTTATATTCGTTTTGATTGTCCTGCGTGATTCCAATCACGCTTTAATCGCATTTTCCGTAGCGCAAGTAGCTAGCGCCATCACCATAACCGCAAGCTATTACGTATTTTTCTACTGGTACATCAAAAAATTAAATTCTGGAAACGTAAACAGAAAAGATGCCTTATTTCAAAACATGGATGATTTCACTTTTAAATCGTTGTTCGATTTCCTACCAAAGTGGAGCGGTAGAGTAGAAAACACATTCGATGCACAATTGAGCAAACTGTCGGTTAGTTTTCTGAAACAGGGCGTCGTTAAACAACTTTTGACCGAGGGCGAAAAGTATGTCATGTCAATCAGTCCTGTTTTGTCGTTCACCGAACAAGCGACGTATGACGTCGTGAATAATTTAGGCAGTTTAGCGGCGCGTTTCGTATTCCGACCCATTGAGGACAGCAGCTACTTTTACTTCACCCAAATGGTGAAACGCGAACATCCCATGTTAAAACAGGACAGCGGGAAGATATCCGAATCGTGTACGGTATTGCGCCACATCTGCAAAGTAGTCATGTCAATTGGTTTACTCGTTTTCGTATTCGGGCAGAGTTACGCAAAAACTCTACTCCTCTTTTACGGAGGTGAGTCCTTCGTCGATAGCGGACTACCGGTTCAGCTACTCCGAACGCACTGCCTTGCGATCGTCTTATTAGCCGTAAACGGTATCACAGAATGTTTCACGTTCGCCACAATGACCAGCGCACAACTCGATAAATACAACTACGTAATGGTATTCTTCTCAATTAGCTTCCTCTTCCTATCGTACGTAATGACGAATCTGTTTGGACCAATCGGCTTCATAATATCAAACTGTATCAATATGACTGCTCGGATACTCCACAGTTTATATTTCATTGAAAATCGATATAAAGGCACTGGTTATAAACCGTTGGAAGGTCTCGCGATTGGGAAATTCTTTGTGTCGACCCTTTTAGTATCGGGCGCCGCATGCAAAATATCCGAAATTCGCTTATCGAAGCAATCGCAGTTGCTTCACATTCTTTTTGGAATTCCCTGCTTTATCGCCGTCCTAATCGCGTGGTCCTATGAAAACTATCCACTCCTGCAGCTGCTCTTCACGAAATACAAAACGAAAGACGCCAAGACGAAACTATCCTAGAACTAAGTCAAGTTATGTCTAAATAAATAAAGTTTTCTTTTTATTATAATAAGTAGTTTTAATAATCGTAATAATTGAGCCTTTGTGAAGCCACAATAAAAATCTCACTGAATAAATAATACAATAATATAATAATAATGAGCGTCCATATTAAGTCGGACAGAAAAAGATTCCTCTGAGTTGATTATCACAGATTTTCTTCACTTCATCTGCAATTGAAAATAATGTTAATTATATTCTGGGCGTTTTATTGTGATTGCGACTGAAACCGATACTCACCATTAATTTCCTTTAAATTGGCATTTTTGTTTTGAATGATAACGTAAAATTCTCGTTTGTTAGAACTCTTGGCAACAACCCAAAAATCATTGGTCATCTTGATAATTACTTCTCCGTATCTTTCGCCGCTGCAAAATAAAAGATACAATAATTTTTACGTTTCAACGGGAGTGTTTTTCTTTCAATTGGGACTGGAATGTAGAACAGTGAGACATACTCGCTACATTTGAGACTAAAATTGAATAAATTTCCAAGGGAAAGATTTGGGAGCAGGTGAGTTTCTCAGATAGCAGACGATGCGGATCACAGGCAAACATCTCACAAACAGTATGTGAATGCCATGGAGGAGTCCCCCATAAAATCTCACAGGATAACAGAATAAGACTTCATGTAGGGTTGTCAGATGCCCTGCATTTTACGGGTTACCCTGATTTATAGGTTAGGACAATATAGAAACCTGTAACATTGGTCATTATATCAAATGATGTATTAAAACAGCACGAACGTAGACTATCATTAAAAAATCGATCTTTCCCAGATCAGCCTTTAGCTAGGAAAAAAGGAAGAAAGCCAGCCGTCATTTTGGTTTTGAGACATTTGAGATGTGCAATTCATTTATTTTTGTCCTAAAAATAATATAGATCACAATAACTTTTGCTTTGCATCTCTGGCTTCTAATTACATTCTTCTTTTTTACGTTGTTTTCAGTGACATTATCATTGTTTTCCTCTTAACCCTTGGAGTAAATGGGTATTTTCATGGATGCATCTGTCTCTTTTGCAGGATTTTCGGCGACATCGACTTAAAGTACTATAACTACGAAACTACTACACCAATCATAAAAAGAACAACTGCACAATGATTGCATTGAAATTTCAAATATAGAATATTGAAATATCATTTTGTAAAACAATTAGATAATTATGAATAAATATGAGAACGTCAAAGAAGTGAAAAAAACGCGCGACCAGATTTGGTCGACTCGTACTCAACGGATAATTGTTTTGCGACCAGATTTGGTTGACTCATACTCAACGGGTTAAAATCAACTCAATATTCATAATTTTGTACTTTGATTATGTACCAGACACTTTTGCCTTCGCATAGATTTTTTAACTATTAAAAAGCATTACAATGTTCTCGATACTAAGCTCAAAAATCATTGTTTGCAATTTTCTCGACATTCTCATTTTTTTCCATGCAGTCTTCATAGATAAAATAAAACAAAATTGAAAAAAATAAAGGTAGGGGGAAACAAACCTAACCTAAGCATATCATTCTGTTAGATAATTCAATCTCAGACTAACTAGATACTGCTTGAGGCTTTCCAGAAATAACCTACAGAAAACTGCTAAAGAGGCACTGCTGGCGCGCGGTGTCCCGCGTCCAGTTTATAGCTAATGTGTGTAGTTTCCAACCATCGATGCAACTGGTCTCTCAGCCGGGCTGGTTGCAGGAATTGTAAGTTGGGACTCCTGACATTTATGAGGGTAAGCTACAATAGTCCTTAACGAAGAACTAAGTGCAAAACCTCATCCGCAGATAGTAACGTTACCTTCTTCCGAGGGTGTGAATATCGGCCACGAGATCGAGTATATCCTGCTTGATTGGCGATGAAACATCGCATTTGACAGTGCTTTTATGCGCCAAATTCAAACGATTGAAATAAATAAATTTGATATCCGATATAGACGTCTGCTGCTGCAGTTGGCTGATGTAGTTCTCCCCGATAGATGAAGCTATGGTTGTCAGCTGCGGCCCGATGAAGACATCGAGCGATTTAAGCATATCCAGCGAAAGATCCTTCGAATCTGAAAGAAAGATGAATTTAATGAACTATTCATCTTCATAATGGCTTTGACGCAATGCGCTCGGCGATGCTTTAAAATTTGCTTGGAAAGTTTGTGTAATTTTGAAATGTAATTCTGTTTCTACACGACTGCCCAACACAAAATGAATGTAATTGTTAGAATCATTATGTCATCCTGAGTGTCATAGGGTACCCTAACTGTCCAAATATCAAGTAAGTAGTCAAATGAAAGGTCTGATTGAGTACATTACAGAAATATACGTATATCTATATGGATAAATACTGCTCACCCCCCGGAAGCATAATAACACTATATGATGGGCCCGACTTCGGTTGGTGAATTCCATGGCAGCTCTGTTTGTATTTTATTTTATTATATTTATTTAAAGCACAAATATTTCATAAAAAAACTGTAATAAAAATAATTATTAATACAATAGTTCACTTTCTTTGGCAGTAGTGTATTGATGTTTTTAATATATTTTTTATTTGTTATCAATAGATACACACATAAAAGAATCAATTATGTATGTATGTATACTTTACTTTTGTGAAATCTAACTACATAATAATCCAAAATGTACACATTAATTCTCAATTAGTCACTTTAAACTAAGCCACAAACAAATGTTTTGGGGATTTTTTAGGTACTAGATGTAATAATCCTTTTGGTAATTTGATTTCAATAGGAAATTTAATGCATTGGTACCAATTTTTTTTTAGAAAATGCAACTTATTAATAATTGCAGGGATTGAATAGATTGCTTATTTGTAATTGCAAAGATTTTGTATGAAAAATACGGGTCATTTTATAACGGCTTCGCAATGATGTATCAGTCCGCAACTTCTATTTTACTGAATTCAGAACAAACTTTCTGCAAGGAGGTTAAAGGGGGGGGGGGGGGAGTTACTGCAAACAATTACCACACGAGGGGGAGTGGGGGCTTTCCCTCTTGTGTGCCATTTTTGTTTTTCATATTTTATTTCCTAACTATGGCTTAGGAAATAAAAATATGTACATACACATTAAATTGCCTACACTAAATAATAAAAATAATCATTAAATAAAATAAATCCAATGTTTGTATAGTGTTATCATCCACGACCCAATGTTCCTCTCGTGATAATTACTTATTATTCCACTAATAAATAAGTGATAAAGCAATAGAATGCATAGATGCGGGATTTTAAAAAAATATATACTTCTGGCCGGCATCAGAACGCTATGAAAAATTCAGACAATGGGCTCAAAATCTATACTGTGCTGGTAAAATCCGTACGGTTAGTCAGGTTACTGAAAACCAACCCTAAATTCAACCATTATCATTACTGATATCTTAAGGTGCCAGTTTTGTTCTCAAATAATTTTAAATGACTCACCATCAATGCAAAAACACACGGTCGCATTTAAAGCTCGATACGCAACAAAATAATACGATTGGAAGTTGCCATCTTGATCAAAATTTAAGTAAACTTTATTAGTCTGTGTTAAATCTTCTGGTTTCCTGCAACATATAAATTTACGCCGGTTTCAACTCTATCCCATTCATATTTAGACGTAGGCATCACACAGATTACGTAAGTCTTCTCTATTCATCTCTTCTGGGAATATCTCACAGTTATATTGAGGGGTGTTGATTACAACGGGAGAACCCGTCACCCCAGGGAGTTATAACGACACTAAATCATTATGTCTCCCATGGAGTGAGCATAAAAGACTTAGTGGATGCACAATCCATAGTTGAACTACACCAACAGCCCGTAAGAGTCCAACTACTTGCCGCGACACTGGAAAAGTACCCAGCGGGCTTACCTCGCTCCTTACTACCAGATTTAGATGGATTTCTCCATCCTCTAGTCTGGTCACAGATTTGAGGTCGCTTGCGCGGCCTCTACCTGACATTAGCGATTCAAAGTCAAATTAGTTGCGAACCGAGGTGCCATTTGCCCATCAAGTCTAATGGATCTTTTCAAGGATAGATGACGTCAGACTCTTAGGTAACATACGTTCCCAGACTTTTTCAGTTATTTGCCGGAGTTCAGTCGCCTGGCTAACGCCGGACGGTTTGCAAACTGCCCAGTTCTGGTGTTCCCGCAGAGCGGAAGCTCCGATCCAACCTGTCTACGACTGTAGCTGACAGCCGCAGGCAGAGTTCACAGCGGCCCTTCTAGATTAGTCCCTCTTCGAGGAGGGTACCAGATGGGAGCTCAACCGTGAGTTAAGTCGACCTAAGAAAACAGACAGCCAGTCAAGCCTAAGCTGCACGGAACCGGTAAGAACCGTTAAGAACCTTGAGAATCTCGCAGTTATAGTCAGTAATAAAAATCATACTTGTATCCGCCCAATGGGCTGATGTATCTTCCGTGGTGTTGTGCAGCAGCAACGGCACCGCCGTGCAATTCCTCCTTGACAAGAACTGGCAAAAGCGTATCCACTAGGTACTTGTATATCACTTGAGTATCCTCCGAACTCAAACCAGTCCTTAAAGAAATTTAAA
The DNA here is from genome assembly GCA_944548615.1 of Micropterix aruncella. Classification (NCBI taxonomy): domain Eukaryota; kingdom Metazoa; phylum Arthropoda; class Insecta; order Lepidoptera; family Micropterigidae; genus Micropterix; species Micropterix aruncella. Next base: position 16,015,745 of record OX155958.1, read on the forward strand.
AAAAGTATTGAGTCGGATTGCACATATTGCATATAAAAATCATTAAAATAATATTTGGATAAAATACATACCATATCAACTGATCGTTATACAGGAATAGAGTTTGTCGAATGTCACTATAACATGTCTGCACTTGATCAACGAGACATAAAACTTTGAAAAACGATGTCTTGTCGAGTGATAAATGCTGCATTCCATGGAAGATATCAACTGTGCTACCAGTCGGCATTATAACTGTCGCCAGATACTGAAATTTATATAAATAAGACTTAAATAATCCGTACATAGAAAAGGTACCAAAGATTATTTACCGGTATAAAGAAAGATTGCAGTTTTGACTTCAATTTGCCAATAGGAATAGAAGATATTTTTCCCATAAACAGACGGAACATACGATATCCGGCCTCCAAAGCTGATTTCAAAACCTTCCGGTGAACCTACAAATTATAAAAAAGGTTATTTTTGAACAAATAAATGTTAGAGTTCTCTAAATCGAAACAGCTATACCTCTTCCACGCAATATTCCATGTAAGTAGTGCCATCTGAAGTGGTTCTTGTTATGAACGGTACATTGATTACCTTAAAGTGAATAAAAAAGTAATTAAATAGGCGATGAATAGCAGAAAAACCTTCTGATAATAGTTAGTCATGGGAAAAATTGAAAGGGAAAAGTTTATATATAGTTGTAATTTATAAACCAGCTAACTCCACTCGCTTGCCTAATAAGATAAGCTCTCCAATATCTATTTCTGGAAAATCGACAACTTAGTGTAGATATACATTGAGTCAGTTATAGGCGACAGTGCTGGCGTCGAGAAGTGACTCACACTGTTTACACGCAGTCAGTCACTCGTAGGTATTGTTTTAGGGTGTACACACGTTACTGAAGTCAGTCGGAAAAAATGCATCATTTTTGCTAGTTAATATTGCAACAAAATCACTTGCACGCAAAATCACGCGTGATCTCGCAAGATTTGCAAGATCGCGCAGCAGCACATTCCACGACCATTTAGGAGCATCTGCAGATGCAGGTGTTACAGTAGACCCAGCAAACGAAAGTGATGATGATGACAACGCCTCTATTTGTAGTAGCTGCAACCGCAAACACACCTCTCTCTCTTAATGAAGAATTGGAGAAGGTTTTGAAAGCCCGCCCAGTACGTCCTTTACGTGCAACTGGTTCGTCCATTGATAAATTAAAAAAGAAATTAATCTCTTTGAATCAGGCGAGATAAAAGGACAATACCTGCAGTTTGCCTGCCAGTGTCTGTTATCTGTGGTGTAAGTATTGTGGCAGAACGGACACTTTCTATCGCTGGATATCTGACACGCAGCATTTGAAGTCGATTAGTTGACGAAACTCTAGATGTGTTTTGTTTTTTAAGACAGACTTTCAAAATAATTCCTATTTTTTTTTGTTATTAAATAAATAATGTATTTCATTATTTCGCCCTTACGACGTAACTTTACCCAGTTGCAATGGGAATAATCAAAATACTTATAAAATATAAAATATAATTATAAAAAATAATATTCTCAAATCTGCGAGATCTCGCAAAATACCGAGATCTTGTGAGATTAGACCTCTTAAATCTTGCAAATACCAAGATTGAAGATTTTGCTGAAAGATCGCATTCACGCAGTGCCAGCGACTGACCAACTATTAACTTCGGCGTTTACACGTGGTCGGTACCGCTGGGGCGAGTGGTGGGGGATTAAGGTCAGCACTGATGCGACAGCACTGTATTGACTTGAAATCAATTTACACGATGACAGTAACGGGTCAACGCTGTCTTGATTTGAGTTTGAAGTCAGTAACTGACTCAATGTAAATTAGGCTTTATGTGAGACCTTTGAACAAGCACAAAAGACATTGAGAAGTAGCGGAAAAGCAATTAGTTGACTAAAAATCTCAAATTTAAATTTGTTCTGTAAATATCCACGGTGTGCAGGACATTAAGGCGTAAAAGCACTGTCTAAACAATTGTAAAACCTTTTGACATATTTTATTTCTGTATTTTATTTGCATTACCATTTCATTTTTAAAAGCTTTTTATTTTTCGGTCATTTTTTCGTTCTGTTATTCGTTTCGTTCTGTTATTTTTCGTTTTGTCGTTCTGGCGCTCGTGGCCTGCCAGCTAAATCTCTATTTCACCTCTTTAAAGATCTTGGCCTTTCCAGAAAAATAATCAACTCTTTCTTAGAAAAATTATCTAAAACTGCGATTTGCGCATCTCAAATTCTATGGCTTCGAAGGGGGAGTGAATGGGTGGCAAGGTGAACGCTCACATGTGGCAAGACAGCTGTCCTAAACCTACCACAGCCGGTTCGTAAGTCCGGAATCCACTGCTCACCCCCCAGAAGTGTAAAAATAGTATTATGATGGGCCCGACTCCGGTCGGTGAATTCCATGGCAGCTCCGTTTGTATTTATTGTAAACCCCCTGATCATCAGGATGACAACAACGAAAGAGTTGTGACAGCCGGAGAGACGGTGGACGGCGTGAAAGAACGCATCGGGTCGATGGCCTTGCAAGCCAGACCCGATTATATATAAAGCAAAAAAGAAAAAAAAGGAAATATGCCCCCAAGCGGCCTATCAGGGGGGGAGAATTCCCGCTACCCCAGTTGAAACCCCAAACAACGACACGGCTAAAACGACACCGGACCTTGCTTGCCCTATCTGCGGGAAACAATATAAACGATTAGCATGGTTAAAAAAACACATTGCTGGGCACGATGATAGCGACGCTGCACGTCAGTGTCTTAAACCGTCGCAAGGAGTCACGGACAGAGTTGAACCTCACATGTCCCTTGACTCCACATCTGCCCGCAGTTTGTCACCCGACCGGTCTCCTCTACCCGCGCAAATCGTATCCTTCCCTCCTCTAAAATTCCCTTCACTTGCGAAAGAGGACTGGGAATTTCATAATAATAATTTAACTTCTATTCTTGACCACTCTGTGAACCGTAATGCCCCTGCCAGCGTCCAGCTGTCGTCCTTCCAGGTGGCGGTCCATGAATACTTCTCGGGTGTTTACCCAAAATCTACCCATGTCGACCCGGTTCACAGAGAAAACGCATTTAAGGCAAAGCTCCGTAGGCAAAAGCGGCTACTTCGTCGCCAGTTACGTGAAGCCAAGAAAGCCGGGGATAAAGCCCTCTGCCACAACTTCTCGCGCGCGTACCGCTCTATACTAAAACTCATACAGAGCGTAGCAACGCAAAACGACAAGCGCAAGGCAGCATTTCTCAAATCCAAAGAGGAAGCCCGGTTCGACAAAAACCGTTTTAACTACAGCAAAACGGTTTTGTCTGCCGCCAAGGGAAAAATCCAAATCCCGGAAGATATGGCCACGGAATATTTTTCGACCACGTATGAGGACCCAATGCGGCTCCATAATTACAGCCCTCCGCCGGGCATTACACCTCCGCCCCTGCCTACGGTAGCTTTTGCTTCTCAACCTCCATCTCTAGATGAGATTCTTAATCAAGTAAAGAGGAAGCCGTCGGGCTCTACTCCGGGTCCCGATGGTATTCCCTATTTAGTATACAAAAAATGCCCCTGCCTTCTGCAATATTTAGGATCCATCTTCCGAAATATATGGAATAGCGGTGTAGTCCCACAGAATTTTGGCCGAGCGACAGTCATCTTAATTCCGAAGGTCCCAGTTTGCACCGGACCAAAGGACGCTCGGCCCATTGCTCTCACAGACACTGTGGCCAAAATCTTTTTTAGCATAGTCCACACGAGGATGAGCGAATTCATGCACCGGAATGAGTACCTTGGAGTATCAGTTCAAAAAGGCTTCATGCGTGGCGTCTCGGGCTGCATCGAGCACAATTCTCTCCTGGCTGCTGCCATCAAGGATGCGAGACAGCACGAACGCCAAATCAATGTATGCTGGCTCGACCTAGAGAATGCCTTTGGGTCAGTCCGACACAGTCTCCTCCACTTTGCACTCCGCTGGTACAACTTCCCACCAGTCGTGCGTGACATTGTAGCCTCCTACTACAACTGTCTGACTTTCCATGTTAAAACGCAAGAATGGACTACCCGCTCTATACCATATTCAATTGGACTATTTCAGGGCTGTTGCCTCTCCCCAACGATTTTTAATATAGTTTTTAATATACTGCTGGAAAGCCTGACCCAGTTTGACAAGAAGTGGGGCTACCGTTTTAAAACAGACGGCCAATACACCTCGTCGTGCCTCGCTTTTGCCGACGACCTAACTTTCATCACCAGAAGCCCCAAGCAGCTTTCCCTGCTATTACAGAAAGTGGAGCTTTTCTGCGACTGGTCAGGCTGTATAAAAGTGAAGCCCTCCAAATGTTTTTGCCTTGGACTCGCCCGCATGGGCACAAAATTTACATCCTATGACCCCAAATTGGTCTATAAGGGCTCTAATATCTCCCTTATAGACCCAAACAATCATTTCAAATTCCTCGGCAGAAAAATCACCCATCAGGGAAAAGACGTCTCGGGCGATCATGTTATAGAGCATTTCAAAAGTTGCCTGGCGAAAATAGATGCCTTGCTAATTTCTGGCCCTCGTAAGGCCTGGATCTATGACAATTATCTAACGTCACATTTGTCATGGCCCTTTCTTATTTACGATTTTACCAAAACCCAACTGTCCCGTCTAGATGCGCTGGTGACAGCTAGTTTAAAATCCTGGCTGTCCTTAGCCAAACCAGCTGACCCCTCGACTCTCTTCAGGTCCAAACAAAATTTTGGGCTAGCGCTTAAACTGCCCTCTCTGCTCTACGCCAACTCCAGAATAACCAAAAATTCGATTCTGTGCAATTCCAAAGATCCGGCAATATCGAAGCACGTAATAAGTGGCCGTAGTGATTCAAATGATCTACAAGCCCGCGTAGACTTCCACAAAAAGTTCCTTACTGGAATCAGCCAGAATGGCACTGGTCTGGGGTATGGCAGTACAACCACGAGCGACGTGGACTTGAAGAAGTCTCTTTTGCGGGGAGATTACGACAGCAAGAGTATGGCTCATGCTATTGGCCTTCAATGCCAGAATGATTGGACAACAATTGGGGACTTTTGCATTCCGCCTCCAATGCACTGGAAGGTAATGCTCTATGACTGGACGCCAGAGATGCTGAAATTTTATTTGAATGCCTTTCAGCATACACTTCCAGACCCTAGTAACCTCGCTCGTTGGAGCTTTGCCGAGGATAGTTCTTGTCCCCTCTGTAGCAATACCCCTTGCACAGCTAGACACATTCTAGCTGGCTGCAAGGTGGCCTTAGATCAAGGACGGTACACTTACCGCCATGACAAAGTTCTCGCTGTTATTCGCGAGGTAATTAGTCTCTCAGTGGCTCGTGCCAACAAGGGTTTGACAGTATCCTCCAAACCCCCAATACAGTTTGTGCGGGATGGCTCTAAAGGCAAAAAACATTTAACTACAAAACCTTTCTCAATAATCGAGAAAGCTACAGATTGGATTCTGGAGGTTGATTCGGTCTCTAAGCAGTATAAATTCCCTGAAAGTCTCGGATGCACAGCCCTCCGTCCAGATATAACTCTTTACTCTCTATCTCGGAAGGTGGCTCTTATTGTAGAATTAACTGTTCCATGGGAATCAAATATCCCAAAAGACCACGAGTACAAATTAAATAAATACTATGATCTTGCAAATGCCGTAACCCGGAACGGCTTCACTGTTCACCTTCACGCGGTGGAAGTTGGCGCTCGTGGCCTGCCAGCTAAATCTCTATTTCACCTCTTTAAAGATCTTGGCCTTTCCAGAAAAATAATCAACTCTTTCTTAGAAAAATTATCTAAAACTGCGATTTGCGCATCTCAAATTCTATGGCTTCGAAGGGGGAGTGAATGGGTGGCAAGGTGAACGCTCACATGTGGCAAGACAGCTGTCCTAAACCTACCACAGCCGGTTCGTAAGTCCGGAATCCACTGCTCACCCCCCAGAAGTGTAAAAATAGTATTATGATGGGCCCGACTCCGGTCGGTGAATTCCATGGCAGCTCCGTTTGTATTTATTTATATATAAAAATTTTATGACAGTAATTTTATTTATTTTAGTCTTTATTAATTCGGTGTGCATTTTCACCGTGCATTTTCTTCGGATGATGAAAATGGAAAAACACTGACTAATTATGTCGACAGTATTGAAAATGCACTGCTGCTTTAAAAATATATGTTAAAGAAAAGGCCTTTCTCTTTCTAATCTTCTCTATAAAATATAATTTAATGTCTATTGTAAAAGGTTGAATGTCTATTGTGAAGGTGACCACAAAATTTAATTTTGTCAATATTTATATTGTTACAAAATTTTTACTAATTCAGAAAAAAAACACCAAAAAAAACATCTAAAATGATATTTAACGACTTTAACCCTAAAGAAAATATTCTCCAATCAATCTGCGGCACTCAGGGTCCCCCTAAGCCCTCCCACATCCCACACAACTCCCATCCCCTCTAACCCCCAGGCTAAAATTTGGCACGAAATACGCGGATGCCACTGGAAAATAATATTGTTTTTAATGTTTATTTAATCGAAATAAACAGGTAATAATAACAGCTTCGATTATCTACGATATACTTCTTAACAAAAACATTGAAGCAGCCAAGTAAGCAGCTACAGTAACAACTCACCATAACAATCCAAATATGCGGTTCAGGTTGATAAAAGATTTGCCTTGTCCTTTGTGTGTGTAAGCTTTCACAGTCTTCAACCGAAAAAGCACTGAAAGAAGATTGATTGAATGACTATTAGAGCCCTATTCCACTAGTAGAGCCCTATTCCACACAACCAGTCGCGCAACCATGGTGTCTTTGAGCAACCAAGTCGAGGCACCAGAATCGCGATATTTATTTTGAAATCTCTATTAGAAAAAATCCAGCAAGGAACTATCCCAATTAGGTGGTCTGCTTTGAATGTCGATAATAAACTTTTCTGTATTGAAATTATCCATCGTTGCGTACGCTGCAACTAAACAAACGTATTGAAAACAACAGTGTACGCATGCGAAAGACGAGCACTGGCAGCGCGACTGCCGGCCGAGTGAGTGACCCGCCATACAGCGCTATACTAATTAATACACAGATTATTACACTGCCAGTAATAATCTGTGTGCGCATCCGTATTATCGCGCCGCCAAAACAGTTGTACAACCAAGCGACACCAGGTTATTTACCCTCTATAGAGCTGTATACATTTTATAAAATCGAAGACTATCGCTGTTGTTTGACATTATAAATAGGATAGAAAACGAATTTACCGCGTGAAATTTGTACCCTGGACAACGGCGGCTGCAACGTCACCGAAACGTTGGGTGCTACAAATTTCACGCGGTAAATTCGTTTTCTATCCTATTTATAATGTATACATTTTGTTGGTGGCGATGACTGGGTGGAATAGGTCCCTAAGAAATGACCATATTATTATGTCGGCTTCGCTAGAGAAGAGCGCACTTGTAAGTTATTGAGCTAAGACCAAACTCACATTTCCCAAAAAACAAGCAAAAATATATTTGCTAATTTTTTCCACAAAATATAATTTTTGATTATCAACATTCTTTTCCTAGGTTTTACAAATATTTATTGTTACATCCACAAGCTTACCGAGCCTTGGCAAGCTTTTGCAGATTCTAACGTGTGGATTGGACATTTAGCTTGGCTTGTGTAGGCTTCCAAGCGCTTGCTCGCTAAGATGTGGTTTTTATTAAGTTTTTGAAGAAATATTGTACATTAGTAGGAAAAAAAAGGTATTCTACATTGAACATGTTTTAATGACACCCCACTAAACCACACTGATTCCTAAATCTATAAAATTCTTTGAGCGAACTATAACGAACTTCTTAACGATATAGGAATTCAAAGAAGCGCCAAAAGCCTACATCGTGGTAGGTTTATAGTTTTTTTTAAAAACGGTTCATAAACACCTATATGGCAATTGGTTAAGTTTGTTTTTTTTAACTATTCATAAATATTTAGATGGATGTAGATAAGGTTTTTTTTTTAAACGCTTCATAAACACCTATACGCGGTAGGTTGTTAATTTAAAAATATATATGGCAGTTACCTAAACTGCAATAATTCAAAAAAATATTATTTAAAACTATGGACTTTGGCTGAAATTACTACAAAAAATCTTATTTGCAATCATAATAAAAATATAAAATGCAATCTTCGAAAGTTAAAGCTTTGGTATTTTGCAGTATAGGAACCTCTTCTAGATTATTGATTTTTTAACGTCACCAGAGTATATTCACCACGCTGATTCCGAATCTGCAATAATATTCATTCGGTCTCAATAAATAAGCGAGATATAGGCATTCAAAAAAGCGCCAAACCCATACATTTTGGTAGGTTAAGTTTTTTTTTATTTTAAATAATACATAAACACCTATTGAGCGGTAGGTTAGGTTAGTTTTTTTTAAAACAACCCTAAAAACTGAGTTTAAAAAATCTTTTCCTTTTTTTTGTATGTCAATTTGGACCCGAAATTTTACGCGTCCGAAGCTTTTTCTGTCACATTTAGCATTACAATGATCGAATCTAGTAGTATTTCTTTATTTTTTCGATTTCTGAGAAAGGTTCCTATACTGCAATAATTCCAAAGCTTTTCTCTAATAGTATATAAGGTAACCAAAACAATCTTTATAACTGATGCAGTTTACTCTATAGTCGGGCCGAGGATAAATACCTAATAACTATCTAATGAAAAAATAGAACTTACGACATATATTTTATTACAGCCTCGCACAAACCAACTTGCATCTTCTGCTGTTCAATGTTAACGTGTGACGGGTGGTAATAAAGGATTTTATCATTTTCCTGGAAATTTCACCCCGTTATAATAATCTCACAAAAAGTTTTATACATACCAGAACTGTTTACAATAAAAGCTTCTAACCTCACTTTCATTCTCGTTCGGATACGAAGTGAATATAAAAAACGAACGTAGCGTTGCTTTAGTTTTAGACATTATAAATCTTTTTTTAACAGTTGAATGTTAATAACTGATAAAAACAGAACAACCCCAGAAACTGACACTGACAGCAACTGTCACTGTGCAGTGTCAGACGTGTCAAACGAACTCTACTTAACTCTAGTCGACTTTCGATATTATTATTTTAATATAATATGATAAAGTCTAAAGCTTTTTGTGATAGCCTATAGCAAAATTATAACATTGTTTCATAATTACTATCGCCACCATCATATTATTATTATTTTAATATATCAATTTAGACATGGCCATGTTTACTCTTCCATTGTGCAATACGAGCCAATTTTTAAAAAAGAACTCACAGCGTTGCGCGGCGGTAAAGTTAAATATAATGTTTCTTAAATAAGTCTGTGAATATAATAAACGCGTTTGGTTCTTTCACGCTTTAGAGATCTTGGTCTCTGTAGGAAAATAATCAACTCCTTCCTAGAAAAACATATCTAAAATACAGCAATTACACATTATGTCTGAAAAATAATCATAATGTGATGTACATAAAAAGATATGCGAGAAATGGACCCATGATTATCCACTTTTTAATAAGCAAATAAAATTTCGAAAAATGGGTTTAATAAGCAAATAAGCAACTTTTTTTTTCCAATAATGTATTTTTGTCAATTTTGTAAATTATATCTATTGAAAAAAAGTTTGAGCAGCTAACATCTAGCAGTAGGTAAAATATCGCAAATAAACGATATTTGCGATAGTTTACCTACCAGTAAATGACGCAATGCGCTCAATTTTTTTTCAATACTATTTTTCAAAACAAAAAACTGTTTTTTTTTGTTTTTTTCAAAAAATTCTATTAAAAGTTGCTTATTTGCTCGTTCTGATACACCCTTTTTAAGGACGCCGCTAATCAAAAACTCTCTGTGTTATATGAAACAACATAATATGCCTCATTTATGTACCTACTGTTTATTGTTTCTACAAAAAAGGAGCAACACTATAAACTTCTTCAAATTGAACTAAATATACAAAACTATAACAAAATGTATTTTAACTATTTATGTATTAGGTATTTTAGCATTCGTATAGTATAAGTAAATAAGACACTATTTATTATATATGAGACAGTTGCATTCTTCCCCCCGAATGTGAGGCGACCAATGCTGGTTGCCTACGGCAAAATGTATACAAAATGTATATAAATTTATATAAATGTAAATATAAATGTAAATGTGCGCCGCTCTATAGTAATCCGCTCTATAGAAAACCCCGCTCTATGTAAATGTAAATGTGTGTGTAAATATAAATTTATATACATTTTGCCGTAGGCAACCCGAGCAAATCACCATTCATTTGAGGGGTTAAATCACTCTAAAAAAGCTTTCGCATATGTCCATATGCTCTTCAAAATTGGTGGGACAAAACCTCAGCGACATTACACTATAAAATCAATGGCGACACCTACACCTAGCTGTAGGTCCGAGTGACGAGTGAGATGTCTGAAATGCACGGCGCGTTATTTGGAAAGAGAGAGCAATACTTTGCTGACGATTGCGTCAATTTTATGCAGACTATCATTCTAGGGTTTAAACCCTTCACTCAAAACCTATTCTTCGGTTTTCCCTTGAAGGACTTGCTCAGTAAATTTGCGCTTGGTGGAGGGGATGCCTGACAGCGCCCTGTGGGACTCGACGCCCAGTGCGAATGCCGTTTGCTCCTAAAATCACCCTAACCTTGCACCATCTGCATGGAATCTGCATCATAACAGTGGTCAAACAACAGGAATTTAAGAGATTCACATCCTTTCCTCGATTACCAGTTAAAAAACCCGAAAAAACAACAAATGCTCGGTTCTATTACTATTTAATAAAATTTTATTTTCTATAAAATACGTTGTAAATAGGTACATGTTTAATATTATTTATTGTTAGGACTGAGATTCAATTTACAGAGGGGTTGCCGGGAGAGCCGACAACATCGATTATTTCACCGCTCGGCTTGTTATCAATGTCGCTGCAGGCTGCCGAGATGGACGCAGGAATTGTCAGAGTCTGCAAAAATAAAAATAAATATTTTAATGTTGGTATTTTCGCATTCAAATTTCATTTTACATTATTCACCGATTGCAATATACTAATCAATGAAGAGGCAGGTATGTCTGCCATTTTGGATTACAAGGTTTAATCAATATATGCTTGTATGGCGACAAATTTTCTGTTACTAATTTGCCATCAAATAAACGACAAAATAAAATGTATAATAAAAACTGAATGACAAAATGCAGTACATCCAGATCACAGCCATACACATCTGCAACGTAATTTCTACGCATTTAGGACTTTCATGTGCGAACGGACGAACGGATGGAGTCACAGTCTCGGCATATGACTAAAAAAAAAAGTAAAAATGTTAACATCTTAAACATCTGTAAAGTTGTCTAAACATTTCTATGTTGTCTAAACTTGTCTAAACATCGATAGAAGTTCAAACATCTTTGTGACAACTTTGTCGATATACTCTGCAAATGTTGTATGCTATCAAGCGTCATTCCTAGGTCCCGTAAACTAAAAACTTTCACTAAATCTACATTAATTTATAATTTCAAACTATTTCAGATTTCTTTCTTGAGAAAGTGACGACGTTACACTTATTGGCATTTGTATAAAGATGGATCTTGGCAAAGTACTGTTAGGCGATTAATATCCTCTTACAAACGGGCACAGTCGTTTGCAGATTTTATTTCCTTGTAGATCTTTGTATCATCAGCTAATATTGCAGTCATGATTATGTATCTATGAAAATTTAAATATACCTTTCCAGGACTGAGAGCTTCATATTGATGCCTCAACGCTTGCAGTTCGAATTCACAGGTAGCAAGAGCAGTGCGCAGCTCAAGCGACAGGACTACGTCGGATCTCAATTCATTGAAGTGGTGGCAGATGGATTCCGTAGGAGTTGGTGCAAGATCTAAAAATAAAAATAGTTGTGTCTTTGCAGAAAAAATAATAAAGAAGAATTGACGAGCCTAAGTAAGGCTTATCATTTTTGCTCTGGGGTCGGGGTCTAAATTATACCAGATTTAGGAAAACAAGCAAACGAGTCAGCGTTCAATTAATAATAAAATCTCTTTATTGAACAAAATTACAGTTTTGCACAAAGGTTGTGATATCTATAGTCTTTCTGTTTCAACTGGAGTGCAACAGTGGTTTCTTAAATTACAGTTGTTTTTCAAGTTCAAGTTATTTATTGTGAACAACCATATCTGGGTGTTAAAATTAAATTTCCAATTAATAACAAAAATTACAAAATTGAGATTCAAAATTACATATAAACTTATAAAAAGTTTCTATACAAATCTAATTTAAAAGAAACATAAAAAATTAGGAATTCAGAAATTCAGTAATGAAACAAAAAATATATTCAGAAATTTAAAAAGTTTAATAAGTTTTTAAAAGATTAGGTTTAAAAAGATTTAGAAGACTTGGGAATGGTACGGTGCTAAGGAAGGCATGTCTACGTCTGAAATCTGAACATCAGCAATATGTTGATCTTTGATTAGATACTTCACCATAGTATATAGAACGGGTTGCGTTGCTTTTGAGATAATCTACTTCAAGTGATAAATTATAGGGAGGAAATTTTCTCACATCTGGTCCATTTTCTCTATCGTCAAATTGTCATTTTCTGATTGCTTTGTTGCCTAACTATGCCATGTTGTCTTTCTTACACTGCTAGGAAAACTTAGTTTTTGGAGTAGGCAAACATTGAGTTGAGACGAACCATCCTACATACAGTCCTAACCTAAGGGGATTAGGTGAGTGAGGAAGTGATTATTTTACAATCCCAAAAATCAAAGTTGTTGGGTCAATGGTTTCATGACCCTGAAGAAGCCATCAGAGTTCAAAATGGCCATTTTAACAACCCTAACTTTGTATTGGAATTACTGAAGCAGCAGAAGGATTATAATTGTTTTATAACATTTTTTAAGGCGACATGATATCTGGGAACGACCATATCTGAAGAATTTTAGTTTTATGACTTTTTTGAAACATATAAGAATTAATTAAAAAAAGTTTCTAAGTGAATCCCTTGATAAGGAACCAATTTAAAATTTGGACTCAAAAAAGTTGTTCATTGCCTTGGACATTAAGGCTTTAAACTGACTTCGAAAACTTTCAGGCGCGATTATTCCTATTCCTATAGTGAGTGTTTTATTATAATTTCATTATATTGGCCCTAAATTAATTACAATTAATTAAAACGTGAGAGCGCTTTGAGAGTTACGCTAAATATGCTTTGCCATTAATACCCTTATACTACCACTGCATAAAGATAGTTATTCTGTGCTAGCGCTGCGATAAAACGTTTAGTATGCGCCTAGTCGCCGGCGCGAGCGGACGTGGAATCTGCGCTTGACGATTCGTCAATGCTGGATTTTTATTGGTCAAACTCTACAAAATTGACTCCGCCTATTTTTTCGCGTGTCCGCCCATTTTGGATATTTTTCTGAGGTCTCATGTCACCTTAATGCAAAAAAAATGTTTTTTTTAGACTAAATTATATTTTTTCTTCCAAACTGTCGGTTTTTGCTATTTTGTAGTCTCCCATCTTATAATAGCTCCCACCATCAGCTATTTATTTGGCGTTTGGATTTCATGGGTACAAAATAAACACTATGTTGCTGAGTTTTTTAAACGTTTCTTATGCCTCGTTTCAATATAAATCTTGGAATATTTCAACATCTTTCTTTTCATATTTCCCCTGTAGTTAAGCGAGCCCTAACCAAAATAGATAATATAATTTCTCACCAAAATAGATAATATAATTTCTCACCAAGACAGATAATATTATTGCTCACTAAAATAGATAATATAATTTCTCACCAAAATAATATTATTGCTCACTAAAATAGATAATATAATTTCTCACCATAATATACCTACATAATACATTATGATATAACTTCAAAGCAACGAACTGCCCTCTAACAGCAAAGTAACATGAATGCGGTAACAGAGACTGCGGTCAATTTCTTAGAATTGATTCTAAAGCCTTCTATTCCTAGTACACTTCTGCACTATGATCCAATTTACCCACCATTCCAGAGCAGTGCGGGCGGATCAGATTCAAAAATCAGGAAGCTAGTTTCACCTCTGATTGATTTCACAGAATCGCCTCAATCCTCAACAGTTTATTTCTCCTTATTGCTGCACTATAGTATAGGACAGTATAGGATAATCTTGTGAAATTAGATTAATACATCATTGTCAAAACTTTTTTGTGGTTTTATTTGTATGACATCTACTGAGGAAGGATTGAACTCAGAAACATGATGTATCTTCCCGACTGGGAAAGTTTTCTCGTCCTTTGTAGCTCAAATGGCATCCAAATTAGTCCTATCTTTCCTCCCCATATCAAAAATACATGGAAAGCGTGACAACACTTACCGATATGCAATTGCCGTAATGTCTGTTCAATAGCTTTTGCTTTCCTCTGCCCAACGCCGGCAGGAAGCTTCATTCTCTGTGACCTCAACCATACTCCAGAACCGCGCGCCTCTGGGAAACGAATTCCCGTCAGCTCCGCTCCCTGGATAAAAAAAAAATAGCTACTGTTGCAATATTATTATATTATTATATTGTAATATTACGCTTCAGAAACTAAAACGTGTAGACAATATACAAAAATAGTAGGCCATAAATAATGGCAAAGTCCGGTGATAAACCACGAGTAAACAATATCTTGTAAAATCATATTCTTAAATACTAAATATTTTAAATGATCAATTTAACTTAAATTTAATGTCGATAATGGATACCAATGTATGTAATGTAATGTTGGGTATTTAGGCGATATTGGATAACTAAAAAGTATGACACGAAAATTTCAGATAACTATGTAACATTTTTTTTAAATTATATATGAGCGCGAGTGGGAGGACATCTTGCAGTGCAGCTTGCGGCTGTGGCATTTTTAAGAGGGAATGAGAGGGGAAAAATACGACATTACCGAGGGCCTTCTGGAGGCGCGAGTCGAAGATCTTTTTGCGGTGCGGCTTGCGGCCGCAGCATTTTTAAGAGGGAACGAGAGGGAGGGAATACTCACCACATTATCGAGGGCCTTCTGGGGGCGCGAGTGGGAGGAGATCTTCTTGCGGTGCGGCTCGTGGCCGTGGCGTTTTAAAGAGGGAACGAGAAGGGGAAATACTCACCACATTATCGAGGGCCTTCTGGGGGCGCGAGTGGGAGGAGATCTTCTTGCGGTGCGGCTCGTGGCCGTGGCGTTTTTAAGAGGGAACGAGAGGGGGGAATACTCACGACTTTATCGAGGGCCTTCTGGGGGCGCGAGTGGAAGGAGATCTTCTTGCGGTGCGGCTCGTGGCCGTGGCGTTTTTAAGAGGGAACGAGAGGGGGGAATACTCACGACATTATCGAGGGTCTTCTGGGGGCGCGAGTGGGAGGAGATCTTCTTGCGGTGCGGCTCGTGGCCGTGGCGTTTTTAAGAGGGAACGAGAGGGGGGAATACTCACGACATTATCGAGGGCCTTCTGGGGGCGCGAGTGGGAGGAGATCTTCTTGCGGTGCGGCTCGTGGCCGTGGCGTTTTTAAGAGGGAACGAGAGGGGGGAATACTCACGACATTATCGAGGGTCTTCTGGGGGCGCGAGTGGGAGGAGATCTTCTTGCGGTGCGGCTCGTGGCCGTGGCGTTTTTAAGAGGGAACGAGAGGGGGGAATACTCACGACATTATCGAGGGTCTTCTGGGGGCGCGAGTGGGAGGAGATCTTCTTGCGGTGCGGCTCGTGGCCGTGGCGTTTTTAAGAGGGAACGAGAGGGGGGAATACTCACGACATTATCGAGGGCCTTCTGGGGGCGCGAGTGGGAGGAGATCTTCTTGCGGTGCGGCTCGTGGCCGTGGCGTTTTTAAGAGGGAACGAGAGGGGGGAATACTCACGACATTATCGAGGGCCTTCTGGGGGCGCGAGTGGGAGGAGATCTTCTTGCGGTGCGGCTCGTGGCTGTGGCGTTTTTAAGAGGGAACGAGAGGGGGGAATACTCACGACATTATCGAGGGTCTTCTGGGGGCGCGAGTGGGAGGAGATCTTCTTGCGGTGCGGCTCGTGGCCGTGGCGTTTTTAAGAGGGAACGAGAGGGGGGAATACTCACGACATTATCGAGGGCCTTCTGGGGGCGCGAGTGGGAGGAGATCTTCTTGCGGTGCGGCTCGTGGCCGTGGCGTTTTTAAGAGGGAACGAGAGGGGGGAATACTCACGACATTATCGAGGGCCTTCTGGGGGCAAAGTGATTAAATTTTCTACACCTAATGTTAAGCAGGTACAAACCAATGTAGAAATAAATGGAACTAGACTGGAGCCTGTTGCTTCAACTGTGTTTCTAGGGATAACAATTGACTCCAAATTACAATGGGGCCCACAAATTGAGAAAATGTCAGGAAAACTTAGCTCTGCGGCATACGCAGTTAAAACAATAAGGCGGCTGACTGATGTAGATACAGCAAGAATTGTATACTTTAGTTACTTTCACAGCATTATGTCCTATGGGATTCTTCTCTGGGGAAGCTGTGTGGACATCAATAACATCTTTATACTACAGAAACGTGCTGTAAGAGCTATATATAAACTTGGTCCTCGAGTTTCACTTAGAGAAAAATTCAAAGAGATAAATATTCTTACTGTTGCATCACAATATATATACGAAAATCTGTTGTATGTCCACAAGAATATTGACAAGTTTAAAATAAAAAGCGACACTCATAATTTTAATACTAGACATAAGCATAACCTTGTTGTACGTGCTACTCGTCTCCACAAAATAAGCAATTCTTTTTTGGGACAATGTATACGCTTCTATAACAAACTTCCTCATACTATTAGAGAACTATCTGTAAATAAGTTTAAAGCTACCATCAAAGCAAAATTGTATAAAAAAGCATACTATACAATATCTGATTATGTAAATGACAAAACGGCTTGGGAGTAAGGCTTGGACGCATCATAAGAACATAAATTAAAAATAATATTTAATTGTGTCTATATGAATAAAGAACATTTTGATTGATTGATTGATTGGAGGAGATCTTCTTGCGGTGCGGCTCGTGGCCGTGGCGTTTTTAAGAGGGAACGAGAGGGGGGAATACTCACGACATTATCGAGGGCCTTCTGGGGGCGCGAGTGGGAGGAGATCTTCTTGCGGTGCGGCTCGTGGCCGTGGCGTTTTTAAGAGGGAACGAGAGGGGGGAATACTCACGACATTATCGAGGGCCTTCTGGGGGCGCGAGTGGGAGGAGATCTTCTTGCGGTGCGGCTCGTGGCCGTGGCGTTTTTAAGAGGGAACGAGAGGGGGGAATACTCACGACATTATCGAGGGCCTTCTGGGGGCGCGAGTGGGAGGAGATCTTCTTGCGGTGCGGCTCGTGGCCGTGGCGTTTTTAACAGGGAACGAGAGGGGGGAATACTCACGACATTATCGAGGGCCTTCTGGGGGCGCGAGTGGGAGGAGATCTTCTTGCGGTGCAGCTTGCGGTCGTGGCGGCGCGGGGCGGCGGGCGCCGCCTCGCCCGGCTCGGCGGCCGCGCCGTCGGAGCGCCAGATGAGCTTCTGCAGGTCCTGGGCCTTGCGCTCTCGCTCGCGTTTGCGCGCCTCGATCTTCTTGAGCTCGCGCAGCAGCGCGCGCTCCTCCTCCGCCTGCTCGGGCGAGCGCTCCAGCAGCCGCGCCAGCTGCTCCTTGCGGCGCCGCTCGTGCTCCGCGTCGTACGCGTACGAGCGCCGCTCCCCGCTCGGCCCGCTCCCCGAGCGCGGACCGCTCCACTTCGCCTGAAACGCAAACGCTCCCTTTCATAATAGGTACGAGTGTGACTAAATACCCCTTCCCAAATACTACCTAGTATTTCATACTACGCTTTTAACTGCGTTTAGGGCGTTGCTGGCGATCCAATATTTCAAAAAATGACGTCCACCTAGCGCTCGGCCCGTTTCTCTCTGCGGCGATTCTTTCGGACGACGAGCGAGCGAGATGACCTCTACCATTTTCGGAAATCGCCTAGTATATTGGAAAGGGCACGCGCCGCTTAACTCCTAGCCTGTCTCGTTCCTAGCCGATTCGTTTGGATAAGTCAGTCTGACCAAAACAAGATTATATCGTACGGGGGAACGGAATATCCGATGAATTTGGGATACACACGATAGTTCGCGGGCCGGACGCATTCTACGAACGTATTAAAACTGGGATATCGAAGAATCTCACGCCGAGATATGCCCACGAAGCGACATGTTACAGAAGCTTCCGCAGAGCAATTTCATAGCGTAAATATTTTTAAAAACCGGCTCTATTCATTTTTATTAATTATTATATTATACACTAGCAGACTAAGGTTTGTTTGGTAAGATAAATTTTATAAGATACCAATATATTGGTCCGGATTCGAATTCGGACCAATATATTGACATCTTATCGAAACATATTATACGGGAGCTCCACAAGGTCTATCCTTCCGAGGGAATCGGTCAACAGGATCTTATCCCATGCCATACTTTTAAAAAAATGAAATAGTCATTCACACAGAACCAAATTACTGTACTGAATGGCCCGGAAACTCCCCCCCATCTCAATCCAATCGAAAACCTCTGGGCCATTTGCAAAAAACGGCTCTCAAAGATGGATTGTACAACAACAACCAAAATGATCAGTGCAGTAATTCAAGTCTGGTATGACGATGATAAACTGAAAAGAAAGTATAAAATCGAAGACTATCGCGGTTGTTTGACATTATAAATAGGATAGAAAACGAATTTACCGCGTGAAATTTGTAGGACCCGACGTTTCGGTGACGTTGCAGCCGCCGTTGTCTAGGGTAGACTGGACACCGGCGACAACGGCGGCTGCAACGTCACCGAAACGTCGGGTCCTACAAATTTCACGCGGTAAATTCGTTTTCTATCCTATTTATAATGAAAAGAAACTGTCAAAACCTGGTAAATTCTATGCCTACAAGAGTGAAAGGTGTTATCAACGCAAAAAGTTCAACAGCAGTATCAACAAATTCTATATTAAAACTAACAATCTATAACTACCGGTACTGTTTTTATATGTTTATGTGCAATAAAGCATTTTCGAAGAAAAATACTCTTCGTTCCAATTCATTGGCGCAGTAGTGTATATTGGAGTAACTGTAGCCTGCTTCCATTCCTCTTTCTTCAAGTTCGACATAGCAAAAGGAACAGTAAAAAATTCACCGCTGCAATGGTAAAAAAATTATTTCTTCCAAACTGTCTTCGCTCTCAGTAAGTTTACATCGGGGATGTATTATTAGCGAGAACATGTATACCATGAACACCAAGAAGCAACTGCATGGACACTCGTTGAAGTTTAATAAGGCAACTGCGGCATCAAACCCCATGAAACACTTATTAACAAATCGTACAGTGGGAGCTTGAAATTCATCGCCAGAGGAAGTGATAAGCGCTGACTCTGTCAATAGCTTTAAGAATAAACTAGACATTTTTCTTAGTGCAAAACAGTGTTTAAGTTCAAAGACGAATGCACTTGATATACACGCATCAGCCTTACGCTGCTAGTATATAATATAATCATAATAATAATAACGACAACATTTTAGATGTATAGAACAAATTTCCAGAGGTTATGAAAGCTGATACGGAGGTTTATGCCGTCAACGAGTGAATAAATATTACTAAAAAGAAGACCTTATTCAGGATGGAGGAGATTGTGTAGTATCTCTCTTTCAGGTCCTCCACAGATCGTTTACGGAAGGAAGCGGAGTCCCAGCGGTCGGCGATAACAATGAAGCGCAGGTCGAATCGTCGGCAGAGGTCCAGTAAATGGTCTGTCTCCGTGTGCGTCCAGTCCTCACTCGACAGGTATTGGTTGTACTCAGCATCCGTGTACGATGGAACGTTCACTTTCTGCAATAAAAACTCTCTTTATCAACTGGAAGCTAGAGTTCTGGGGGACAAGATGTGTGTAACAATTTTTTTTTTTACAGCGTTCGCCAACAATCAGAATCATATAGATTACAATACTAGAACAAAAAGGAACAACGCTTTGACTGCTCTAGGCCAAAAATACAATTTTAATGAGAAAATGGTTAAAAACAAGATAAAAAGCCTGATGGTCATGATATTCTTTGGGTTAATTCTCCCGGCACGGTCATTCTCCCGGCACGGTAATTCTACAGTCATAGAAGTGATTTGTGAGGATCTGCGATATGGCAGCACTGTCATAGACGTGATTTTTTTGGTGTTCTGATATGCCATTGCAGTTTATTTTCAATAACATTCTCGTATGGCCCGTTCCTTTGGCATTATTTGTACCTCGTTTCAAATTTTACTGGCATAACACAGCGCTGCAGCGGACCGGTTTTTAAACTACAGACACTCGTGTAAAGAGTCACGCACACAGACACAATGGCAACAGCCTTGAATTTTGGGAATTTATGAGGTATTGCTACTTTGTCTATTTTAAATTAGTTTTTATGGTTTCTAGAAATACTATGTATGCATTATAGAAACTTTCTCAAAAATAAAAAAAAATAAACTATTAGATTCGATCATTGTAATGCTAAATGTGATAGAAAAAAGTCTCAGACGCGCAATATTTCAAGACAAAAAGAAACAAATTTACATAGGTATTAAAAAAATAAAAATGTTGGTAACTCAGTTTTACGAATTGTTAAAAAAAACTAACTTAACATACCTACCGCCATATAGGTGTTAATGTATTATTGTTTTTTTTAATATTTAACTTAACCTACCGAAATGTATGACTTTGACGCTTCTTTGAATGCCTACATCTAGCTTATTCATTGAGGCCGAATAAAGATTATTATAGATTTGGAATCAGCGTGTAGAATAGGTTCCTATAATGCTGCACCAACATAAAAAAATCAACAATGGGTTCCTATAATGCAGTACTGTGGGAATCAAATATGGGAATCAAATATCCCAGAAGACCACGAGTACAAATTAAATAAATACCATGACCTCGCAAATGCCGTCACCCGGAACGGCTTCACTGTTCACCTTCACGCGGTGGAAGTAGGCGCTCAGCTAAATCTTTGTTTAACCTTTTTAAAGATCTTGGTCTCTCCAGGAAAATAATCAACTCCTTTCTAGAAAAATTATTTAAAAATCTCTGCATCTCAAATTCTATGGCTTCGAAGGGGGAGTGAATGGGTGGTAAGGTGAACGCTCACATGTGGCAAGACAGCTGTCCTAAACCTACCACTGCCGGTCGTTAGTCCGGAATCCACCCTTCACCTCCCAGAAGTGTAAAAATTATATATGATGGGCCCGATTTTTGGTCGGTGAAGTCCATGGCAGCTCCGCTTGTATTTTATTATATTTTATTTTTATTTAACCTACTGCTATATACCTAGTTACGAATTGTTTAAAAAAAAACTAACAACCTATCGAAATGTAGGTGTTTAACACTTGTTTAAATGCCTATATCTCTCTTATTTTTTGAGTCCGATAAAATATTATTACGGTTTCGAAATCAGCGCGGTGAATATAGTCGGGTGACGTTAAAAAATCAACAATGTAGGACCGGTAGCAATACCTAATAAATACGAAATGTCGTATGAAGAATTGTAGTGCCATTCCAGGAGCCCTCGACCAACGCTGATCGCGCCGGAAAGGGTGAATAGTTGTCGTTTTACCTTATTGAACTGCGCGAAGGGGTACTCGCGGGGCTCGTCGGAGAGGCGCTTCCAGTGGTGGAAGACGGCGCGGTCGGCGCGCGCGGGGTTGCGGAACGGCGCCCACTCCCAGCGCCGCACCTGCCGCATGCCCAGCTTGGCCTTGGCGCGCTTGTAGCCGAGCCCCGCGTCGGCCGGCAGCAGCGGCGGCGCGTCCTTGTTGTCGTTGTACAGCAGCGCGAACACCTCGCGGTGCATGCCCTCGGGCCGCCGCGCCGCCTTGGCCGCCGCCTGCGAGCGCGCGCCCCGCTCGCGCCTGCGGTCCGCGTTCAGGATGCCCTCCAGCGTCAGCTCGCCCGCCGCCGGCTGCTCCAGCTCCAGGATGTCGCGCACGTCCGACGTCATCTCGCCTGCCGATACGCGCAAGCGATTTAAGAACAATCTTCCTCTACAAATTGACGACTTTCAAGCTCCCCGACGATAAACAAACGCAACCACAACGCAACCGGCAAAATTAGTGTCACCACAGACTTATTTGGGACTAGTGTCACTCAACGAAAGTGACAGCTACGAGGTGCGTTCCGTTTAAGCTCTATGCGGTCCAGAATACGCAATTAGAGTTGTCAACTACACCGGCGAACCCGTCACTTCAGGAAGTTTTAACGAAATGTACGTTCTATCTCCCGCGAAGTGAACGCAGAAGACTTAGGACAAAACAGTCCACCGTCAAGCTCCGCCACATGCCCATAAGAGGCCAACGCCTTATCCGCGAGATAACCAGGTATGCTGAGCAGGTATGTTACCCAGCGGCAGGGTTGGATTCAGGCCCTCAGAAAATTATTGTCTATGGAACTTAAAAATATACTACTTGCTTAAAATTATACTACGTTTCCTTTATTGCCGATTCTGTATTGAATTAAAACAAAATTGCATTCGTTTTTTTAACAAAATTGCAAATTACTTCAGTACCGCAAACACCGCCCCTCGCGACGGTGTTACCAACGAAGATTTATTTCGCATTACGAGGGATTTTCGAGATCGGATTTTCACATTTTGATTTTACATGCAAAATTACGATATCAATCTTACATAGACGACCATAATAAAGAGGTCACGGTTCATCTCGAACTTACATCAGGACATAAGTAGCACAAAAATATAAGAGTAAGATATTATATATTACCACAGAAACATTTTTGATTTATACCTATTATCTTATCGTCAAAAATTGGAATTTCGTCAAGATGAACTGCAAAAAATGCTCAAAAAATGTTGCTAGGAAAGATAAACTACCATGCGTGCATTGTAGAGAGCATTTTCATTATCACTGTACAAATATGCTGAGAATGAACTTCCAGAGTCTTACCGAGAAGAAGATGGCTCAGTGGCTTTGTGAACACTGTAGTTCGTTCGATCCCAGACCGACGAAAAATTCGGGTCTGGATAATATCCACGTCTCACCTGCAGTTACTCCAACTCCAACCCCAACTGGAAAGGCCATACAACTTCCACAGCGCACTCCAAAATCCGATTTTATTGATATAGGTGAATTTACAGAACTTATTGATAAACATTTGGTAGACTTTAAAACAACAATAATTACTTATATTGATGAAAAACTGAACACGCTTTATCGAAAAATGGAATTATTAACAAAACAAAACGAAGACATTTTAAAGACAGCTGACTTCTTAGCCCACCGTTATGATGAGTTATCCAAAAAACTCGAAGACTTAGAAAAACAAAAGTCCAATATTCCTTCTCTACAGAAAACTAATACGGAGTTGCTGGAAAAAATATCGCTACTGCAATACAAAACTGATAATTTTGAACAAGAGCAGAAAAACGTGACCTGGAGATAAGAGGACTACCCGAAGAGAGTGATAATTTGGGAGATATAATGATGAAAATTAGCTCATTAATAAATTGTGAAGTCTCACCAAATGACATCGAAAAAATTTCACGAACCTTCTACAAGAAATCGGACTCAAAACCGAGACCTGTAATAGTAAAATTTTATAATGAAACTAAACGTAACTTATTTTTGAAATCAATTAAAGAATATAATAAAAAATGTAAAGACAATAGCAGAAAACTGAATACAAAAGACTTAGACATTTCAGGCAATACTGCACCTATATATGTTTCAGAAAGTATAACACAGAGAACGAAGTTTCTATTAGGCCGAGCGAAGGCATTCGTTAGGGAAAATGGGTTTAAATACGTTTGGGTGAATTCTGGAAGGGTATTTATTCGCAAGGATGACAAATTAAAGCCTATCATTATTAATTTTGAGAAAACTTTTTTAGAATTAACGAAACACGTTTAACGACATTTTTTTATTATATTCCGATTGAATTTTATTTTATTGACACTCCGATATGTATCAATCAAATCTTATTTTTATTATTCTCAATTTTATTGTTGAACATTTTATATTTAATTTTATACTATATTTCTCTATCTATAATACATTCGACATTTTTTAAATTAATCAAATTATCTCAATTATTATTATACGACTATATACATTTTGATTGCTTAATAGCAAATCGTATTACTATTATTAAATTAAAATATCAAAAATCGATGACTTCCAAAAACGCATTAATTTATCAGTGGTTTTTACATCGCAATTCGCAAATATTGTCGCGTATTAGCCATTGCACAAACTTAATTCATCAATATCCAACAATTTGGCACATATATAACCCTTTTTTATTAGAAGTTTTTACTTCTCATAAAAGTAATGGATCTAGTTAATCTTTTCGATTATAACCCGCGCGATGAATCCCACATTACATCAGAAGTTAGTACCTGCAGACGGCTAATATTAGGGGAGTGCTCGCTTAGAATGCTCTGCTTAAATATCAGAAGTCTACACAAAAACATGGATAGCCTTTTGGTGATGTTGCAGGAGCTGGCCGTTAATTTTGATCTCTTAATTTTGACAGAGGCATGGATTGGCAACTATTTTATACCGATAGCATTACCAGGATACACTTCATTTTACACTAAATTTAATTATTCGCAGAACGATGGAGTAGTTGCTTATATTAGTGACAAATTTAATGGCAAATTATCAGTAAATGAGGTTCGACTGAACGGGGCAAACTGTTTAAACATACAACTAAATAATGAAATAAATATTATAGCACTCTACAGAAGTCCCTCGACACATAATATATCACCATTTTTGATAACCTTAGATGATCTACTAAAAACGCAACATTGTCAAAAACATTTAATTCTGACTGGAGATTTGAACATTTCAATCAAAGGCAAGAAACATCCTCAGGCCGATGACTATCTGGATTTGCTTACTGTTCACGGTCTCAGATGCTTAGTAACCGTCCCGACACGAGAAATCCACACTTCTAGCAGCTGCATTGACCATATTATGTGTCGGTCAAATAACCCTTCTTGTACTGTTATATTTCAAACCGCTATTACTGACCACCATGCTTTATTATTTAAACTTTTGGGTCATACAATTAACTCTAGGAAAGCCACAACATCAATAACGAAAAATACAGCTGATTATGAAAACATCAAAAAAACAATTTCCAATACTGATTGGTCGCAAGTCTATAATGCCCCAGATGTTAACATGGCATCTCAAATATTCGTTAATAAGTTGACTGGTATAGTAATTGAAAATAGCTCTACAAAAACCGTTAAAATTCAGCATAGCCAGAGAATATTAAAGCCTTGGATCACAAAAGGTCTAATATTTTGCATTCGTCGACGAGATAAGCTTCACCTAGCATCGCGACGTAATTCTGACAATTTATTATTAAAGGACAAAGCGAAAAAGTACAGAAACTTATGTAACAAAATAATTCATAACACCAAAGTAGGTATTATAAAAATAAAGTCATTGAAGCTAATAGAGACCCAAAGAGTCTGTGGAAAATCATTAATGAGGTTGGAAATAGAACCAGTCCTAAACATTTAATCGATTGTATAAATACAAATTCTGAAATATTAAATATTGATAAAACTCCACAAAGACTAGCAGACTATGTAAATTATTATTTCGCTGGCGTTGGTTCAAATGTGGCCACAAATATAATGAAAAGGTGTGGGACTGCGAGCACAAGTCCATCTCTTACAACAAATAGACTACCAGTATCTTTGTATTTACGAAGGACTACGCCAAGAGAAGTTGCGGATGTAATATCATCTCTGAAAAATAATTCCTCTGCGGGTACTGATAATCTAAATGCACACATTTTCAAATCATCGAAACACATCCTATGTGGGCCTATTGCGCATATAATCAATGCAAGTTTTAAAGAAGGAATCTTTCCATCAAATCTAAAATGCTCAAAAATTATACCCAGTTTCAAAAGCGGAAATAAAGATGAAATTATAAATTATAGACCA
This sequence comes from Micropterix aruncella, assembly GCA_944548615.1. NCBI lineage: Eukaryota > Metazoa > Arthropoda > Insecta > Lepidoptera > Micropterigidae > Micropterix > Micropterix aruncella. The sequence goes on from OX155958.1 coordinate 16,041,758, forward strand.
ATCTCACTGCTAAGCAATTTATCTAAAATAATAGAAAAAATCGTCAAAAGAAGACTTTTGAAATATCTGGCAGAGAATGAGATTTTGTCTAAAAACCAATTTGGTTTTCGTGAGGGCATGGGCACAACAGACGCAATTGCGAAGGTGACAGATGCAATATATGATAGCCTGGACAAAGGTAATAAATGCTTGGCTGTGTTCCTAGACCTTGCAAAGGCTTTCGATACGCTATCGCATGAAAAGCTACTTATGAGGTTGAGAGATGTTGGTTGTGAGTCCATCACGCTAAACTGGTTTGAAAGTTACCTGACAGACAGAAAACAAATTACATCGATAAAAAATGTCACCAGTAAGCCAGAATCCATATCATTTGGTGTTCCACGGGGTAGTGTTCTTGGACTTATTCTATTTCTAGTTTATATGAATAAACTGTGTGATCTTGTCGGTAAAACAGTATCCTTTGCAGATGACACAGTAATTCTATTTGAAGGCCATAATTGGAAATATACTTTTAGTGAAGCTAATAAAGGACTAAATATTGTAAGGGAATGGCTGGATAATTCTTTACTAAGTCTTAACATAGATAAAACTAAAGTAATTCCTTTTAGTATCAATATGAGAGGCCAACCGTCATCGGACCATATCATTAAAATACATACTTGCAATGATCAAAGTCATTGCAGTTGCCCGTCGCTGGATAGGGTAGAATCCATTAAATACCTAGGAATAATTATAGATAATCGTCTAAGGTGGCAGGATCACATCGAGTTACTAGCTTGCAAAATCAGAAAATTGGCTTATGTCTGTAAAGAGGTGAGGAATGTCTTTAGTCCAAGAACGCTAAAAAGCGTTTACTATGCTCTTTGTCAAAGCCTTCTGTGTTATGGGATAATTGGCTGGGGTGGATGCGCACAAACCATCATATCTCCCCTGAATGTTGCACAAAAATGCATTTTAAAAATTGTTTCGCGGAAACCGTATCGATATCCTTCAAAGGCACTTTTTAAGGAGTACGAGGTTCTGGATACTATACAATTATATTTAAAAACTGCATTATCATATTTAAAATTTAATACAAAATTGATCGCTACCCAAAAAATAATCAATACTAGAAACTCCTGTAATGGGAATGTAATGATACCCAAAATGAAAACCACGTTTGGACAACGATCATTTCGATTTTGTGCCTCAAGATTTTTCAACGCCCTTCCGGAAAACATTAAAACTGAAGAAAATGGGAAACATTTTAAAAAACTATTGACAGCATGGTTTTTAAAAGAGGAAAATCAACACATTCAGAATGAATTAAAGATAATTATTTAGTTAATAATTGCGATAAGAATATTTAAACATACGTTTTTTTTTTTGATATTTTAATTTTTCAACAAATTGTACCTATTTATTATTTTATTTTACAATTCCATTTTAATTATATTTTACGATTATTTGTTTGATTTAAGTTTATATATTTATATTTCTGATGATTATTATTATTATTATTTAGCACTACTTTAATTAGTTTTAATTTAATTTAATTTAATTTACATAATTTTAACATTAAATATTGAGATACTTTCCATTTTTATAAATTGACAAAAATACGACATTATATCATTCTAAAATTTTTCATTTCTATTAAGCAATTGATATTTTAAAAAGTGACAATCAATTTGCATTTTTATTAATTCTGATTATTCTAATGTTAATTTTGTTTTATTTATTATTTGGATTAGATTTAGTTTTATTTTATTTTATTTTTATTTTAAAAAAGATTTGAATTTTCTACTTTTAATTAAATTTTTTGTAGACTATTTTAATAATTAGTTTTATTTGATTGTGTCTAGAAATATATGCATTGTTAATAAATAGTAATCATAATGCACAAAGAAAATTGCTCAAGTCTGCCTTAGAACAGGCTCAGGCCTAGTTAGGCGACTTTCGGTCATAACCATGTCTCAGTCACAATAAGAATCAGTTTTCTGCTATTGCCTCATTTACATACAGTGTGACATGGTAAAATGTACTAGTTAAATTTTGTAATACCTACTCTAAATAAATAAATAAAATATTTACAATTACAAATATTAGATACAATTACAATTACATCTCCTCTTTCAACGCGCTTCTTCTTTGGTGTTGAAACACCAGCTTTTCCTTTGTCCTCGCCTTCACTCATCATTAAAAATTACGACCACAAAATATATTTTCAAAATTGTCAAAGCACAAGAAACAACAATGTATACACATACACTCTAATATCGTCCTTTATCTGACGAAAATGTTAAAATCTTTCAAATTTTGTCAAACTTCAAATATTCGTGCGAGCTTGCGGCTTGCAGTAATTCGTAGGAAGGTGGTACCTACTCGAAAATATCGCTATGCCATATCAATTATCATTGCCTAACGCACACGCATACATAAAATACACCTATACTAGTATGATAAGAATAGTAAAACATTACGAGGGCAATTCCAGAGCTTGTCATTGCCCGATTCGATGTTTCCATACAGACAGAAATTCCTTTGTAGGGTTATAATAATAAAAAGCAAAATGACTCAACTAATAAAACAAGCCGGTCGACCTGAAGGCAAAATTATGGTATTTTCGTGTAGTATACTGGCATTACGATACTACATACTACACATTATGAAATTATGGTACAAATAGTATAATTATACTACCTACGAAATCCAACCCTGCCCAGCGGGCTTACACTCACGCCCTTACTTCCAGGGACGACCAGATTACTCCGGTCACTCGACTGGTTACGAGTTCGAGGTAGCTTGCGCGGTCCTCTCCCTTACGAAGCGGTGAAACGGTGTAAACCGAATCTATTTATTTTTATTTATTTATTTATTTATTTGCAGCTGTTATAAACAACATATACAAAAAAAAACAAGAACCTACAGATTCAAAATTAAAACTATAAATAGACAAAGACTATGAAATAAAGCTACAAAAGCTGCAAATTAGGGGTATCCTCAGGATATCTCTTATCCTGGTTTTCAGGACACACCTATTAATTATTGATACATAGGTATATGATTTTTAAAATAAAATAACCAAATCAAATAAATCTTTAAACGAAAAATCCAAATAATCATAATCAAATAAATACACAAATCGAAAAAATCAAAATCAAGATATTTAACATCAAATGATATTAAAAGAAAATAACGTATTTACATAAATTTAATAATCTACATATAATAAATCAAAAATAATCAAAATCAAAATATTTAACATTAAATAATCAGGTTACAAATTAATAAATAAACTTACTAGACAATAGTAATAATCCAATTAGCAATAGTTATTTTAAAATAAAATCAATTCATGACATCTAAATATCTTCCTTTAATAATAAACTTTTAAAGTGGTCCTTAAATACTGCAATTGATTTCGATCGCAAAGCCATTCCCAACCGATTCCATACAACCGCAGAATAATACGAAAAGCTGCACTGGAAATGTGTAGTTTTGTGCATGGGTATTATAGCAAGTTGTTCACGTGCCCGTGTTGAATGGACATGCCGGTTACGGGACCACGTCATAATCGAGTAAAGATATCGCGGCTGTTTATTGCGTACTACCTTGAGTACAAGGGTCGCAAGATGGAGCTGCCTTCTTTTACTCATAATCAACATGGAAGCTTTCGCAAGGAATGGTGACACATGATGACGTGGAGGAATCCTAAAGCAAAATCTTGCGCAGGCATTTTGCAGTCTCTGAAGTCTCCGCTCAGTCTTCCTATATAGACAGGGGCCGTACACACAGTCGCCATAGTCCATTAGACAATATAAGGGCATTTACAAGTAGTATTCTGATTCTGACGCTGAGGTACTCCCGAATTCTGTATAAGGCCTTTAGACGTGAGAAACCCCACCCAACGCTTTTGCTGACATGTTCCTCAAACCGTAATTTTCCATCAAATAGAATACCCAGATTTTTAGCCGTAGTGACCAGTGGTATTGGCAAATTGTCCACCATTATAGGAAGAGAGCCATAGTTAGCAATTTTAGTCCTGCCCTGTTTCGACCCAATAATCATAAAACATGACTTCGAAGGGTTGATTTGTAAGCCATGTTTATTGGACCAAGCGGATAACCTTTCAAGATCGGCATTGATTAGGCTGACTGCTGAAAATGGACAATTCGTGTCTATGGAATGCATTAATTGAGTGACGTCGGCATATAGATGATAGCGACAGTTTTCAAAATTTGCAGCTATGTCAGAAGTATATAGTGCAAGTATATCGCGGACCACGGCATCCTTTGCCCGGCTGTTCACCCGGAATCGGGTGGCCGTTGGTCGTTTCAAGAGTGGTCGCCGTAAGGTCAGCAACCACCCCCATTCTATAGGAAACATGTATACCAGACTCCCCCCGACATTGGGAGCTAATGGGCCCCTGCTGAGTTGGCCACGAAGACCCATTCTGTTTCAGGGTCGGTCACACTCACGGGTCAGCACCCATCCGATGGCCTCCACGCATGGGGTGCGAGCCTGGGTAGGACACTGTCTCCCCTGGGAATCAATCCACATTTATTCTTCAAAACTAAAAAATAACGTTCAATAATCAAAATATTTTGTTTTAATATGTCATCATAAATTATTTCCAAGATATCGTTTCATCATTAAATGAACCATAAGAGCAAGCAGTGGCAGCAACATCTAGTATTTTCTCACTTTTTTGTTTATTATAAAAGAAATTCTATTTCAAAAATCATTAAAATTAATTTTTTTAAAAAGAAAATTACGTCTCATGTTATGTAATGGTTGATAATGAAGTACATTTCCTTTACGATTTTTTGCAATGGCAATCCTGCCAATGCTCTCCCACCGCAAAAAAAAATGCAACAATCTATAGTATTTAAATGCGGCCCGACTTTTTTTCCGTAGTGCGCGCGGTTCATAGACGTCTATAGTCCACAAATTCTCCGGAAAGGGGAATGCGTTTTCCGTTGCGTTTTAGCATCGCAGTGCGAAGTCAGCCTTAATCAACGCCACTGTCGCTTTGCCATTACTTTAATTTAGCAGCTACATAAATTGTGATCATATGAACTTTACATTCTCCTATAACATTACAGGTGAAACCTAGGTAGATACATTATACAAGAAAATCGTTTTAATGATTTTTAATAATAACCTTTTGGGTACCGATTTATTGTACATATATAAACCAAAATAGAACTAACATATAAATAGTCATGTTGGTTACAGATTTAGTGTTCCTGTACAAAATTTTAAATAATAAAATCGATACCTCTTGTATAGAAAAAATACAATTTAACATTACTAAAAGAAGTCTTCGATACCCAGACTTATTTAAAACACCTTTAGCAAATAACTATACAGGAGTAAATAACGTAATCCCACGTATATGTCGTCTGTATAACAAATTTCATCTTGACAATCGCATCGATATATTTCATGATAGTTTATGCTCCTTCAAAGCGTCCCTCTTTAAAATACTGTAATTCTGGTATTTTTTGTTTTTTTCCTTTTTTTATACGTATTTTTTTTTAATTCAACCATTGTTCATGCATTGTGCTAATTGTGTAGGGGGAGACGGGGCTGTTTGGAACGATTTTTGTAATGACCCCGTAGTTTCCTCATTTTTATGTATTTCCAAGAACTAAATACCACGTTACTTACTCTGACTAAGTGCCTTGACTTTGGCATTTAAAAAATCCCGAAAAGCATTGTCGTTGTTCGGCAATAGATTTTTAAAAAAAAAAGGGAAATCGTTCCAAACTGCCTCATAGTGGGGTAGTTATGAACTGGTATGGGGTAGTTTGGAACGTTGAAAATTATACTTTTCGCAATCATATTATTTATTTAAGGAGATCTTATTTAATGTTACTTCACCAAAAATTGCACAAATTTGTTCACTCTTTCAGCAGAAATATTCTGACCTGAACACAGATGTCTTGATTTTTTTTTAAATTAAGCCATATTACATTTTTTGTGCAAATTACAAAGCTTGAACAATCACAACAAATTTAATATAGTCGTTATTTAAGATTATACCTATCAAACTTTACCGACAATTCCTTAATTTTTTAAAGTCTTTCCGATGATTTGTTTTGCGCTGGGCGCGGAAGCCTAGATATGACTTCTGATTATTGTACCAATAATATATCTTCGATTACAGGATACACAAACCTGTTTTTGTCTAAGAAAGATTTCTTTCTAAGAAAAATCACGAATTCTGAGCCATTATCCATGACTTCTGAGCCATTATTCTCCTTAGAGGTTGTAGTGAATAAACTTGTGCATGAGATAAACTTGTGCTTTCTGGTTTTCTTAGGGACATGGTTGGGTGTCGCTTCATAAAACCAGACATCCAATCTTTACCCGCGCGATTTTTGTTCATCCAAATTTCAGGGATATTTTTCTTTAGAAGTACGGCATACTAGTAAGCAAGTTCTTGTGCTTGAGTATAAGTCAGTCCATAATGTATGTTAGATGATTTCAAAAAGTATTCTCCTAGCAGCTTTTCCTCCAAGACTGAAAAAACCTGTCGCGATCCATGTTTATTTAAATGTTGTGGGTTAGGGTCACAAGTGTCACCATCTGAATTCCCACTATCAGTTTCCTTTTCATCGCACAGGAAATGATTTTTCCTATACTGAAGGACTCGATTGAACAATTAAGATATCTTAATACCGAACATGTCAGCGACAATCCTGAACGACTTTTTCGGTCAATTTTACGTATATAAGTGAGCACCATAACTGCAACAATACAAAATGCACCTGTAATCGAACGACTCCATCACCGGGGCAGTTTTGAAAGCGTCCAAAACTGCCCCATGGCAGATTTCCCAAAGTGCCCCACCAAAGCAATTTTTAAATTAAAAATCAAGAAAACTTTCGGGGTTAAGTTGCGAGAATAAAATTAACCGAGCATAATGGCGAAATATATGCTCTATCAACTTGTCTTAATGCATAATTGAGTACGTTTAAGGCTTATCTAGTTAGAGGCTTACGAAATGACTTAAAAAGTACTTACTGAATTCCGAAAATCTTTAATTTTTGTCTACAACTTGCAATAACGACCGCAACCACAAACCATTTTGACAACTTACTGACTTATGTGTTGCCAACTAAACGTCTTTTTTGACATTTTTAGAATGGCGCATTATGAAAAAAAACGCGTTTTTATAACTGCCCCGTGTCCCAAACAGCCCCGTCTCCCCCTACTCATGTAAAAAGGATATTGATGTAGTCATGTAACTGTAGTATATATATATGTCACTGTATGTGTTGTCAATATTCTGTTTGGGTACCAAATAAAATAAAATAAAATAAAAAATAAAATTTATATTATTGTATACTCACTTAAAATAATATTTTTCATTTTATTGTTTTATGCTCGCGAATAAAAGTATCTTTTAGGGTGGTATTTATTGTTAGACGATATATCAATTTCCCGCGACTTTACCTATGTTCTTTGATATTTACTGTTTACGTGTCGAAATCATAAAACCCCCGAAAACTGATTTAAAAAAACATAATTTTAAACAAAGCTTACGATTATTTTGACGTTTGACAACCGCCAACGATTCTTTTGACATCTATCAATGAAACAACCGCGTTCCGTTGGAAATATACAAATTGACCTCGCATTTACCAAAGCGAACGCACCTATAGTTGGACGCTAGAGCTAAGCACCTACTCAGCTGTCAAACTCCGTTGTTACCGTATCGCCACCTCAGAATACCGGGGCTGGATTTCCCCTTGAATTGATTTCCTTTTTATGGCGGGTCCCATCAAACTTGCAGAAGGCAAATTTGCAGACGGCAATCTTGCAGACGGCATTCTTGCAGGCGGCAGTTTTGCAGAAGGCAATCTTGCAGAAGGCAGTTTTGCAAATGTCAAAATGACCTAACCTAACCTAACAGAAAACCTTAAAACATTTTTTTTAATGTTTAGTTTGATGTATAAAAGTCATCCACTACAAGGATGCCGGTATTTAATGTCACTTCGATTTTAGGGAAAGAAAAACCTAACCTAACAGAAAAACTTAAAAACTGTACTGAAGGTTGCCGCCTGCAAGGTTGCTTCCTGCAAAGTTGCCTCCTGCAAATCTGCCCTCAACAAATTTGGACCTGTCAAAAGTGACATTTGTGCAAAATTGCCGCATGCAAAACTGGCGCCCCCCTTTATGGCGATCCTTCGCCGGCGTCCTCCGCTAGATCGCGCGTCAATCACTGTTATGCCGGCCACATTATATTCACGAATGTTCGTGTTACGGATTAGGTAATGTATAGGATGCAGATTTTCAAAGAAAAAAAATAATTTTGCGTTTGTAGGAATAAAAACCACTTTCATTACCAACCACACAGCTGGTAACTTCGCATTGTAAGCCAACCGTTATGGGCCGTTTACACTCTCGCGCGAGGCGAGACGCAAAACCATGTGCGTAAACAAACAGAACAGAGGCAAAGCTTCTAGGAAATAGGTAAACATTTTGTACGCTCGTTAGAAGCTTGGCCTCTGTTCCATTTGTTTACTGATATGGTTTTACGTCTCGTCTCGCGCCTCGCGCGAGAGTGTAACCGCCCTATTAGAATTACTTTTTGTAAAATGGCAACCTATCAATCCAGGCGCGACCGCTGATCATATAAATAGGCGCGACTAGACAAGGATGAAGGGGTACTATATGCTCCTGTATTTTTTTACTCGGCTGACGCATTCTCAGGCTGGTCACAGGGTCTAGTAGATATCAGCCGGCGGTAACTCCCATAAAAAGAAAAAATGTATGGACTCCCGGAAGGTCATCCGGCAAACTAACCATATAAAAAAAAACACGAAATGCGGTTGTCAGCCTGCGAGGCGCGCCACTGCGCATTTAGCGATTCGTCGTTCTGCGCATATTTCCTGTTTTGACAGCCGTGTTTACGTCGCGCGCTGGTCGCGCGTAATGTTTTCGCGTCATTGGCCGCTTTTATTCCGTTTTTCGCGTTTTGTGCGGGAAATTATCGAATTGACGATGAATAAAAGAGTTAGTTCTACCAGAGGAAGTGTGTTGGATGCGGATTGATCAGGAGCAGGAGGGTCGTTTTCCAGAAATGTGGAAATCCGGCGTCCTTTCACTGATTTCAAAGAATGTAATTTTTTATTCTTATTTTTTTTTATATTTTTTTTTGTAGATATTGAAGAGCACTGTATAACAGTGTAAAAGTTTTTTAAATATCTGTCATAGAAAAAAAGATATACGCCTTTGAAATACAAATTGGCGACGGTAATTTGAAATCGCGGCGAGGGTAATTAGGATAACGGTAATTATGATTTTATGGTTTTTATTTTTTTTAGGGCTACTTTTACTATAAAACTAAAAAGTAATGCTAGAAAAATGTTAACGTCAACAAACTTAATAATAAGTAATATTCACCACAACTCCACCAAGTAACACGCACTTTAATTTCGCTGCGAAGGTAATTATGAAATAACCGCAAATTGCAACTTTTCTCCAAAATTAGACGTACCGTGCAATTTATCGACAAAAGTAGGCGCAGCCGATAGGTCCGCTCTAGATCAGTGCAAAGGGCACACTGGGGTAAACTTTATAGCAAACGCCTTCTAGTGATTGGCGTAATAATTAGTGATGTGCGACGTTTTGAAAACTGGCAACGGTAATTTGAGAAATTGTGGTGACATCGGTTCGGAACGTTATAAACGGTATAAAATATGAAATATGATTTATTAAAACCATATAAAATAAAGCTTTTGGAATCGTAGTTTATGGATACATAAGTTAAACAGCTCTATTATTTACAAGTGTGGAATGCCATTCACTCGAAAGTCGAAAAATGGAGAAAGGGACAGGGACGGTAATTAGAGTTTCATGGTTTCACATTTTTTTTCAGGACCTTCAATTATGATTAAGCCACATGTTAAATATTCCAAAGTTAGAGGTACTTTAGTTCTACATGTAAAAAAATATTAGAATACTATGGGACATCGGGAACATAGTTATTCATGCCGGAACCGTGTTTTTCCCAATATTTGGAGAACCACCCAGGAGATAAGAAAGGTGTAATAGCATTTTTTTGTCACGCTTCTCTTCGGACGAAAAAAGGTACGTAGCAAGTTTTAAGCCAATATTTATATATTCTAAGCTCAACGCAGTAAGCAAATTAGCAAATAAGCTCGGCGCAGTAAGCAAATTCCGTAAAAATATAAAGTTGGCGGCGTCAGTAGTGAAAGATACGCCATTTTGTTTTATCGATATCGATGGATTAGGGGCTGTCCACGTATTACGTAATCACGGTTTTGGGATTTTCAACATCCCTCCTCCCCCATGTCAACAGACGTATTCAGCTGCCTGACTACCCCCCCCCCCCCCCTCCATGATTACGTTATCAACCCAATTCGCGGAAAATGTGGAGAATCGTGAACCCAGCGTTTGTAAAGTGTTTGAAGACTTCCACGATGACGCGGAACTCCGGATCCTTCGTGCACTTTTTGTATTTCTTTTTAAACTGCCCCACTCGTCGGCCTGCCGTTGATTACGTAATCAGGACGCCCCCCCCCCCACACGTAATCAAGCTTAAGCCTCAGCTTCAACCCCCACTCCCCCGATGATTACGTGATACGTGGACGGCCCCTTACTTAACAAAAAGAGTAGGCTTTTATTACATAACATAAACACGTACCTGTTAGTTCGCACCGATAAATGGGTTTCTGTATTCGAAAAAGAGCTATCAAAACATGTTTTATAAATGCTGCGGCCAAAGAGAAGCTTCAATCAAAATTTTAATTATCTAATATTTGTGATTTTGCTACCGTTAAATTAGACACATAATCTTCGGAAACACTATATGGTAATCAATTATAACGTATTTACAGATGTAAGGAATGGCTGAAACGAGCTGGCAATACCGACTTGGTGGTTGCGATTTGTTTGCAGTCTACATTTTCGGCAAAGGTGTATCAACCATAGAAACAACCGGTTCAAAAGGACTCTCCCGAACCATGTATTCGGTAAGAAAAAAATTTAATACTACTTCGCAACAAGCTGTTAAAGGTAAGACTTTTTTGCGAGAGCTTAAATTTAGTTATATTAAATAATCTTTTTTAGATGACGGAGCCTTTTACTATTGGACTAAAAGTCAAAGTAAAGACGCAAAGTACTGCCTGAATACGTAATGGTCAGCCATATAATTATCCACTACCTCTCCCCTCTCTCTAAACAAGATTGACACCGGATTGACTTCTTTTGTCATATTACAATTTAAAGTTTATGGTTTCGGCAGTTTAATCCATTCAAGTTTTGTAATTTGAGCAATTGGAAAATTACACATCATTAATACAAATTAAGTAAAAAATCTGCTTTTCTTTAAGATGACGTTATTTCTTCGGCGAGCATAGGACAACCATCACAGAAAGGAAAGAGACTCAGTTTAGGAAACATTGGTAGGTATTTATTATTATTTTTATTTTCATAATGCGCAATTGGCAATAGGTCATTAGCTTTCCTTTTAGTTAAACACAACTAGTATAGCTTTGTTGGCTACAGCTGGATATAGCAAGAATGTGGTAAACTTCTGTAATCATTCCCAACCCTTGATTCCAGAGCTGTTTACAAAATTTTACAAATTTCACACAATTTTACAACCATTACAATTTAAATTAATCATTTTTTCCTATGAATAAAGCGTTTTATTATTTTTATTATTATTAATATAAAACAATTTAATTTAAACAATTAAGGTATAGAACAATGTTTATACAAGGCATAAAACATACAATACAATAAATAAATTTATAACTATGTTTAATTATGGTATTGTATGTTTTATATGTTTAGTTTTTGTATTTTTTAATGTTATTTGATATGTTTAATTATTTTTTATATGTTTAATTGGAGTTTTTTGTATTATTTATATGTTAAATATTTTTATATGTTTAATTAATTATTGTTTAATATGTTATTGACACGGTTTTTCACAAAAAACCACGCAACTATCTTATGATGGCAACAATATTTATTTACATTATATTTTAAAATAAAAGATCACTTTTGGGATTTTCCATGCTAAATAGAATTACACTACCCTCTGAAAATCATGATCCATACACGATCAGAATAATAGTAGTATTTGTGATAACTCTGATGTATTAAAGAGAATCAGTTATAATATAATTTTAATGACCTTACGAATTGATTAATGATAATTATAAATATAATTATAAAATAAACAAATATAATTAATAAATCTAATGATTTTACACATAGGTTTTTTTTTTACAGTTGACTCCAAAGAAAAACAAAAATACTTGCGCGACTGAAAAGGACCAGATATACGTTGTCGTCATTGAGAAGTATTAAAGAACGGTAGACGCCCGAATCATCAGGGACATAATAACTTCAGCAATGAAAAATAAATATCGCAAACACCAAGGACGACGCTGAACAAAACTGAAAATTGACATTTATATGATAGATAAGTTGTAAAGTCACTTTAAAATGTTTTTTTTTAAATTGTCAACTGTTTTGCTTATCATATATTTAGCATAAATATCGTCACGTATTTTGTATAAAATAAGTAAAATTCAAGACTATTTGACATGTCTGATGGTACGGTTATTAACTGTGTGTGTGTGCATTTCCAAAATCTGTTTATTAGCCAATTGGATACGAATATGTTTGTTATGTAACTATAAATACTTTTTTCGTGTACTTGTCATGTCATATATTTCGTTTTACTTTAACATAAGCAATAGTGGATATTGTCACATGAGCATTATGCATCTGTAAATATACAAGCATAATATTATCATTTTATTTTATTGCAATACAACGAATCATTTAGTTTTTTTCACCATCATAATCCGGATGAAATAATATGTAGGCATTGATATTTTTTCTCGCGAATATAAAATGTTCTGTACCTAATAATTATTCCTTGTTCTAAAGTATGTGCATCATTAAACTGCACGCTTGATTCGTATTTTTTTTGTTGATTTACAAAATAAAAAAAAAAACAAATTTTGTAGGAGTGCGTGGGCTAGGGTCCCATCAAACTTGCAGAAGGCAAATTTGCAGACGGCAATCTTGCAGACGGCATTCTTGCAAGCGGCAGTTTTGCAGAAGGCAATCTTGCAGAAGGCAGTTTTGCAAATGTCAAAATGACCTAACCTAACCTAACAGAAAAACTTAAAACATTTTTTTAAATGTTTAGTTTGATGTATAAAAGTCATCCACTACAAGGATGCCGGTAATTAATGTCACTTCGATTTTAGGGAAAGAAAAACCTAACCTAACAGAAAAACTTAAAAACTACTGAAGGTTGCCGCCTGCAAGGTTGCTTCCTGCAAGGTTGCCTCCTGCAAATCTGCCCTCAACAAATTTGGACCTGTCAAAAGTGACATTGGTGCAAAATTGCCGCATGCAAAACTGGCGCCCCCCGTGGGCTAGATCGCAGCATTTTTATCGATATCGATATTGATGAATGGGCTCGGAGTCACATCCTTAACTATTGGATTGACAGTTGGCTACAATGCGATATTACTGTTTCTGCTACTGGCACCTTATTTGTACGTAACTCCATACAAAAGTGAATTTCAATTCAAATGTACTGAGTTCCGCATCTTATTTATATGATCAGTGGTAGATATATGCAATGGTCGTGACAGCGCGCAGCTGTCAAAATTAAAATCCCACGTACTGCGTAGGCGCGTCTCGCAGGCTAGCAATCGCAGTTTACGTTTTTGTGATACGGTAAGGTTGGCATATCTGGCACAAGAGTTCTCCATATATTATTTTCTTTAATAGGGTGTTTACACCTACTTGGACACGAACCTATTAAGTCTGTGACACGAACATTCGCCAATATGTGGGGTCGGCAATAAACTTGGTGAAATAGAGAGGGCGTGCTAATATCTATTAAAATAAAATTGTATCGTTCTTTCATAATCATGAAAATGTGCTGAGACGATAATACATCCTGGGCTTATAATAGATCAGTTACTACGGTGTTGACCGTTAAAACGTGGCAAAGAGGTTTCAAATGATTTATGAGTGGCGTCATATGATTTATAAATGGTCTAATTTTTCCGCCGACGCACTATTTCGCCTCTAAAGGTGGGTATCACCATTGATTTTATGTATCACGTAGGTATCCATTAGTTTCGCGTATCTGCAACTGCTCCAGTAGTGGATACGTTCGCGCTCCTGGAGCGTGCAACATTGCACGCTCGCGGCGAGCGATCCAAGCGGTGGCGGTAAATGCCGCGAACACAAAAAAAAAGCGCAGTGTGATGATCAGTATTCGTGGACGCGAGCAAAATGAGACGTTGATGGGTACGTTTTTTGGCTCTCCTGTAAAGTTTAAAAAAGTCAAAAAGTGCCCTTTCTGCATTTAGCGATTCATCTGTGGGCGCCACCTACCAGCATTGATTTTATGTATCTTATGCGTTACCAAATCTGTAACACGAATATTCGCCAATGTGTGAATGCGGCATTATGCCACTTCCACACGTTGGCGAATGTTCGTGTTACAGATTAGGTAACGATAAGGTATAAGATGCGATTTTCAAAGAAAAAAAATACACAACCAGCTGACAGCTCGGAGCTGTCAAAATCACGTCAAATTAGAAGGGGTGCGCAAGCGCGGCTCGCAGACTGATAACCATAGCTCATATTTGGCACGGTGAAGTTGGCATATCTGTTATAAGAGTTTTCTATATATGTTTCCTAATAGTTGTTTACACCCACTTGGGACACGAACATTCGCCAACGTGTGGAGGCGGCATTACGGATGGCTACAATGCGAAGTTACTTACTATTTAGACGTGTGGTTGTTAATGAAAGGGGTATTTCTTCTCACAAACACTAAACCAATTTTTTTGTCTTTGAAAATCCGCATCTTAAGGGGCGAACGCATCCGCAGCCGCATCTTAAGGTCCGCTGCCGCGGCTTATGGACAGTATGCAGTCGTTTGGGACGTGGCTTGCCAGATCTCTATAGGACATCCGAAGCCTCGAGGTCGCGTCTGCGACTGACTTCCGATAATGTGCACGGCTCAATAGAAATTCATTACACAGATCGCGCCCATAAGCCGCGGCTAATGGACGCGTCCGATAGTGTGTTCGCCCCTTTATACATTACCTGATCTGTTAGGTACACGAACATTCGCTAATATGTGGAGCCGGCATAAGATTTATATATACGATAATCAGATCAGACTATCGGAAGACACTCTTGCCGAAGGCACTCTTGCGGAAGGCACTCTGACATACATTTGTTTAAACACGTCCGGTCAGAAGACTATCGGATCGGACAAGTATTGAATGTTAAAGCAAGTGTATGGCAAGAGCGCCTTCGATAGCCTGATCAGACTATCGGATCCGACTATCGTAGAGAAAAATCGGACGTGTATTGTCGGCCGTATAGTATAGAGTATGTGTAAAAATATCGATTAAAAGTTTCGATATTTATTTAATCGATAATGAATCTCTATTTATCTAACCATTTCGACCATTTCTATCGTGATTGGAGTGGTGAATGGTTGTGACGTATGTGGGTGACCCTGATTTCTGGTGAGTTTCTGCAGTTGCTCATATGTAAATACAGTACATGATCAGTGGTTGTTCAAGTGGTTGTTCATTTGAACCGCTTGCAATCAGAGAAGATTTTCGCCTATATAGGTAAATTTTCAAAATGTAAAAAAGTTGCAGATTGAGAAAATGGCCGACCGTGGCCGCACCCGACGAGGCCGTAGTGGTCCACCGGATCGGCGAGGTTTGCAACGGAATTTTCAAGGTAATTACTGTTTTGAATTTACGGGGGGTTTCAGTATTTATGCAGTTTAGGTACCTCGGAATTATATTGCAGTTTAGCTAACTCCGCCATTAAAAAAACGAACTTGAAGGGTTGCAGGAAAGAATGATCAATGTCACATTTTTTTGATAAAAATGAGGGTATTGTAGGGACCTGTAGGAACCTCAGAGTCTACTTCTGTGCTAGCAGCCGGAAAGAACATGATAGGAAAGAGACACAAAATATTTTCTCTACCATCACTGGCTGTGCTATGGATCTTGCCTCTGTATTCCGTTTGAGCAAACAAACAGATTCTAAACCGCGGCCACTAAAAGTATTACTAAAATTTAGAGAAGATGCCATTAATGTTTTAACAAATAAGGCCAAGAGTAAATCACTTATCAAAATGAAAGCCGATCTCACACCTAATCAAAACGAACATCGAAACTGCAACAGGAACTAAGCGAGCGAATTAACAATGGTGAAAAAGAAATAACTATCAAATATCTACATGGATATACGCAGATAATAAAGATTCCAAAAAACCAGTAGCTGGCCAAAGAATCCTCGACCTCCCCATACTGTACCTACTCGAACCTGGCATCCCTACCGGCAAAATTTGACTCCCTTTTGATGGAAGTGAAACTCAACAACCCAGCTTTCGTTATAATAACTGAGACCTTCCTAAATTACTCGATTCCCGACTCTGTAGTCCGCATTCCAGGTTTCTAGCTTTACATAAAAGACCGTAGCAATGGCATCAAATATGGTGGAGTGGCTATTTATGTTGCTGACGCTTACCAAAACTCACCAATTAGGGCAACACTCGAAAAATCATATGAAAGCAGCGAAACGGAAGCACTTTGGCTTAACATAGAGTGCAGCAGTCAGGTTTCTCCTTGCGGGCATCTACCGTCCGCCATCATATGGTATTCAAACGAGTGACAAAATCCTCATAGAGAACTTAAAAGTGACCTCTGAGCTAAACACGGTCTTTGCGTTTGGTGACTTTAATATACCAAATATCAAATGGGATGAATTGAAGTAATCAGCTTGCACTGAGGTAGAAAAACTGTTTTTGGAAATGTATGCAGACACTTCTCTAACACAACTTGTTAACCAGCCCACAAGATACAGAAACAAGCAAATCTCTCTACTTGACTTGATCTTATGCGACGACCAAAGCCTTATTACAGATGTCAAATACATGTCACATATTGGAAAAAACGACCATATTGCGATTATGTCCAACCTGCAAGCTGAGACTAACTTTGCTAAATCAGTAGAAAGCAGAG
This sequence comes from Micropterix aruncella, assembly GCA_944548615.1. Taxonomy (NCBI): domain Eukaryota; kingdom Metazoa; phylum Arthropoda; class Insecta; order Lepidoptera; family Micropterigidae; genus Micropterix; species Micropterix aruncella. The sequence goes on from OX155958.1 coordinate 16,058,824, forward strand.
AGCCGAGACGATGTTTTTGGAAAGCAAATTTTGAATTTCATCAGAAAATCTCTCGAGTTGGAGGAGCATCTAATGTATCTTAGCCATCCTTCACATCCTAACATCGGCACTAATGACAACTGGTAAAACCTCAAAATGGCAGTAAAAATCACTCTGGATAAATACACACCACCATCATTAAATAAAAAACGCCCCAAGGAAGTTACCAAACCCTGGATTAGCAGAGATATCCATAATTTATCAAGAGAAAAAAGGAAACTGGGATATCTACAAAATTAAAAAAAAATATTTTTCTTACCGGCAACAACAGACTTGTCTCAGAAATCAGAAGATCCAGAGGAAACCGAAAGAAACCTCGTCAGCAATGGAGCTAAATCATTCTATGGATATATCGAGATGCAACTTCAATCCAAAGCTTCTACTCCACTAGAACTCTACAACAGCACGACTGACTCCAACCAACACAAGCAACCCTCTTGATATTGCGGAAATTTTTGCTAAGCAGTTTAATAATGCCTACGTTTATGAACCTGATGGACCTTTACCACCTCTAACTAACCTGACCAGGGTTAACAATTGTTTTGATGATGTTCATATAAATAAAATACGAACGGAGCTGCCATGGAATTCACCGACCAAAAATCGGGCCCATCATATATAATTATTATACAGTACAGATTATCAGTACAGATTTCGTAAAGTCGAATCTGCCATGGGTCCAGACAACTTACCGGCTTTTCTCTGGAGGGAATGTGCAAGTCAGTTGAGTAAACCGCTAGCTGTAATTATGCAGCAATCAATCACATCAGGGAAATTACCTGCAGACTGGAAACACGCAATTGTAACCCCCATCTATAAAAAAGGAGATAAGGGCACTGCTTCCAATTATCGTCCCATCAGCTTAAATTGCATTGCTTGCAAATCCATGGAAAGAATCATTGCAGCAAAATTATGCAAATTTATATCGCAAAACAAAAAATTGTTCCAAATGAGCAGCACGGTTTCATTCCCGGGCGCTCCACTGTCACCAACTTAATTCTTTGTCTCAACCGCTGGACCGAGAACTGGGATCGACCGATGTTATATATCTCATCTTAACGCTCTTATATATCTCATCGTACCAGAGCATAAAACCTACCGGTTTGACGCTTCTTTGAATGCCTATCTATATCTCGCTTATTTATTGAGACCGAAAAAATATTGCAGATTCAGCATCAGCCTGGTGAATATATTCAGGTGACGTTAAAAAATTAACAATGTTGAACAGGTTCCTATACTGCAATAAAACAATCCGTTAGTTAAAAAAATATTTTTTTTTGTGTGTAAATTGGTTTTTTTTTATTTTTATTTTATGCATCCTTAGCTTTTTTCTTTCACATTTGGCATTACAACGGTCAAATCTAGTAGTATTTATTATTTTTTTCGATTTTTGAGAAAGATTCCTATACTGCAATAGTCTGATGAGGTTTCTACATAGCCTACATAGTCTGCCCTTAAATGAAAAAAAAAGTGTCTGACGGAAAAGAACGATCAAGGTCCATGCGGTGACTGACATTGATCATTGTTTTCCGTTGGGTTCAGATGTGGGGACAGTGGGGTACTTCGATGACCATCCGGTTAACGCTATAGAGGAATGGAAGTACTGATACATCCGGTTAACGCTATGTGATGGAAGTACTGATCAAGAACAATGACTTCCATGTTTATTTTTTTCTTCAGAGTATTATTTAGGTATTATTTATGGTAGTTATTAGCTATTGCTACCAGTTTTATTGTTCTACTACGCTGATTCCGAAACTGCAATAATCTTTATTTAATTTCAAGAAATTAGCGAGATATAGATATTTTAAGAAGTGTCAAACGCCTACATTTCATTTAAGTTAAACTTTACATTTAGGTTGTTAGTTTTTTAAAAACACCATAAAAACTAATTTCATAATTTCGTAAATCGTGAATATAGTGGGGTGACAAAAAACGTCTTTTATGTAGAAGAGTTTGCTAAACTGCAAAAATACCTTATTTCCGAGATTTATTTTGCGATAGATTAAGGCGGTGGAAACGGAGATAAGCAAATTAATAACTTTTGAAGATTGCTGCATGCAATAATATCATAGATTTCATTGTCTTTAACTCTCGGTCTTGGTATAGAATATCACCGCATTGTTTTTGATTTTTTGTTGGCTTAGTTTTAACACCTCTAGAACACATTTAAATATAGCAGTTTTTTTTAAATGAGACCCTTTATGTTCTTCATGGTGTCCAGGACCTCTGAAGGTGCTTTGCTTTTATTCAGATTTGTTTTCGCTAATGGCAACATTTTTTGTCCCCCTCCACGAGCCCATTTTTCATGGCGTGTTGTCACTGGATAGACCTCTTCTGGATTCTGGACATCATTAAGAACATAATAAGAGTTTGATTTTTGGGTAAAACTATATTATGTAGTAGTTGACGATGTCCAGGATCCTTGAGAGATTGTTTGTTATCCCCTGGTGACCTCTTCTGTGCTGTATCCTTGCTGTTGAACCAGCTGTTGCAGCTGCGTCATAATGAATAAGGTCTTGTGGTCAGCTGTGTCGTTTTTATGCACTGTGCACTTTATCATAAGATTGTTTATTCATTTTCACTCAGCAGCATTTATAATGGTGTATATAAATGTAGTGTAGTTTAAGACAAAAGTAGTTTATGTTTTGATAAGAGCACCATGCTCAGCTCTGATAAGGAAAAATGTCGACCTATATATCGCATGATGCTCTGTGATGATCCTAAAATAGAAGAGAGAAACAAGAGGACAAAATCATCACAGTGATGGAATTATTCCAGGGTAAACTGGGTTGCCAGTGGTTTCCTCGGTGGTAAAGTACTCTTCTGGATGTCCTTCCGGTAGAATTATTGGTAGGTGTTCTCTGGAGTCAGTTTCATCTTCTTAGTAATTCTTCCATTAGGAAAACCTCGATCCTATTCTGCTAAACGACTGCCGCCCTTCTGCCCGGGGAGGCGTCTTTGCCTGCTTCTTACATGAGGGACTTTGTCTAGTTTCGTATTATCATTTGGGATGCCGGTTAGGTATCCTCCTCCGGCAGTTCGGCTTTAGCCAACCTCGTCTATCCCCACTGAACTTGTTCAGTTTCCTGAGCCATTTCTTGGGGTTTATATTACGGCTTAGTCCATCTACCGATCTCCAGCCTGACTGTATGAGTCCGTTTTGGATCCCTAGTCGATGAAGCCTTCCGGGTATAACTTCAAGAGGGTATGGTTTGAAACGACGACTGAAAATTTTGTCCATACATTTTGTTATAGTAGGCTCCATCAAATTTACCCGGCCTAAAATATCTATTTACATTACGAATTTGCTCAACGTTAATTAGGCTAATTGTTACATAAGTTGTATTACTTATTTTAATTACTCTGACCCGCCGAGATACGGGACAGTTTAGTCCTAGTTAGGTGGGCAATGAGCATTAGCTGCATTTCGGTGTTCAATTTTTCCGAGTTACTTATAACATTGATAACAATAGGGCTAAATGTACAAAAATGAAATGAATAAAGTATTAAACCTTAAAAAAAAATATCTCATGGCCTATGGCCACTGATGTGGTATCATTTTATCGAAATAGGAAGTGATATCCTGACATTGTTGTCAAAAACTTGTAAATGATTTTGATTAAAAAAAAATACTGAAATTGTTACCATTTTTTGATGACAAATATGTTTTGCTTAGTTGCTTGGTACGGATAACTTATTGAAAACTGAAAATATTAAGACTTTGTTTTTGTAAAAGATATACACCTGACCTTTTTAAAACCATTGTTTTGTATAAGTAACTAACTTTTATTATGAGAAATGGATGTTACTAATAATGACTAATAATATTATGTGTATATAGGCTTAGTTTTTATTGGTCAGTATCAGGCAAGTAGATAAAATTCTTTCAAAAAAAAAAAAAAGAAAGGTTTTTGATATTATGTATTTATGGTTTATATCACATTATTCTGCATAAAAATCTGAGTAGAAAATCATTTACTTTTTTTTTCAATTGAGGCCTTTCTTACTGAGAAAAAGTACTGAATATCTGAAAGTTGAATATGACAGATGCTTTTCTTTAGTAACAAAGTCCTAAATCGAAAAACTTTTGTATCATTTTTAACTTAGTTTTTATGAAGAATCCAAGAAAAATATTGTATGCAAGAAAAATATCAAAACAAAAAAATAATCAAAACAAAAGTAACGTTTTAGTTTTTTTATTTTTATACACAGGTATATTTAAATTTGCTACTCATATTAATATGTTGTTTATCCCTGATCAGATCATTGTCATACTATCAAAAACATTAGCAACTTTTACACTTTGACTGGTTCTAGGGTCAATTTTTCTCTTATCCGCCCAACCTATAGATTCCAGTAATTGTACTGCTTATAGAGCTTTCTTTTTTCTTTCCTTCTCCTCGACTTGGCCTTGAATACCGATTGTGCCGATATGACTATGATGACGAAGATGTCAACGGCCTCCTCATCATCTTTTTTAGCCGCCTTCTGGTTTGGCTTCTTTCGTGGCCGTCCGATGCGTAGGTGAACGAAGATGGTGTCTGCTCTGCGGCTGCTTTAGTTCATTCACATGAGGCAGCCCGGGACACACCATTGTCACTTTCACCATTAAATATTGTCCATTTCCACGGATTACCGCAGGGAGGGGAAAAATGTTGCTATATAGCAAAAACAAAACTGAAAAAAATTATAGCACTCTCAAGGGTCCAGGACATCGTCAAGGATCACAATAAGATTCAACTTACAAGAATTACATTTGTGATTAATGAAAAATTATAAGGATGGTTTATATTTCAAACCATATAACAACACTGGAACCATTCCCTAATTTTGTAGGTACTAACGATATCATTCTAGGAATTCTATTTTATTATGACAAAATATTATTTTTCTTTGCATTTTCGCACTTATTTTGATGTGTTTCCAGGTCGTCAAAAATTTAATAGTGCTCTGGCCAACTCAGCTGCAAGAGGTAATGCGCAGTCGCTAAACAACGATTCGTTAAACGACGACTGGTTTGCACTGCGACCTGCACAAGCTCAGAATGAAGGCGATTCAAATGTTTCCAATGTCATTATGCGGGGTTCAAGTTTGCGAGATAGGAACGGGGCTCGATCCCAATCCGGCAGAGGTAGAAATCCTCAAAACAATCGTCGCGTTCAGAACACTGGAAAGCGAAATCCTCATTTAACCCATCCCATAGGTGTCAGAAGATTACAAGAAATATCGAATATGGAACCTATCAGTATTGTCTTAGAGCTATCCAACCCATTTTTTCTTCGTCTGGAGGAGGAAACAACTGACCCTGATTCAATCGTATTGATAGTCAAAATAATCTCGGTAATCACTGATAGTACATTCGCCGAAACCAAAGCGCAGCTTCTAATAAGAGTTTGCAATACGAGATTTCTCAAAGTGTTGTCAGTTTATATAACGGAACTACCAAACACGAATATTAATGATAAGATGAGAAACAGACTGTTTTGGAACGATATTGACAGCTTTTGGCTGAATTTGAATAAGTTTTGCTATTGTCTGATCACTGTATCGCCGACTGTCGCCTGCGAGAAGTTAGCCACGCTGCTCGACTTAGCAAAGTTTTGTATTACCGGACTGGAGAAAAAACAATCTGAAATTGTGAGGAAAGACATTGTTTTAGAACTTAAAGAATTGGAAGTAAAGCTGATGATGTGCATAGAGGAAAGGGATAAAGAAGATGTGAGTAATATTGACTTTTTTAAAGACATATCATTTATTATTATTAGAGTTTGATACACTAGCAGCCTAATCTGATGGGTGTATTTCACATGCATTTGATTAATTTTCTTCTATTGTCTTCTAGGTAATATGAAGGTGCTCATTTTGTTTTTGAAACTTCACCAGAATTCAAACTTACGCTTTTTCTAGTAAACCATTTCAGTTTTCTACCAGTCATTGGTGCTGAATATTTTTTCCTATATCTAATTAGTTGTCCATATCTAAGTGCCCAAAATCAACTCCAAGCATATTCAAAGAAAAAGAACTAAGTTTGAGGCCCATTTACTCCCATTTACTCATACATTCCAAACTAAAAGGTCCAAAAAATCTTAAATATTACTCATATTGCCAATTATTGCAGACAATGTATTTTTTTCCTATTGTATGTTTACTTAAAATAAAAAAAAACATCTTATCACAACAGCGTTAAGCGTACATTTTAATTTGTTACGATGTAATTTGTGACAGGCCTTAATTTGTTACGGTTATGAAAATCAAATGTCATTAGAGTCAAGGAAAACATTGCAATTATAATTTACTCGGGGAGGTGCATAACATATTGAACAATTCAGCAATGTCATTGATTTTTAGTTGTCAAATTCTCTAAGAACAAATGCTGCTATTCTTTTTGATGATTAATTTATGAAATGGTTTTAGTTGAAATTGGACAAACGTCGCCAGCACGACATGAGAGAGGCGCCGTTCGGCGATTTCCGGATGCTATCCATCATTCCGAGCGTAGAAGACATTATGGAGAAACCTAATATTCGCCCTATCATATCCAAAGGGTCTTATCAAAGCGCCGAGCACTACCTCGACGTACAATTCAGATTATTGCGGGAAGACTTTATTTCGCCCATTCGGGATGGAATTGGTGAGTTTCTCTTTCATGTATAAACATAAAAGAAATCGGTTTTTTCACCCCAAGGCCTTAACGGCAATTAGCCAAGCCTATTTAAATATGATGCCTGCAAGCCAAATTTCAGCTCAATTGGATAAAGCAATTGGGCGCTATCACGGAGGAATACACACACACATACACATGCATACACAGACAGACACATAGACAGACTTCAGTCTGGAAATGGTCTTAATCGTCTAGGTGGAGGGGGGAGGGGGTCAATTGTATATATCCGTTATCTTGAAAAAAAATATTGCATTCACAATACTTTTCCTCCTCGTCGGTTGGTATGCCCGGCTCGGTGAAGTAAAAAAAGTTTCTGCAAAAATACTCTTTTATTTATTTACCATAGCGTTCCTTCTACTAATTGTGCTAAATTGAATTATCAATAATTATCATAATGTATATTCACTATTTTACCCTGTGATGATGATAAGCATCGTCCGACCACACACAGTTAACCCTTCATAAGGACCATTGTAGCTTACTCCCAAAATCGGTTAGTGCTTCCAACCTACAGTTTCTGCAACCAGTCCACCTGAGAGACCAGTTTGCAGAGCTCATGAAGGTCAGAAGGCACACCTTTTAAACGTTCATTACTTTACTCTCCTTGTAGCCAACGCTAGACGCACACACACCACGTGCTCCGCTCATGCCTCTTTCGCTCCACAGCCCCTGCCTGCCCCTTCATTATCCCAAGAGTGAAGGGGTTTGTTGAGCCGGCAGTATCCTTTTAGCAGTCCCATCGTTTTCCGTAGCCAGTCAAAACACGTTTGTGAACACATGCATTATAGTAATGATATTTTGTGCTGCAAACCAGGTCTTTTTCACGAATTTTATCATCCAATTAGTCCAAAAGGTTACAATAATATTCAGAGTTTATTGTTTTACCTTTTTCAAGATTCAATTAACAGAAATCTTCTCGCATCCCAGAAAACTGAAGCCATAACCTTTTTGCAAATGTCGTTTATGATTTGGCTGCTTTAGAACTGAACAACCAGCTTCGGTCCACTGTAAACGTTTTAATTTAGGATCATGGTGGTAGGTCCATAATTATAAATCAAAGCAGAACAAAACCAGGTTTGTTCTGCTTCAAACGATTCAAATTTTGTTGAGAAATTTGTTTTCAATCCAGTTTTGATTAAATTGTCAACGAATTTGGCACCACTTTCCAACAGCTTTTTCATGTGTCAATATTCATGTAAAATATGTCTTACTCATTCATCTGTGATGCCTATGGTATCAGCAATTGTGCGAGTAGTAACACTTGGATCATCACTAAGTATAATCATATACTTGCTCAATGACTTTTAATATCGATGCAGTTTTTGGACGTCCACGGCATGGTTCATCTTCAATGTGTGTTCGACCACGTTGAAATTTAGCAAATTTTTACTTCCTATTTCAACGTTTCCAGGTAGGTTTTAACGGGTTTGGCAACATTGTCAAGCATCGTCATGCTGTAGAATCACTTTTTCGTGCCTCTGCTTGTATTGTGGCCGTTTTTCGCGCAGTGCTCGGCTCAATTGCATCAATTGAAGTCGATACCGTTTTCCAGTGATTGTTTCGTTAGGTTGCAACAGTTCATAATAAATGAGAGCGACCTGGTCCCACCAAATACCCACATAACCTTATCAGCGTGAATATTCGGCCGAGCCGACGACGTAGAAGCATGACCGGGCAGTCCCCATGACTTTCTTCTTTTTGGGTTGCTGTAATAAATTCATTTTTCATCACCCATCACGATGCGATGAAGAAAAGCCTCGCTTGTTTGCCTCTGGAGCAGTTGTTCACAAGCGAAAAACGACGCTCAACGTCCCTTGGCTTCAAAAGGAACCCAAGTTCCTTGTTTTTGAATCATTTCCAACGCATGCAATCGTTTGGATATGGCTTGGCGGATAACTCCTAATGCTGAAGCAAGCTCTTCTTGCGTTTGGCACGGATCCTCATCGAGCAATGCCTCCAATTCAGCGTTTTCGAAGGATTTTGGCCTTCTTTTACGCGGACGGTCGTCAACATCAAAATCACCGTCTTTGAAGCGATGGAACTAATCATGGCATGTAAATATAAAATACAAACGGAGCTGCCATGGAATTCACCGACCAAAAATCGGGCCCATCATATATAATTATTACACTTCTGGGAGGTGAACGGTGGATTCCTCTTTTACTTAGAGTAGCATCTCCGTAAACTTTTTGGAACTCTCAATGCGCACTGAGGGCTGAAAATAATGTTCAGAGTCAAGCTGTTGATGCTGCCAACACAGAGGTGAACACAGCTACTCAAGCTCTGGCATTGCACCCATGGCAGGAGCAAACTTTAGCAAATCTAGAGCAAACTTTAAACTCCGCCTTAACAAGTATTTGTCCATGCCCACTCGAATTCCTCTTATCGAAACCATCATAAAGAAAGAGATGACTCTTAATAAATCAGGTGGATCAATAGGTAGATACTTAACGCTAGCACACAATGCTCTAAAGTCTGTAGTGCCTACTCGCGTAGAAGCTGTTACCTTGCCAATAAGATACGAAGTAGTTTGGCTGACAACACTTTTGGAATGTTGTGTTTCCTGCGAAAACACTTTCAAAATACAAAGTAAATTTATTTTTGTACTAGTTTTTTTTTAATAAGTATTTCTAACTTTAAGCAGTCTGTGTTTAACTACTCACTGATAACCACTTTTATTAAAAAATACCGGATCCCGTGTCATTGAAAATTGATAATCTCGCCTATACCGAGATCCCGCAAGGGCATGCTGGATTGGAAGCACTAGTTAGGAGTGCTCTCTTTATTTTATCAAGTCTCGTTTTATTTATTATTATTTGTCCATGTTTTTCACAGTCGATTACTTGGGTAAGAAAGAAGAAAGCGGCCATCATGGACATAAAAAGAACGGTAGTATAAGGTAGGCTGTAATATTCTTTTCTCTTGCTATAATATCAAAGTCGATATTGGGCATTGACAATCAAAAATCCAAGTATTGCGACATTTTCAGAAATAAAATAAAAAATGTTTTGTAATTTTCTTGTACATATAGTTACATATCCAGAATCAGCTACTAAATGGGTGCTTCTTAATAAAAACTAAACTTTGTAAATAAAAAAATATCTTGACAAATCAAAAAGAAAATAATCGCCTTTTATTCTTGATAAACGCCATAGATATCTCGAAATATAAGCGGTGACTTATTTTTTTTTTTTGAAAATCAAATAAATTTCGATTATTTCCAATAACCAGATATTTTAGTATTTAACCCTTCAGGCCTCGGCCCCTCAGACGATTGACAAGTTGCTGTCCCAAAAATTTTGAATAAAAATTAGTAAAAAAATTGAATTACGACACTGTCTCACCAAAACATTAATTACTGCCAAACCACTGTACCCATAGTTAAAATGAAACATATTAACATAATAAAACATAATAAAATCAAACAAATTAAATTAAAATAAAATTAAAACGGGGCCATCACGCTGAATCGAGTTGTGGCCGAAATCGGCCAATCGGGGTTTGAGGGGTTAAGTCCCCAACAAAACAAAGTACGCTGCGTAATCTGTGATTCTACTGTTTTGATGGTGCAAACAAATAACGGACAAAAAAACAATAGTCGAGGCATTTTATAAACTTGCAAGGATTTAACGCTTGCTCGTTTTATCTAAATAGAGTGCAGTAAGGATTCGAACATCCTCGCAAATGCAGTACCTTGAGTTATGTAAATATTGGACTTTCTTGCCAATGTGGTTTTTTGCTAATATGGTTTCTTACCGATGTGGATATTGCATATGAAAATGAGATAACCGCTCTACACACTTGACATTTAACGTATTTTAGTATAGGGCGACCTCATGCGGGACGACGGAACCATGCCCGTGCTTTTGCAACAGGGTATTGATATTCTAACTCTAACCCCATATCTGGTTAAAATCTTCAGAGCAAGATATGCCTGGGGACATATACCAGAAGAATGGACCAAGGTCAAAGTTCTATTCATACCTAAAGCTGGCAGGAAGGACTACGCACTGTCAAAGTCCTTCAGGCCAATTAGCCTCACATCCTGTCAACTGAAAGCGATGGAAAAGATATTGAATTGTTATATCGAGGATTTTTTTTTAACAGTCAACTCTATTAGTTGTAACCAATACGCCTACGGCAGAGGCAAATCCACGGAAACCGCTCTGCTCTACCTAATAGACGGTTAAAAAGGCCAGGATAGCCAAAGGACGGCGTGCATCGTGACAACTGGTGCAATGTCCTCCATTCCTGGAACAGCTCTAGATGCACTGCTGAACTTATCGCCCCCTACATATTCACTTAAAACAGGTGGCGAAAGCCAGCATGTACAGACTGTCTGCCCGGGAGAAGGCAAACTGGATCTCACAAGCACTAAGATCAGTTCTTGACTCAGTCAGTGAAACTCTAACCCTCAACATGATATCAGGCACCATGCGTCCACTCCTAAACTTTGGAAAGCTTTTTACTGTGGAACTGCTGCCCGGAGACGACTGGCTAAAACACCAACCACTGGAAGGCCGGTAGCCTTAAATGGTATACTGATGGGTCCAAATCGGGACTTGACGTAAGCTACGGTATATATGGAGAGCGACCAAACTTTGAAAAAAGTGTAAACTTGGGGAAATACGCCTCTATATTCTAAGCGGAGGTATACACCATTGTTGAATGTGCGGATATCAACCTCCATAAGAACTACGCCAACCACCGTATCTATATCCAATCAGATAGCAAGGCAGATCTTATGGCACTAGCCTCGAATACCATTAATTCAAAGGTTAAATTTGTTTTATGTTTTGTAGGTTTTATCAAAATGTGCAGTTTCTACACTCTTCCTTCGCCGACAAAAAAATTGGCATTCTAGTGGACTTTGAGGCAGGTTATCGCAATGAGCGCGGCGAGAGAATCAAAAGTAATTATGACAGGGTTCAGTGGGAGAGATGCAAACGATTTATGTTTGGATCTCTTTTACTATTTACGAGCAATCATTTCAAGAATATTATTTTCGCTCGAGTCATAGGCCGAGATGTAGCTCTGCTCAAGATGGGGCATGTGAGTATTTTAAACCTTTTATTATGCTACTTTTTAAGATTTGTCTCTTTTGCAATCAATCCTTTATATAGTATGGATTTTAGACTTTATGCGGTTAAGATATTTATAAATGAGATAATTAGCTTTTTCACCATCACAGTAATTATAATGATTGAGATACATGTGGAATTTCACTGTAGAAAATTTAGTGTGATATGGCTGAAAATATGGTTGCACAATGTTCTTTCTGTCAGAATGAATAACTAGGAATAGCATCGGGCTTAGTCTTATCCAAACCATAATGTTTTATTTGAAAATGTCTCCCTCTCAAAAATTCTCGCGGGATTTAACTCTGCTCCCTCTCTTCGGAAGATGACCCTTATTGTATAATTAATTGTTCCATGGGAATCAAATATCCTAAAAGACGAGTAAATTAAATAAATACCATGATCTCGCAAATGCAAGTTTGTAGCTTCCAAAGAAAAGTACTTTAAAGGAGCATACTCTCCATTGAGCAGAAAGGCTGATTTACATTGATCCTGTAGCTGGATCAAGCGTCACTGGGTTTCCTCGCTGGATTGCCATTTTATCAATGTAAACTCGTTTCTATCCAGTTCAGCATCCAGTATCCAGTGCTGGATCAATATAGACCAACCGTCTATTTTTCGGTCCAGTGACTGCCCCCCGCACACCGCGTAGCCCGTGCCAGTGGCTTTGAGTTCGGATAAACACGAACGACATGCCAGTATACCGACAGTTGCTTGACCACGCGTTTTGTTTGACGTTTCGAAAATGGCATCGAAAAAGTGGTCTCATGAAGAGCTTATAAAGTTTGTTTAATTATTAAGACAAGAAGAATGCCTCTGGAACATAAAATCCTAAATTCACCGTTTCAAATATATGCAGTATACAGCATTGCGGAATATTTGCGTAGGAATGAATGTTGAGGGCCTAACCATAGACGACGTTTAAAGTTAATTATAATCATTGAGTCTACTAATAACGCGCAAAGTTTTCTTGACAACGCCTTTAATAAGATGTAGTCACCTCAATGATTTACCAATTACTACTGGACGCGTGTAAACGGCGCGGCCCAGCGCCCATGCCGATCCAGCAAGGGAATCCAGTGACCAAGATGAGAGGCCAAGATGTTTAAAGAGGTGAAACAGAGATTTGGCTGGCAAACTACGTGTGCTAGCCACCGCTTAACCGATCCTCTTAACCGCTTAACATGGCCACGCATGCCGATCAACATTTTTCGTATCATCCGTATCATTTATCCTATCATTTATATCAGTATTTATTCAATTATCGACTCTATTTCTCCCTCCACTGTGGTAAAAGCCTGTCATTAAAGCCTGCCATTGAATAAGCCTTGCCTTTTTATATTAGTATGCTTGCACACACGTTCTACAAACCAATTTTTGAGGTCTTCGAAAATTTTGCATGGAATGACTGGCTTCCAACTTGTGGTGTTTTGAGATATTTAATTCCCATAGAACAGTTAATTCTATAATAAGGGCCATCTTCTGAGATAGGGAGTAAAGAGTTATATCTGGACGGAGGGCTGTGCATCGGAGACTTACTGGGAATTAACACTACTTAGAGACCGAACCGACTTCCATAATTAAATCTGAAGCTTTCTTGATTATTGAGAAGGGATCTGTGGTGGAATGTTTTTTGCCTTTTATGCCATCCTGCACAAACTGTAGTGGGGGTTTGAAGGGTACTGTCAGACCCTTGTTGGCACAAGCCACTGAGAGACTAATTACCTCGCAAATAACAGCATGGACTTTGTCTCGGCGGTAAGCGTACTGTCATTGATCTAAGGCTGCCTTGATCTAAGGCTGCCTTGCAGCCAGCTAGAATTGGTCTAGCTGTGCAAGGGGTATTGCTACAAAGGGGACATGACCTATCCTAAGACTAGCGCTAACGACCGAGGTTGCTGGAGTCTGGAAGTATATGCTGAAAGGCATTTAAATAAAATTTCAGCATCTCTGGCATCCAGTCACACATTACCTTCCAGTAGTGCATTGGTGGAGAAATTCAAAAGTCCCCAATTGTTGTCCAGTCATTCTGGCAATGAAGGCCAATACCATAATACTGTTGCTGTCGTGATCTCGCAAGAGGGATTTCAACTCCACATTGCTCATTATTATATTGCCATACCTCAGACCAGTGCCATTCTGGCTGATTCAGCAAGATTTTTTTTTGTGGATGTCTACCCGGGCTTGTAGATCATTGGATTCGTCCTTCAATATTGCTGGATCCTTGGAATTGGACAGAATCGAAGTTTTCGTTATTCTGGAGTTTGCACATAGCAGAGAGCAGTTTTAGAACTAGCCCAAAACCTAAAGAGAGTAGAGGGGTCAACCGGTTTGGCTAAGGACAACCAGGCTGAGGCCAACACAAGGTCGGATACCTTCCAGGCAGACTATATATTAAAGATACTTCCCATGGAATTAGCATTGAAACGTTTCACTCTATATATGTATTTAAACATGATTATTTTCTTTCAGTTGATTGTGGCACCCGAAAATGATGTTACTCAGCCTCCCATTGATTTCAAAGCAAAGTATCTAATGGTGGAATCTGAAGTATACTTTGAGCCGTACTACCATGTGCTCAATGCGTTGAAGAAGCCAGATTTAGTGGAGAGCTTTCCTTTCCCCGAATATATAATTAATGTACAGGTGAGACTTTAATGGCTTTATTATTAACTAGCTGTTGGGTGTTTTCGGCACTTCCCTGGGCATAGCACTTGATCCTGCAGCTTTCACGGATGGGTCTTCGGCTTTCGCCGTACTGCTTTTGCATTCGGCGCCATATTCTATTAGTTATATTCAGTTACAAAGTGTAGCTGAAAGTAATGAGACTGACATCACTGAGAGGGATCTGACAATCCTGTGACCTTCCCCTTCAGATAGCTTGTACAGCAGTTCCAGTATGTAAACATTCCCAAAGGAAAAATGTATGGAGTTTGAACTTTTAGAATGGCCGGCGGAAGTCCGGGTACTTTGTCTCTTTTGCGCAAACGTTGCTAGGAAATAGCAGCGTTGGATGCATTTTCGATCGTAGACTGAAGTTTCATTTGGGCCCCTAAACCATCGTGGCCCCGGTGCGCCGCACCGGCTACACTGGCTTAGTTATGCCACTGTACTGGTGTTACGCCAAGATTTAGGCATTAGTTGACTCGCTGCTACCTGACCGGCTCCAGGATGCTGATACCAGGTTGACACTAGGATGCTGGCACTGGGCTGACACTAGGATAGGAATATTGGTCCCCACCAGTTTGACACCAGGATGCTGGTACCAGGTTGGCTCCATGATGCTGGCACCAGGTTAAAACCAGGATGTTGGCACTAGGCTGAAACCAGGATGCCGGTAACTGGTTCACACTATGATGTTGGCACCAGAAAGCTGATACCAGGCTGGCTCTAGGATGCTGGCACCGGGCTGATATCAGGATGCCGCCGGTACCAGTTTCTACCATGATGCTAACACCAGTTAGGTACCAGGATGCCTAAACCGGGTGCTGGCACCAGTTTGGTACTAGCATCCTTGGCCAGTCTGGTACCAGCATACTAGAGCTGAACAGGCACCAGCATCCTGGTGCAAACCAGGTGTCATCCTGGAGACAACATTCATGTCTGGTCAGATCCATGCTCTATGATGCTGGTACCAGACTGGCCCTAGGATGCTGAAGCATCCTGTTAATGTATATTGAGCAAACCGATGGTTTTAGTCTTACTTTTTTTTACTCACAGGTCTCATTTAGAAATTGGCCATAAATTGGCAAAAACACTGGTAAAAGTTATAAAAAATCAAAAATTCCAAACATGCTGATATCTAAGATTATACATGATGTTCTTCACCACAGGCCGGCATTCCTTTCAAAGGATAACTGCATAAATCAAAATAAGAAAATTAAATTTAAAATATATGTATTTTGTACGTTAGGAGATTTTTTTGTACAGGCGATTATTTTATATGAAAAACTGAGTTGAAAGTTATCTACACATTTCTGATTTAGATTACTGAGAAAAAAATTTATTCGAAAATTTAACATAAAAATTACTGTAAAATCAAAGCCTTACTGTTGTTTGACATTATAAATAAGAGAAAAACGAGTTTGTAGCACCCAATGTTTCGCCAATGTTGGCAATGGGATGTCCCATATCGCCAATAGTTAGCGACTTGTACATTGAGCATTTTAAGGAACTAGCCATCAAACCTCCAAAATTAAACCCATTCTCTGGCATCGCTATGTGGACGACACCTTCTGCATCCTAAATGGTAATATACAAACAGTGGAAGAATTCCTGGGTCATATAAATTCCATACACCCAAAAATTGGGTTCGCCTATGAAGTAGAAAATGACAGATCTATGGCGTTTTTGGACGTCAAAATAACGAAGAGAAGTGACAATGCTCTCGGACATAAAGTATATCGGAAGCCCAAACATACTGAGAGATATTTGCATGCCAGCTAACACTATCACCTCTGCCATCTACGTTCAGTGCAAATGTCACTCGTAAATCGAGCATGTGATCTATGCGACGCTGAACACTTTCCGCAGAATATGAAACATGTCAGTTATGTCCTTAGAAAAAATGGTTATGTAAAATATCAGACACTTAGAAACTTAGCAAATCACGAGCATTCTTACCATACAAACAAGGGCATGGCAGATCGAGTAAGTAAGATGCTAAACATAGTTGACATAAGAACGATTGTCAAACTGTCCCAAAATATAAAAAGATCCAGAGATCAAGCTATATTTGCCCCAGAAGGTGAATGAATGATGTGCATGATGTAATACCACTGCAAACCCTGGGTTTGTATACAATTGAGTGCAGCTGCCATTTAGCCTACTTTGGACAAATGAAATGGCCCATAGCCACTCGACTGATGGAACACATCAAAGTTGTTAAAAACATTCAGCGAGAAAATTCGGCGATCTGCAAACACATATTGGATAACGGAACTAACTGCTGGGTACAATTTCAAAATCCCATTGTGCTATCCAAAACACAATTTTATTTTCCCCACATGATCCAAGAAGCCATTGAAATAAGATGAACCTCGAAATTCAACAGAGGTGACGGTTTCATGGCGGGGACATACACAGGATACAGTGAGTGTTGTGTGCACGGCGAATGAACCCGCCGCCCCACCATTATGATCTGCGCAGTGGTGGCAGCGTTATGCCGAATACCTGCGGAACAACGGATTGACAGCTCTTCAGTCTACCCTGGACAACAGCGGTTGCAGCGTCACCAAAACGTCGGGTGCTACAAACAAACTTCATTCGGTAAATTTGTTTTTAAATTATTTATAATATAAAAATTACTTTTCCTTGGTAACCATGCCTTAAATCCAAAAATATTGTAGATGACTTTCAACTCAGTTTTAAGTAAATCTTCTATTAGAAGATATTTTTTTACAAATAAATCTCTTAACATCCCAAACCATATTTTTGATAAAAAAAAATTACTTCAGTTTTACGTACAGTTACAGGTCCCGGCACGGATTTATATATCTGATCTTCAGATGCGCAGAAGTCGATTTTACAGCCTGTTTGGCGGGGTGCGGGGGTTGGAAGGGGCGCGGAAGCCCACGCGCGAGTGTGATTGGTCCGTTAGTGTCAGTTCACTTCCTGCGCTGTCGACACGTCATCTCTTTTCCTTAAAGTATAGTCAGTCGCGCAGGCCAACTCATTGATTGTATTTGTTTTTGTTGTTTTGTTTATTTTATATATTAACGTTGTTTAGTTGCCGGCAAACATGAAGCCAAAGGGAAGTTAAGTGCTTAATAGGCAAGCAAGAAAAATGATTTACAATGTAAATTGTTTTATTAAAACTGAAAGTGTAGAATTAACAAAAAGATTTAAACAAGTTACAAAAGAGATTAAAGAACCTCATGATAAATTAAAAAAAGATGCCATTAAGAAAATAAAACTACTTCAGAAGTGTATCGAACCTAATAATATCTCCACATTGACTGAAACCTGTGATCGCTTAAGAAAATATCAAACTCGAAAATTTAAAAAATACTACTCATCAAATTATGGAAATAGACTTTGTAATGGAGATTTTTAAACAAAACCAAAAAAGAACTGCTAGTGCCAAACGGACATCAAAACTCACTGTAAGTAAAATTAGTTTTTAATCCGTGCCGGGTCCTATACCCCTCGGAAGGAATATCGACCTGTCGTAACCCTTCTATATAATAAGAAATTCTTAAGTTTCCTGTGAAGTACTAGGCGTTTGCATCTGGAGCGCTTGCGAAAAAATGATTCGGGGGCAGAGAAATAGGACACTTTTTCAAATATTGTAGGAATATTGCTCAAAACGAAGTGAAGTCAATCTTACGCACTTGTAATCTGCGAAGCTCTATTCTTTTCTACAATGTTAACGCAGTGGCGTGCCCGGGGTTGGTGAATGGGGCAAGCCCGACATACCTTTTTGTGTTTTTTTTATAGTAACAAAAAGTAGTACCTCTTTCCTCTTCAATCTTCAATTTGAAATTTACTGCTTGTGTCGTAGATTCAATAAAGCACACTGAAGGCATACTACTGCTAGACAGAATTTAACATACACTTATCAGCAGTCGAATACCTCCGGTGGCTTTAAGAAAAACCGTTTTATTTGCTTGAGCGAGTGACATCGAGTTAAGAAGTTGACCCTTGCTTGTATGAGCTGTAAGACTTTTTTATAAAAAAAGGGAACAAAAAGTAATTAGGTGCTAGGTACATAGCTTTAACTAGCTTATTTATATTCTAAATCGAAGCGTCTATCTTTTTTCAAAAATGAGTTTATTACGTCTGAGTAAAATGATGGTGAACGCTTTAATTCTATTAACAACTGTTTTTCAATAGCAACCATTGATAACTCAGATAGACCTTCCTGACCCTGTGTATTTCTTAGGTAAGTATGAATACGCTTAAGAGATGAGAATGCTCGTTCCGCGGAAGCACTTGTAGCAGGAATAGTTACGACAAGATACGCTAACTTCAACAATTGGGGAAAGGCGTCTTCGAGGCTATTCTGACTAATGAAAACAATTAGTTCAAAAACATTGCAATCTTTCAATTCAGGAGAGGAGTACAAACAAATCAATTGGTTCTTTAACCCCTCGCGTACCAGACGGCCCGAAACGTCCAGAATTGATATTTACCGTCGAACCCCAGACGGCCCGAAATGGCCAGGCGAGGCCGACCACTAATTATGGATTATTTAATCGACTAATAATTATGAATAATCTTTATTGCTTTACATAACGACGTTACAAATATCTAATAGCAAATTTCAATAGGAACATAAAACAGGTCTTTTTTAGACGATCGGTGTGACAGTTTCGGAGTAATCGTTTTTTTCTGAAACGCCATCTTTTTTTTGAGACTCGCGAATTTCTTACGGGCCGTAAGGCACACATTAAAATTCAAACCGCGGGCCGCGAGGGGTTAAAACTTGTTTGTCAAAATGGTTTGCATAAATGTCAAATAATGAATCTAATGCCTCTGTAGGAAAATCTAAACGGTATTTCTCGTATAGTTTGTTGTTGAAGAGTTGGAAAAATTTCAATTTGAAAATTTCCGAATATCGATCCTCAATCTCGCAGAATATGTTGCCAATTACCTGGACAAAAAGTCGCTTATATTCAGTATAAGCACAGCGTACGTTACGTCTCAAACGAGGAGCTGAGTTATTTTGCAGAATGTTTTCATAAAGGAGATCAAATTTTGATTGAAATTCAACACGTAACCAAGTCTGAAATTCCATTATTTTATTGCTACAATAACCTACATCGACTTGTGATTTTTGAAGGATATTGTACAAGCTATCAGTTTTTTCAAAAATTCGGTGGAAAACAAGGAGAAAAAAATTTAAATGGAATGATCGCAACGAGTTTTCAAAATTCTCCGCTGCTAAAACCGTATCCCCGTCCCAGTCCTGAGGGTTGTCACATATGTCAGAAAACAATGTAATAAGATTATTTTTTTGCACAAAAACTGTGTTTACAGTTCGCGAGATATACGCCCAACGCGTAGCGGGGGCAAGAGGTAATTTTTTGCTACAATGAGTATCGTAAAAGGCAGATCGTTTTGTACTGTGGCTAAAAAAATTACACAAAGACTGTAGTGTTGAAAAAAACGAACTGATTTCTCCAATTCTGTTGCATGATTTAGACAACACCAGGGCTAAAATGTGTGCATTGCACCAAATGTAAATTGCTTGTGGACAAACATCTTTTATTTTTGATTGCACTCCGTTTCTAACACCCGACATAACACTAGCGCCATCATATAGCTCTGTGCTACTAATTTTGCGGTACACTCCTGTTTATTTAGCAATTCTAAAATAATATTACACAGTGTGTCTGCTATACGACTTTCAGATACATTAACGAACCCCAAAAAACGGTCATGAATGTCGTTTCCAAAATAATATCGAAGAATCAGGCATAATTGTTCTTTGTGACTGATATCGGGAGTTTCGTCAATAATAATTGAAACAAATTTTGTTGTTTTGATTTCAAATTCAATGCGAGTTTTCATAACAACCGCTACGGAATGAATAATATCATTTTGAATTTTATTAGACAAATAACTCGGTCCTCGCTTATCAGACTGTTGTAGCTGCATGTGTTTTTCTAAAACGATATCGTATTTCGAAAGAAGTGATACGAGTTCTAAAAAATTTCCCTTATTCAACGAAGTTTTTGACTCATCGTGACCTCTGAATGGAAGTTCTTGTTGAGCTAAATGACAAACAATATCCACTAATCTCTGAAAAACACTACGATTTTGATCAACGCGAATATTGTGCTTCAAAATTTCATCATTTAACTGCCGAGATAAAGATGTCTCAATTCGTTGTTTACCAAAATTACTAAACGAAATAACCGCATTCATGTGTTTTTGCGAATTCATGTGTCTTTTTATCGCGCCGGCTAAATTATTTAGATCATCATAACCGGACGAATTCCAAACATTTAAGTCGTTGAAAAAAAAATACAACAGTAACAAAACAATTTATTGACATGGGAGCATCCAACTACCCAGTGAGTTTTGTACACTGATCTATTAAATTGTCTTTTATGCGATTTACTTGTCTGAGAAATACACAAATCGGGTGTAGGTTTAGGTCCAGAAATTAGTAAATTCTTTTGCTCAAAACTCAAAGATTTTACTTTGTCTTCGCCGATTAAAAGTCGTACACATAACTCACCACAAGGGACAATTTCCTCCATTGTTTATCAGGCACTAAAAACCACAAATGAATTGAAATTACACAATAAAAAAATACCGGGATGTCAGTCGCACAAACCTACACTAACTACAGTGAAGTGAAGTTCGCGCTCATCGTCTCACGTTGCGACATTTGACACGTTCGCTGTCACCTTCATGGGCAAGCACGGCTTTGGCTTGCATAGTAAAATCCTCTATATACTTATAATTGTTTTGCGTAATTTGCCACTGGTTAGAGCGAGAGGTACACTGATTTTGAAACCCACATTGAAAGCCCACATGTGCGAGCGAGCGAGAGGACACGTCGGTACACAGCTGCAATCGCACGCTGCTTTATCGACGCCGCGGCCATAACGACAGCAAGCTGTCGTCTATTAATCTATAAATTTCATCGCGTGGAGCGAGCTGCGTCCGCTAGATAGTACTCGTTAGATAGCAAATTAATTTATTTAATTGTTTTTTTTACGAATTGTGTTATTAATTTATTTAATTGTTAATTACGAAGAATAGGCAAGCCCGGCTTTTCGGCTTATATGAAGAGACCGCCACTGTGTTAATGCAACAATAGCTGTATCTCGAGGAAATTGCACAAACATATTTGTCCTTCCTTTTAAATTTCGTAGCATCTGAGACACTACTTTTAAACAGCTGGACTTATCCAGAGGGATTTAAGACATAGACTAATTTAACCGCTGGAATGCTGATACCACCAATCGGTGTTTTTTCCGTTGCAACAACTCGCAGGCGGCCGATCTCCTTGCAACTCGCGGGCGGCCGATCTCCGTATTTATGCAATTATGTAATTATATGCGGAAAAGTCACCTTCCTTGAATAAGCCACCATTATACATATTAGTATGCGTGCACTAACAGCCCCTACAAAGAAATTTTCGAGGGTTGAAAACATACCGTTGTGAGTTTCATTCACTTGGCTAGCTTTCTAAAGGTTAAGAAATAACAATGAGACCATTCGTTTTTTTTTTATAGTTATGAATAATAGGACACTCGAGCTATCTACCGTTGTTGATTATATATCAATGCTGACAGTTTTATGCAGAAATAATAGTAATCGGTAAATCAACAAACAACTGCATTCCTAAAATTAGGACTTGCACCCTGGGTTGATATAATGGGTACCTCATCAGTGTATTTTCCTACATTTGAACATAATTACTAAGCATTCATTGTTACCAAATAAGATATGGCAATCAGTCAAGCATCGACAAAATCTGAACAGTCTTTATAATATATGTTATTGGGCCATCTATCTACGATAGGCTAAATGTTTATATCAGAGAGGCGAAATTGAAAAAATGTGGTTTATGTTTCCATATCTGACCAATGGTCTCCCCAAATAAGTTTTATCAAAATAACAGTAATAGAAAACATGGCCTTCATACGATTTTCTTGTTCTGGTACAGGAATGTGGTGGATTTCTGAAACTATTTTTAAAGATCCCAGACCTCATATTTAGATTTCTGTGTTTCTGCTCAAACACTTTAAGGACATCTTCATTCCTGACTGTCAACCTA
Organism: Micropterix aruncella; assembly: GCA_944548615.1. Lineage (NCBI taxonomy): Eukaryota > Metazoa > Arthropoda > Insecta > Lepidoptera > Micropterigidae > Micropterix > Micropterix aruncella. The sequence continues at coordinate 16,081,346 of OX155958.1, forward strand.
GCTTATACGGAATATCCTCTGATAGATTTACATCTCAAATGAGTCAAGCTTTCTCAGTTAACAGTGGAGCTTTCAACTCCATAGAGCACGTAACATCTAATAAGACAGGTATTCAGGTTTAAGCTATTTTCCCCGCACAATTATTTTGTTAATTTACATAATATGTAATTTTTTCTTCAGACTGATGTTGCACCGCCAAATTACAGTAAAGATGGAGTTTACAAATTTCGCCTGGTGAACGGTACAACATCATCAAAAAGAACGGCAGAAATAGAGAGTTGGCCGACGGGCAACGAGTTGGGTCTAAACGTCTCTCAGTTGGAAGCCTTCCAAACTGCATTGCTGCGGGAATTTGCTGTAATCCAGGGACCACCCGGAACCGGCAAGACATTCATCGGTTTGAGAATCGCGGAAGTGTTGCTCAATACTTTCAATTTTGACGGTTCGCCCATGTTGGTGGTGTGCTACACAAACCATGCCCTCGATCAATTCCTCGAAGGGATATTGAAGTTTACAGACAGTATCGTGCGAATCGGAGGACAATCCAAGAATGAGAAAATGGACATTTATAATCTGAAAACTTTAAAAAGGAAACATAATTATAACAATGTGGTATCCGAAGCGAGAGTAAAAACCATGCGTTGTATGGACAGAATCAAACAAATGGAAAAAGACATAGTAATGATTCAGTCCAAAGAGCACATTATAGGGGCTTCGACGATTTTCAAGTTTTTTCCTGAGCTGAAAAAACAGTTTGCGCAATGTTATAGATCATCTTCGAAGGATGTAATTTTGGAGTGGCTGCTGGAGAATAAGAATGTGTCGCAGCAGGATCAAGAGCCACGCAGACCGAGAAAGAAGCAACTGGAAAATGAAAAAGTCAACATAGACTTCCTAGCCATGGAGGAGGCTCCTGCTGAAATCGTATTCAATGACCTAAATCTGGAAGACCCAACACATAATGTCGTCACTTCTATTGTCGGATTAAGCTATTCGGTGAAATGCGAATATGAAAAGATCACAATGAGGTACCAAAGATTGCTAAAGGTTACAAAAGAAAAACCTTCCCCTAAGAACTATGCTGAAGTGCAAAGTATAAATCAGTATTTAATAAAAAATAATAAAAAAGTGGAATATGTAATGGTAAGAAAGTTTTTCGTTATTAAATCTTTGTGGAGAAGTATAAAGGCCTTAAATATTATTGGCAGATTATTCATTTAGGTATTTTATTTATTTTTCTGAAATTATGACTGAAAATGTCAGCGTTTTGTGGACTTACCACCAAAGCATTTAAGCTAACCAGTGTCCCGACAAAGAGGGTAGTTTTTTTTATAAGAGGATAGCCATGTCGTAACAGGATAGCCAATGTGCATTCTGCGTCACTACAGATTCATTTTAACCGCCTGATTGAAATCAGCTTGATCAGCTTTGAAGTCCAAATAAATTTGTAACAATAGGAATTCTTTTCTACCTCGGATTTTGCATTGGCTACACATTGCAGTCATTTATTTTTATTTTTTTGATTTTTGTTGGATAAAGTGGTTGGCCATTCCTTTACTTATTAGCTGGGATTATGCTTTGTTTTTACATTTGGCCTAGAGCTGCGTAATCGCCTATTTTTGATAATATTATTGTAAATCAAAACATAGGTTTGTTTTGTTAAACTCTATAATTAGACATGCATCCAATGAAATGTTTTACTCAATGCAATAATAAATAACCAGTGGACTCTGCAAACAACACCAGTACTCGATAATCCATCTATAGCCAAACAAATGATACTCAACAATATTAATATGTGCCGAGTACCCTATAGGGTACGGCAAACTAAGGGTTATGTTGAATGGCACTTGAAAGGTTAAATGTACTGACAATCTTAATACTTAATTGGCAGAAGTTTTTGGTGTTTCGGCTTTCTTCTTTGTATCTAATGGCGGGCCGTGGCTGTGTAGCCACTGTCTGATGACTCCGGCGTTTATAGGGTTGCATTGTCGGAACGGATGTCTCGCCCGGTAGTCTACTCTCCTCATAAAGCCGGAGTAGTAACTTGAAATTACAGTTTAGCGCCGTAAGCAGTTAAGATTCGGATGAAAGCCTTAACTTCCTATGTGCCGTGTACCCCAAAGGATCCAGTACCGGCAAACTACTAGTAACGCCAGCGCCGTGTACCCAGGCACACACACGCACATGCACAAACGCATGCCCAAATTAGCCATAACTTTGGATTTAAATAAATGGAAAACCACTCGTCCCATTTTACTCAAACTTTCAGAATTAGTTCAAATAAATGGTAAATTTGAACAACCTTACTTATGAATAAAAGTTGGCAAGCTTGATTGTACTGTGCCATCTAGCAGTAGGTATAATACCGCCAACAAACAATTATTTTCAAATAATTTTTAACATTTTCCTGCATTTTTAAAAAAAAATGAAAGTTGCTTATTTGCTCTTACTAATTCACCCACTTCGAGTTTTCCACTAATAAAAAACTCACAGTATATGTATATGTGTCTATATGTATGTGAGGGTGTGTATATGTGTGTATGTGTGGGAGAGGGTGTGTATGTGTGTGTATTGCATATATGCATACATGTTTTTTTTCTCAGGAGTGTCTGTCGACATACTCATCAAACAGCAGTGCGGTAAATAGTAATTTGGAACTGCGCAAGCTTACCAATAAACAAAAGTGGACTCTTTACTTCCAGTGGTTGAACAAAATAGTAGAAATGATGTCACGCAAAACATTTCAGTTAGAGGTTTGTACACTAAATTTGTTTTTTAAAAGAAAGAGATTAATAAAACATACATTCCAATGGATAGTAGTTGCTCTTGATGATGATGATGATGGGTTCACCGCACTGTGCTTTCCATTGCATATTTTCATGCCTACAGGTCGCTCACATCAGATGCTATTATTTGCACAATCCACGAAAGTTGCATTCTGCATATTTCTGCCATATTTACAGAGTAATTTTCCTTGATCCTCTGGTTATAATGCTGGGCATATACAGATCACATGCTCCACCGTCTACTTCATTCAGCAGCCCCGAAAAAGTGCTCATCCACGATGCCCAGAATTTGTACATTTCTGTTAAGCCTACGAGGCCCAGTGAGCATGCCCATTACCTATACACAGATTACTTCTAGATAGGGCCAAACGGTACTTGCTCTTAAACTTTGTTGATGAAATATTTCAAAAATATTTTGAAATGGAAAAATTCGGTATTAAGCTTCGTAATTTTATTTATTTTTTAGGATAACTTCAGGAAATTATCATTTCGGCATGAAGAATTGTCGATGATCCATGACCGGAAACTGTTGAAAGATTTCAAGTTAATCGGTATTACTACAACAGGAGCGGCGAGGCTACAGCCACTTTTATGTTCTCTTCGGCCTCCGATAGGTCTGTTAAAATAACATCGTTACGGTTCTTTTTTATAGCCAGCAACTGCTGATATATTGCTTTTCTATTAAAAGTACTAGGTTTTATTTTATAGGTTTATAACCTATAAAATCCTGTACCACAAGATTTTATTTGTCTAAGAAATAACATTTTACAGGAAAGACTCAAAACTAAAAGTGTATCATCCTTTTTACAAGTTGCAAACCGTTTGTTACTGGATAACTATAATTGTAACTAGTTACTATACATACTGTTACTGTTGTTGAAAAAAAACCCTTGGGAGTTTTCTTATACCCGAAAAACTTTATTAACCCTTTTTTACTCGAGGCCTTTTTCGCATCTAAGAAAATACATCACATTGTAAAAATACCATTTTAATACCACATAAATACTTAAAACATAGTTTGAAAATACTACTAAAATACAAAAAAATACTACTAAAATACCATAAAAATCTTAAAGGCTCTAGACTCTAGGTCTAGACGATCAAGCATGCTAGTCAAGCTTCGTGTTGCGGACTGGAAGGGGATCATAAACCGCAGGAAATATGCATTTTTTTTTTATATTTGCCAAAAATACCAATTTTTTTTTGCTAATTTTATACCAGGGAGTCACATTAATTAGACATAATTGATTGGTTGATGATTGATTGATTGATTGATGATTGATTGATTGATGATTGATTGATGGTTTTGTCATGTGACTTGACACATGACGTCATGTGAAGATGCCACCTATGGTTTATTATAAAATAAAAGCATATTTCCTGCGGTTTACGATCACCTCCCAGCCCGCAACGCGAAGCTTGAGAAGCATGCTTGATCGTCTAGAGCAGTGATTCCCTAACTATGGTACGCGTACCACCAGTGGTACGCGATGCTTCTTAAGGTGGTACGCAAGCAGCCATGGCCATAGGACATACATAGTAAATAATTAGATAAAACGTTTTTAAATTTCGCAGTCTGACACCCGCGCGGGCGCGCTCTGTCGCTAGTTTGCATTTAAGCTCCGCCTATTTTGCTGGCCAGCGCATCTTTCAGCTCACTCATGCCAAGCGAGCGAGACTGAGAGAGAGCGAGCGAGCGTCCACAACTGCACCCGCGCCGGCCGGCTGGCTTTCTCGTGTGAAGTTAGCGAATTAATTTAAGTCAAGTAATAGCTTGCACCCGCTCCGGCCGGCTGGCTTTTTCGTGTGCAGTTAGCGAATTAATTTATTTTAAGTCAAGTAGTAGTGATTATCTTTTCTCTGAGTCAAGTTCAATTTATTGAAAGATAAGTGGCTTAATAGTGCTAAAAGACCTTGTGCTCAAAATCCTGTACCATCAAGTTCATCTCTAGAATTAAATTGTGCAGTGATTCAAGATGTTGATCGAAATCCTTTACCATCGAGTTCTACTTCAGAATCGGTAATTCAAGATGATGAGGTCCCTACAAAAATTCGAAAAATTATTAGAAAATATGACCCAGAATACATAAATATTGGATTCACGGTGACGGATGTAAATAATGAGCCACTCCCACAGTGCGTCATCTGCTTTGAAATTTTATCTAATCAAACTATGAAACCCTCATTACTGAATCGTCATCTTACCACGAAACATTCTACGTTAGTAAGCAAACCGAAGGAATTTTTCATCCGAAAATTAACAGTAATGAAGAGTACTGTCTTCATTTACTGGCAGTACCGAAAAATCAGTAGAGGCATCATTCTTAGTTAGCTTAAGATTTGCAAAGTCCGGAAGAGCTGACACAATTGGCGAAGAGCTGTTGTTATCTGCAGCAAAAGACATGGTTACTTGTATGTTGGGTGAGACGTCAGCTAAAAAGCTAGATCTGATATCGCTGTCCAATAGTACCGTGCAGCGAAGGATCGAAAGTATGGCATCAGATGTTAAAAATAAAATCATCAATCATGTCAAACATAGCGATTTCTTTTCGATACAACTCGATGAGAGTACAGATGTATCGAACTAGGCTCAACTTATGGTTTACGTGCGGTATATACATGAAAATAATACACTCAAGGAAGATTATTTATTCTGTGAGGCGTTATCAACGTTGTTATCTGCAGCAAAAGACATGGTTACTTGTATGTTGGGTGAGACGTCAGCTAAAAAGTTAGATCTGATATCACTGTCCAATAATACCGTGTAACAGGGTCCGGACCGAATAACAGGGTCGAGAGCGCACCGCATCTTCCATTTGCAGGCCACGTCGTATGCGGCACTGCCCGACGCAACGAGACAGTGCGCAGTGCAGTGTAAACAGTGATAGGACATTACTAAGTTGTTTTTCTGTTGTAAATATTCTGTATTCATGTGCTGGATGTATCTTGGAAGTGTGTTCTATGTTCTTGTATTGCATATACTGGATCTAAATTTATACAATTTGTGTTTTGTGTTCGGGTGATAGATTTATCTCAAACTTGTAAAATTTGTGTTCGTGTGTTAACTTTATCTTGTTTGTAAATTATACGCCGTATTGGCAAGTGTGATTGTGAAAGATGTTTTTTATTGTTGCCAGGGAAAGGGGAGTAACACAGTGGCTAAGGAGAGTACTGAGGCGTATCGAGGCTTGCAGCGAGTGTTGTGGCCGCCTGTTACGGGGCAAGCGGCGACCGAGTGGCGGACCTCTATTTACAGTCCTGGGTCCACAGGCCACTGGTCGGTCCGCACCACAATTATGAGACAATAATCCGCGGCACTGCATATGTTGTGCGAGGGTCACAACATAACCATTTTTTCACAATAAATTTGCATTTTCATAAAAAAAACACAACGAGAACTTAGTTGAAGTATGGACAAATTTGGTTTTGTTGACTTGCCAAGTATGATTACTTTGTAAATATTGTACTTTTCACCAGTTCCTCAACTATGCATGACACCTGGCTATAATCGTTTTTAACATGGGCGAGCTCCGAAAGCTGGGAAATTCCAAGAAATAGGGTCACCAGCCCGGACAAAGATGTGGAGGCAGAATTCTGGCAGTAATGATTGATTGTCAATCAATATGCTTGTATTTTTATATTTGCTGAAAACAACAATAGAAGAATGATATTTTGTGTTGTCACTTACTAAATTGAGGTACCATCTCAATAAAAAAAATTTTTTTTTAATCTTGTGGTTCAAAGGTAGTTTAGATATAATACTTTCTGTGTCTATAGAAACATAGATCTCAAATATAAGCATTTACATTTATGTGCACTGTTAACCTCTCACAGGTGGAGACTCTGGCGATTTCTAATACATCTTTTTCTAGAATGGCTACAAGTTTTAAAATAGACTTCTATGTGGCTTCGAAGGAAGAGAAGGGTTTTTGCACATCCACTCCAATCACTCTTCCAAATATTAGAATGCTCTCAACCAAAGCATGGTATGTAGTTTTAAAAATTAACAGATCCATTATGTAAAACAACGTTGAGTAAATACAGTTACATACTCTCTAGCTAATTTCTCTCCTCAAAATGTTTTATTCTCCACTTAACCTCTTTCTGCGATTTTAGATAGTGATTATTTTAAATAAAAGAACTTCGGTTTAACCGGATATTCGGTTTAATTTTAACCGGATTTCTGATATCTATTTCAATCACTATTCGGCATAGCACTGATTTTCACTTGGCTTGAATATTATAATACTGAGAATCGTCTTTAAATGTGTCTGTTTTCTTTTATAGTGATCGCTGAAGAAGCTGCTGAAGTATTAGAGTCGCACATCGTGGTATCGCTGACTAAGCATTGCCAACATTTAATTTTGATTGGTTAATATGATCATTTTGCTTTTTTGATTTATTAATTTTATGCATTAAGAGATCCTTGCTACTTTATTATATTTAATTGTCCCAGGCGATCATAAGCAGCTGCGTCCTACTACCAGTGTTTACCGTTTAGCCAAACATTTGAATTTGGAGCTGTCGCTGTTCGAGCGAATGGTGACTAACGGTGTTCATTGCAGCACTCTGAAAGTGCAGCATCGAATGCGCCCAGAGATCTCGTGCCTCATCACGCCTTCTATTTATGAAGACCTAGAGGATCATGCGTCTGTGATGGACTTCCCCAATGTCAGAGGGATGACCAAAAATATTTATTTCATCAATCACAACTCTCCCGAGGACCAGGTATTTTATTTTTTTTATTATATTTTTGTTCGATAGTAAAGTATTAATAATAATAAAATGATTTATTTGATTAAACATATGGGTCAGGTATTTTCATTTTTTTATTATATTTTTGTTCGACAGTAGAGTAAATAATTAAAAAAAATAAAATACAAATGAAGCTGCCATGGAATTCACCAACCGAAGTCGGGCCCATGTAATAATAATAATAAAATGCTTTATTTGATTAATCGTATAGGTGAGTTATTATGCTTGACCTCATATGTGCCTTGTACCCTATAGAGTACGGAAAACTACTAGTAACACCACCGCCTTTTAGCCTATAGGGAACGCCCGGTGACCATTAGGCCTATTTATTTTCAATACACGATTAATGTTTTTGCAATAACAACTGCTGCAGTGTTCGACACCTCATATATCCTATTTGATTCTTTTTTTATTGGAGGTTTTATAGTTTTAAAATTATTGGAGTGTCCAACTTTTTACAGAAGATGGAATTGTCCGGTGAACACCACCAATGGTAGAGATTACTGGACTCTAAAAGTGCTGGAAAGCATTTACTTCGCATTCACTTCTGCATTCTCAATACTGAGGCGAAATGAGTGATAATTTCTGATTAATTAATATTTATTTGTTCGTAGGTGGATGAAAGTGCGAGCAGGAAGAATCGTCATGAAGCTACTTTTTTAATAAAGTTGGCTAGATACATTATACAACAGGGTTATGAACCAAACGATTTAACAATTTTGGCAACCTACACAGGCCAGATGTTTTATCTAATGGAAGTAAGGATTTTGGTTTTCTTTTCAATAATCCACTTTTTCTGAACTATTATTGTACATTCTTAGTTACTATGATAAATGTGTAGAAGAACGGTTAAAATGAATGTTACGGTTTCTTAAAAAAAAAAAAATAATGATATTGATGCAGATTCCATAAATTTCATAGCTGGGAACCATTGACATCAGTGCATATTTGAATCTGAATATAAATGGGCGTTTATGGCATCATAGCAAAAAAGAGCTCACCTGACAGAAAGTCTTAAAGGAGAGAGAAATCAACCTCGTTTGACTATCTGGACTACTCTACGAAGTTTTAAATAAATTTGCAGTGGGGCCAGTCGACCCGCTGACAAACTGTCATACATCTTTTCCTGAATCGGCAAACGAAAATAATTATTTCACTTTGGACTACTTTTATTAGGTCGCTGTACACAAATAATGAGGACAGTCAACATCGTCACACTAAATATACACGCTTGCGGCTGGTTTTATTTATACCAGAGATTTTCATACAATCGTGGGTATTGGCTGTATGCTGTGATCACTTTAGAAACGGTTTTATTACCAGTTATTGCCGTTTATTTCAAGAGAAAAGTATTTCAACTTGTTCCAATTAATATTTAGCCTACACTACATTGATTCATAGAAATATGTAATTATTCAATAAAACAAATCCAACATTTTTACTTGTAAAATGGTTATACGAAAGCATTCATTTTATACTGTTACACTTTAAAATCAATGACGAAAGTTAGAAAAATTGTGAGACAACTTTTTAACTACTTTATTTTTTATTAATCCCATTTCTAATATATCCACTAATGTTTATACATATATCCACTAATGTTTGTTTATTGCATCTTTTTTTCAGAAAACTAATCTGCAATTAGTTTCATACAAATTATAATATATTCCAGTAACTAACTGAATGACGCCTCAGAAAAAAAACAAACATAACATGATAGGGTCTAAATATTCAAAGCGGTATAGCTAAGTTTTCATACTAAAATGGTATCTGAATGATTCTACCTATAGGTTTTATAAATAAACAAAAAAATAAACCGGAAAAAAATGTTTTTTTTCTTAAGAGGGTCCCGAGCCTATGCCGTTACACAAATGTAGGTAATTTATGCTGGCCGGCAGCGGCAACGCACGCGTGAGTAAATCGAATACATTGAAAACGCTGAACAAGACGGTCGCCCGCCAAAGCGAAGTAACCTGCATTTTATAACTTTTTTGCTCATTGCAAATAACAAAAACTGCAAATTGTGATAAAAGCAAATCCTTTTGCACACGTAGACCAAAATAGTCAATTTGACCCGCCGTTCCGACATATTTGGCCCAGCGGACTCAAAATAGCGGCCGTTTTTCAAGATGGCCGCTAATAAAACAAAATGATTTTTCTCATGCTGATTTTAATGACCCATGGGCCTTTTCGGCTATTTTGGGGTCGTATTTTTTAAATATGGCAATAAAAATAACTTTAGTTAATTTTGAACAGGATTATAAACATTTTTAACGAGTATTTACTTTTACGGTACCGTTATGTTATACGCGTCTTTTTCGAGTATTTGCACACTGTAAAAGACGAATCTAAAGTCAACACTGTCAAAAAAGTCAAACGAGAGAGTAATTTTGTGTATGCTTTAAGTAATTTCTGAAATTTGCTACCCAGAAAACATGGAAAATTTTAACTATATATAGAATATGTGAATGGGTCTTTGACTTCGAATTTGTAGTCGCTGACCTCAAATATGACGACTACATGTGTTTTGAACAACCTTTGAACGTATTTTGAACCGATTTGAACATATTTGTACATTTGGCCAGAAAACTTACACGTGCATATTTTTGTACTTGGTAGCATCATCAGAACTGGTCAAAATAAATGTACCGTGGACGTTTTATATTACACTATACTACACTATTTATAAATGATTGTACACATTCTACCTTGTTTGTAAGGAATTATTTATTTATATTTATTTATATTTTCAGCATCATATTTTAAATGTACGACGCAAAAAAAGCCGAAATAGTCGGAGCGGCAGGTCAAATCGACTATTTTGGTCTAATGAACACATGTGTGCAAAAGGATTTGCTTTTATCACAATTTACAGTATTCTTTCAAAATATGAGACGAACCGCTTCCACTATCAGGATAGCAGATACTTTATAATTCTGAGTAAAGAAATAAAAATGGATAATGCTTAAAACAATTATAACATTGTTATTCTTATCAGTACAAGGATAAAATGTATGTCGAGAAGGATAAAAAAAAAGTAGGTAATTATTATAGGTATTAATAGCTACACCAAAATTTTTATTATTTCAAAAAGCAGTTACCATTATAAATAAACTACTTCCCGACGGAAAGAAGGTACAGATAGATTTCGCAGTTTAATGTGATTAAATATTTTTGAACAACTTCAAATATGTAATTAAAATTAATAAAGAAATATATTAATTAATGCCACTTTTAAGCAGTCTCGACGAGGAGTTTTGTGGATTTCACTCTGTGCTCCCCGGGATTCGCCAGTTGGATGAACAATTGGAAAGTTCACGAGCACCTTTCTTCTTCGGACCGCAGACTGGTGACATTTGGCATCGGCCGTCGCGTTCCCCCCACGCCACAATCCGAGTGGCGATACCGAACCGGCGACATTAACTGGGACCGGTTTGGTGAAGTCCTTTGCGAGAATCTTGAAGCCTTTCCATCACCTCCCAGTTATACCGCAGAGGACTTGTGTGTCGCACTTAATGCGGCCATCGTGTCTTCCTGTGATGCCGTAGTAGGGCGGAAGAAACCCCGCGGTGGTTTCGCAGCCCCGTGGTGGTCTTCCGAACTTTGCGAGCTGAGGAAATGCTACAAGCGTGCATACGAGAAAATGGGGTGGCCCGTAGGGGCTAGCGCGTGGAGGCTTTAAAAATGAACCTGTCTTCGGCTCGCGGGGTCTACCATGCCGCCATTAAGCATGCCAAGACGAAGTCGTGGAGGCGGTGGGTTACTGAGGTAGGTAACGCCAATCCGTGGGACGTGAAAAAGGCTCTACATAAAAACGCCAAAAGCGCCGATGACTTTATCGAGCATCGCGGACGGTAACTCTGCTGCCATCCTTGATACAAGAGGAACGCTCTTGGCGCTAACTTGCTCCAGGCCAGTATATCCTGTTCCTATTGAAATGAAGCTACTCACTACATTTTCATTTAGCGTAAGTTCTGAACAACTCGTTGGTTTTCTGCAATTCTTCAATGTTAATTTTGCATTCCACATTTTACAAACGAAGTGAAAATACGAATGAAAGCCTTTTTTTCTCCCCGGCCAGTTGCAAGGTACAGTAGAACTCCAATTATCCGAACTCCGACTATCCGAATCGCCGATTATCCGAATCACTTTCAGAAAAAAAATTGTCCAAAAAAAGTCTTTTTTTAACAACTTTATTTACTTTTTGTTCTATTCATAAACACTTATTAACCCCTCACGGCCCGCGGTTTGAATTTTAATGTGTGCCTTACGGCCCGTAAGAAATTCGCGAGTCTCAAAAAAAAGATGGCGTTTCAGAAAAAAAACGATTACTCCGAAACTGTCACACCGATCGTCTAAAAAAGACCTGTTTTATGTTCCTATTGAAATTTGCTATTAGATATTTGTAACGTCGTTATGTAAAGCAATAAAGATTATTCATAATTATTAGTCAAAGTTGTACTAACATAATTAGCGGTCGGCCTCGCCTGGCCATTTCGGGCCGTCTGGGGTTCGACGGTAAATATCAATTCTGGACGTTTCGGGCCGTCTGGTACGCGAGGGGTTAATGACTTTACTAAGATTAGAAATATTGGTTTTAGTAATATATTTACTGTTAAGTGCGCTATTATTCTTCCCCCCGCGAAGCCAGTGTTTGCGCGTTCGCTCACTATTGTCCTTCCCTCCGCGAAGTCAGTGTAGGCACAACACGTGGTATGAGTCCCCACTCCAGTTCCGGCCCGGCGCATTGCAGTCACGGCGCACCTGTCATTGTTTGTTTTGATTGTAGTCAGTGTGCTATTGACCTTGCTCGAGGACGCTACTCTTTCGCTACGGCTTACTTTTGTTTGTGCGTGTACAATATGTACTGTATTGTTTTTTACCATGGCTTCGAAAAGAAAACGTGTTGTGCTATCGTTAGCGGACAAACTGAAAATTATAGAGCAACTCGATAAAGGTGTAACGGGTAAGAAGTTGTCTGAGATTTATGGTGTTGGACAAGCAACAATTTGTGACATTAAAAACAGTAAGTCAACACTTTTAAACTTTGTTTCGGTGCTTGAAAATGAAGATGGAAGTTCCTCCAGGAAAACAATGAAGACAGCAACCAACAAAAATTTGGAAGATGCCGTGTTTAAATGGTTTTTGCAGCAACGTTCTATGGGAAATCCGATTTCAGGTCCAATCCTTTGTGAAAAAGCCAAAATCTTAGCAGAAAAGCTTGGTTATTCATCTTTTAAGGCTAGTAACGGCTGGCTAAGGAACTTTAAATTCAGGCATGGTGTACGCGAGTTAGATTTGGCTGGTGAGAAGCTTTCAGCAGACTCTGCAGCTGCTGAAAATTTTATTGAAAAATTTAAAACTGCAGCAGAATCCTATGATCCGGAGTTTGTTTATAATGCCGATGAAACTGGCCTTGTTTGGAAAGCATTACCAAAAACCACTTCGGCTTCTAAAAGGGAATCTAGTGCCCCTGGACATAAGGTCAGTAAAGAACGTGTTACAGTGCTTAACTGTGCCAACTCCACTGGAAATCATAAACTACCACTTCTTTTGATAGGAAAATCAAAAAATCCAAGAGCATTTAAAAACGTAAAAAAACTTCCACTCTTCTACAAAAGTCAACCCAAGGCCTGGATGACTGCAGCTTTGTTTACCGAATGGTATGATGAAGTGTTTATTCCTGAAGTGAAAAAGCACCAAAAATCGGTGGGAAAAGAAGGCAGTAAGGTGCTTTTAATTGTTGATAACGCACCCACTCATCCTACAGCAGAACTGTTGGAAAGAGAGAATGGGCAGTTTAAAACGACGTTTTTGCCTCCCAATGTTACAAGTTTGCTGCAACCCATGGACCAGTCTGTTATTGAAACAATGAAGCGCCATTACAGAAGGCAACTGCTGAGAAAACTGCTGATCGAAGGTGCTGAAGATGAAGAATTGGTTTTGGCAAATCATAGCAAAATAAATTTAAAGGACTGCTGTTACATGGTAGCGGAAGCTTGGAGTTTGGTTACGGCAGTGACGCTAAGACGTGCGTGGAATAAACTGAAAGGCCTACCGTCTGAGAAGAACAAAAAAAAAGAATCTGAAGAAAATGAGAAACAAGAAAATGGAGAGGATGAAGATGATGAAGATGCGTTGCCACTAGAGGAAATAAGAAAAATGATTGTAAAAATTCCTGGTTGTACAGAAGTAAGTGCTGAAGATGTAGGAGAGTGGATGGCTTGTGACACGTCTGACCCTGGTTTTCAAATTCTCAATGACGATGAAATTGTTGAAAGTATGAGAGAAGATGTTGAAGTGGAAGTGGAAGAAGAACTTTCTGCTGATGTTGAAGTAGACACTGGACCATCAGCTAGTGAAGCATTTGCCGGCCTCGAGACTGCTTTGAAGTGGATGGAGCGTCAGCCCGAGTGTGACCACTTGCAACTGCTCACCGTCAAGCGAATGCGTGACCTGGCTGCCCGAAAACGGATGAAGACCGCAAAACAGCTTACATTGACGGAGATGTTTGAAAAACAATGATTTTTATTTCTAAACTTGTACATAAGTACATTTTATTTATATTTAAAACATGTGAAAATATCATGTTTCTTTCATTTAATTCAATAAAAAAATAGTGCAATATCAAAACGTAGCTTTTTTTCTCTCCAATGGCAATTTTTTTTTAAAAACTGCGATTATCCGAATATTTGATTATCCGAATGGGTCCCGGTCCCCATTAATTCGGATAATTGGAGTTCTACTGTATTTAAATTGCAATTGGAGAATTATGGTGTGAAATTTCTTGCAATTGTTCACACAAATAGTTAAAATCTATGATTCTGTATCCGTTTACTGCGCCTTCATTTTCACTTATCTTTTCCTTCTCTACTATGAACTCCAGGTCAGGACTTGTAACCTTAAAAGAAATAAAAGTTTTATTATAACTATGTACCATTTATTTTATTTAATATTGTGTTGCAGTACAATACTAATTACTTACATGTTAATGATCTTGACGGTCTTTATCACCTAAGGCTGTTACTTGTTGACAATAATTGAGTTCCTAAAAATGGCAACCTGAAACAAAATAATCTGGGTCAATAATAAAATTATTATCATTATCACCATCATCATTGACGAACTTATATAATACTAATCTTGACGATAATATTGATACTATCAATAGTATCAATATCGACTACCTCCTGTTCCTTTTTCTTAAAAATAAAGCGTTGCGTTAAAAACAGAGGCATAATATCAGACAAGGCTGTATCGTAATCGACCTTTGCTTATAGGATAAAGACACACTTTTTATTAATATTACCCACTGATTGAGATAATATTACCCACTGATTGAGATAATAATGATTTCATTATTACTTTTTTATTTTTCAACATGATTATAATTTAGGTATTAGTTATCATTAGAATAACTCTTGAAATTTATGCTAAGTATTTATTAGAGTTATTAGATTTACTATATTTCATTTATTTTTTAATTTTTGTTTTTCTCAGTAATAGTACTTTAATAAGTGTGCGCACAATATAAAATGTACAAGTGACCTAGTCGAGTCTACCTTGGTACGGGCTTCGGCCTAGTTAGGCAGACTTTGTGAATACATAATGTTTTTGAAAAATTACTTACGAAAATAAATTTATTCTTCTTATTCTTCTTCTTCTTCTTCTTCTTCTTATATGATATCCTCCGGTTTATGAATATATTATAAGGAATTTATGACATGATTGTAGATAAAATAAATAGTAGACTGGGTACGGTGACTAGGCATTAGCTTTTATTAGGATTTTTTCCTACTTACGTACCTGTCTGGATCATTATTTTTAGTTTCAAGTTCATTTTCCTGTGTAGTTGAAAAGTCCCTAGAGAGAAATGAACCACGCATAAAATCATATGAATTAAGTGTAATTGTTGTTCTGTTTTTTTTATAATAAAATAAAATAAAATATATTACGCTCGCTACTACTAACTTTACGCAAAGAAGGCCTGTGTCACTGTGGCCGAGCGTAAACGTTACGACCTTTAGTTTTATACTGCAAATTTTCGAATTTCAAATTCCGAGGTTTCGGATTTTTTCCTGGCCCAAGTTACCATACCGTACACACTTCGCATACAAAGTTTTTATATCCGAAGCACCATTTAAATAGAAAATAATAAAATAATCTCTCATAAACTTCTGCTCTCCTAATACATATAAAAACAAAAAGTTCAAAATTGTTTTTATTTAATTTTCGAAAAAAAATTTGCCAATGGTTCTCATCCTAAAGCTGGGCATTGACGGTCAGTTTTTCGCGTCAGTTGAACTGGCGTGCATCCAAAATTTGATCGTGAATGTCGAATCGTCACTCCAGAGTTTTAACTGACGACGTGCCACAAATATTTTCCGTGGCTACCATAATCATCCAACTGGCGCGTCGCGCCAAACTGACCGTGAGTGCGCAATCGGCAATCCAGCGCGTCAGTTCGCTCTCAGCGCTCGCGCACCGCGGTGACAGCGCGTGCTGCGTTTTTGTTTGTCATGGCGGTGTTGTCGTCGTCATCATGGCGGTGTCGGACTTGTCATAATGATAGATTTCATCAAAAAATATAGAAATTCAGAATGTTTATGGAAAATAGCCGACAAAAATTAAAAAATAAACAGTATCGACAAAAAGTTGTAGAAGATTTTATTTAGATAAAATATTCCAATTTTATTTAGATATTATTTATAAAATTGAATTAGATATTATAGAAGTCAGATTTCACTCCCGATGCTAAGAAACGAAGAGTGGCAGTGAATCTCTCATGAGGGTTTATAGCTTGTCTCATATTAGTATCTTGTTTAACAATGTGTCGCGTTTTTGATAAATCGTGTAAAGGATTAGATATATTTTATGATTCCATTAATTTAATAAAAGACTCGATCATACCTAGCCTATCTCCTACTTCTTAAGATTTCACTAACTGCCATCCTAATGTACTGTATTATATGATTACTATATTATAACAGACTATTGTAATATATCATATAAACAAAAAAAGACTTAACACACTGGTTGATCACCCAGGGAAGGAAAGAAACCGAAAAATTAATTTGCTTTATTCCTATCTAACTCAACATTCCTAACACAATATTATTAACCTACCATGATTATTATTATTTATGATTATTATATATTATTATTATTATTATCACATACCTCTTTAGATAATTTGAAATTTTATTTTTTACTAAAATTTTACTTTACTTGATTTTATTTTTCACGGCATTCTTCAACGAAATTTTTTATTTATCATTAGGCAGTACTTAATTATACGATTCTGAGCCTACCTTAGTGCGGACGTCTCGTGCGATCCAATTAGGTTAGGTTTAATTCATTTGTAACAAATACTATGATTTTTTGTAAATAAAGAATTTGAATTTGAATATTATGTATAATAAATATTACTATCCAATTACTCATACTTCTATTTTGCTCTATCCAGATAACCTTATTAACAACTTATTTAATTATTAATTTTCTTACCCTTATATTATTATTAGCTTTATTATATTTTTTTCTACTATCATTGTGTTCATGTTATTTCTGTTAATTCAAGCATTGCAAACTGTTCATAGGATAGTAAATTTGTTTGGTTTGTATATGTATTTGAAATACTAGTATTATATATTTACTATCTGTAAGTTTGCTATAAAATAAAATACAAACAGTAGCCGCAGTAACAAGGAATGTTTCTTTTTCGGAATCGGAATCCATTTTTATTCGTGGATGTCCGCAAAGAGACACGTCCTTCATGCGGCCGGGCCGGTCGAAAACTGAAGAGCCGGAGTTACCCCAGTCAATTGGCAAATCTAGTTGGCATAAAACCATTTGGAGTGACGCCACAGTTTTTACGTCTAGACTGACGCGAAAAACTGACCGTCAATGCCCAGCTTTAGGCAGTTTGAATTCGAATCCAGTCAGGTAATACATAAATATAGTAAAAAAAAAATATCAAAATACCAAAAAATCGTTATACTTACCAATAATTTTTTATCATATCTCAGCGAGAGAGCGCTCAAATGATTAATATTTTATAGTGAAGATATGTCATTTAACTTTCTGTTATAATAATTTGTAATTCAAATTAGTTATTATTTTCCCAGTGAGGATTAAAACCCCGCGCCCATTTTTGTATATTTTCTCGGGTGTTTTTATAAAAAACTACGCAAACTATAGCCAAATTTATTATCTCACCTTATACATAAATGACTTATTGATAAAAACGAGTGTTTTTTGTCACTGCTTTTATTAGCGTAGTTTTAGAGGAATAACTAAAACGCTACACCCTAATTTGAGAAATTTCGTGCAGCACCCCCTTAAATTTTTGGGAAAATGTTGAAACAATTTAGTAACACTGGGATATCATAGGAAAAGTTATAGGTTTCCACAATTCATACTAAAGTGAAGCTTATTATTGCTTTATAAAGATATACCAACTAATAAAATATTAAAAGTTTATCGATACTTAATTACCAATTTATAAAGGAATAAAACTAATTCCTCGCTGAGCGCTCCACTTACTAAACCCTCTGCCTGTAGGACACATTGATTTGTTAGGCCCCCATGTGAGAGGTTAAAGTTGTGCTGATAACTGCTTGGCTATGTCAGTATATCCAGAGACACGAGTTCAGTATCTAACTACAGACCAATCAGCATACTCCCCTGTTTCGGAAAGATATTCAATTCTCTTGTCTGCGATCATGTTACACGATTTTAAACATATAATCTGTCCGTACCAGCATGGATTCACCAAAAACCGATCGGTGGAAACTAACCTGTTGAGTAAAACCAGTACATTTCATTCGCTTTTAATAGGAAACACCAGGTGGATGCCGTGTATACCGACTTCGCTAAAGCGTTTGATAAAGTTAATCATGACATATTACCTATGAAACTTTCAAATAAAGGTATTTACGGTAACCTACTTAGATGGATGAAGTTGTACATATCAAATAGGACACAAATTGTTCGTGTGAAAGGATATAGATCGATCCCTGCCTTAGTTAAATCTGGTGTGCCTCAGGGATCAAATCTCGGACCACTTCTATTTTTAATATTCATTGATGATCTCTCTAAGAATCTACGCTGTCGGCATCTAATGTATGCAGATGATTTAAAAATATTCAAAGAAATACAGACAATGGAGGATTGCAATGCACTACAGAAAGATCTTTGCAAATTGAAAAAATTGTGTGAATCTAATGGAATGGAACTGAATGTTGAAAAATGTTAAATTATTCGTTTCACTAGAAATAAGCAAATTAAAGACTACCCTTACTCTATCGGCAATTCAACACTAAAATCTACAAAAAGTGTAAAATCTAGGAATACTTCAAGATGAGCACCTGACTTTTAGAGAGCATATCAACAATGTAGTAGCGAGCGAACACTGGGTTTTATATATAGGGTTATTAAACCGTTCAAAAATATTAACTATATTAACTTGCTCTATAATTCTCTAGTACGCAGTCAACTGGAGTTTGGTTCCATAATTTGGAATCCATACTATGAGGTCCATTCGGAAGTGATAGTCTGTGCAGAGGAAGTATATGCGTATGTTAATCCATAAAACCGGCCTGACACGTACTCTCTACTCTTATGAAGAGCGTTTAAATTATTTTAAGATTTTTACTCTTAGAAAGAAGAGAGAGTGCGGAAGCCTAATGTTTCTGCACAAACTTCTTAACGGCGGGATAGACTCACCAGATTTATTAGAAATATTAAATTTCAACGTACCATCCAGGCGACTAAGGCAGTACCTAACATTTCACCTTCCCACTTTGCAGACAAATCAATCTTTCCACAATCCTATCTCGCGTACATGCCGGTTATACAACAATATAACCGATAACATTGATTTCTTTAACCTGGGATCATTAGCAGCTAAGTCCATTATAAATAGCGTATTATGAAACAAATTGATAGTTTACCGTATGTTTTAATTATTTTATTCCAGACAATATTTGATATCATTTACTGTAAACTTATTTCTAAAATTAATTTTTGTTTTGATAATTTTTAAGGGTATTAATTTTTGTACTGATACTTTTGTAAATCATGAGGTAAACGGCGCATAATGCAATTATTAATTAAGCATGCGAAGTACGCATAAAATATTATACTCTATTTAGTAACAATGTAAAATTTTTAACGATAACCATGTATTATTAGAGTATTGTTTGCGCTTATTATTTATCTTATTATTTATTATTTACAATAGAGTATTATTATACTAAATAAGTAAATTAATTCATAAAAAAAAAGAAATGCTTTTTGTAAATGTATTTCTTTTTAATGTTTGCTCCATCTTATCGAGACCATTTCAATTTTACTTTATTTAACCCCTTGAGTATGATACGACCAAATCTGGTTGTGAAACAATTATCCGTTGAGTATGATACGACCAGATCTGGTTCCGCTTTTTTTTTCACTTCTTTGACGTTCTCATATTTACCTATTCATAATTATCTAATTGTTTTACAAAATGATATTTCAATATTCTATATCCGAAATTTCAATGCAATCATTGTGCAGTTGTTCTTTTTATGATTGGTGTAGTAGTTTCGTAGTTTTAGTACTTTAAGGTCGATGTCGCCGAAAATCCTGCAAAAGAGACAGATGCATCCATGAAAATACCCATTTACTCCAAGGGTTAATTCATTATTATTTTTTCCCCCTTTTTAATTTAGCAAAAAAAAAACAAATAATAAACAGTTCATTATAAAGATATAATTGGCAAATTACTTCTATTTCCATATAATATTTTATATACCTCGGCCGCAACTGATGAAAAATTCCCTCATGCATACTGCCATACCACCCCTTCACAAATCCAATACTAATTAAGAAAGGCCTATGTGATCATTTACGCATTTTATTAGCTACAATGAAAAATATTCAACAATAAGCAGGTTCGGAGTATTAAAATTTGCTGTTTACATCTTTTAATTTACAAAAATGAGTTATATCTCGTTCGAAAAATAAATGACATTGAGTAATAAAATTGTGTCATTTCAGCAAACTAAAAATGTGTTACTAAGCTATGGTTGCCATACGTCCCTGTATACCGGGACATGTCAGCGGCTTAGAAACTCTATCCCGGTCGTCCCGTTTGGCCCATCATATGTACCTGTCGAAATAAATAAGCTGCGGTATTTTTCAAAAATCGCAGGTAGTGGGCGAGTCGGCGGACAGCAGCAGTGCGAGGGTGAGCTTGGCAGGATGTAGAAAATACGATAATTTATCTACAAGAGAAAGGCATGGCTATTACAGATGATTGCTTTGAAGAAATATCGTTCCTCAAGGATTTCACGGAAAGCTAAATAATAAAGATGTGTGGATTAAAAATGACATGCACGATTAATGGTTAAATACATTTAAATAAAATGTACAAGTCTATAATTCATGAAACCGAAGTGTCAGAGAGGAAAAGCAATTCAATTGTAATGTGTCAATATTTATACGCCATTCCTGGTCATAATGCGAATGTTAGGAGAATCTTTTCTCAAGTAGTTGCCCAGTGGACCAAAGAACGCAATCGCCTTCACATCGAAACGGGGAAAGCATAATTCAATGAATTCTATTTCAACATGACTTGTTCTGAATTTAACAAATATGTTATGAGGAAACCGGATCACCTGAAGCTGGCCAAGAAGACAGAAAAATATAAGAACAATTTTTTTTTAAACAGTTAAATGCAAATATAATGAAAATAATATTGTTCCTGCTGAATTGAAATCTATGTCATGTGTCTTATGTCATTCTATTATTAGCTAATTATTAGCTATTATTATTAACTATTCTATTCTATTATTATATTAAACTATTCTATTCTATTATACTAAACTATTCTATTTTTAGTATGGCTCACGCTATTGGTCTTCAATGCCAGAATGATTGGACAACAATTGGAGACTTTTGCATTCCTCCTCCAATGCACTGGAAAGTAATGTTGTATGACCGGACGCCAGAGATGCTGAAATTTTATTTAAATGCCTTTCACCATACACTTTCAGACCCCAGTAACCTCGCTCGGAGCTATGCCGTGGATAGTTCATGTCCCCTTTGTAGCAACACCCCTTGCACAGCTAGACATATTCTAGCTGGCTGCAAGGTGGCCTTGGATCAAGGGCGTTACACTTACCGCCACGACAAAGTCCTTGCTGTTATTCGCGAGGTACTAATCGAGAAAGCTTCAGATTGGATTATGGAGGTCGATTCGGTCTCTAAGCATTATAAATTCCCTGAAAGTCTCGGATGCACATCCCTGCGTCCAGATATAACTCTTTACTCTCTATCTCGGAAGATGGTCCTTATCGTAGAATTGACTGTTCCATGGGAATCAAATATCCCAAAAGACCACGAGTACAAATTAAATAAATACCATGACCTCGCAAATGCCGTCACCCGGAACGGCTTCACTGTTCACTTTCACGCGGTGGAAGTAGGCGCTCGTGGCCTGTCGGCTAAATCTTTGTTTCACCCTTTTAAAGATCTTGGTCTCTCCAGGAAAATAATCATCCTTTCTAGAAAAATTATCTAAAACCGCAATCTCTGCATCTCAAATTCTATGGCTTCGAAGGGGGAGTGAATGGGTGGTAAGGTGAACGCTCACATGTGGCAAGACAGCTGTTCTAAACCTACCACTGCCGGTCGTTAGTCCGGAATCCACCCTTCACCTCCCAGAAGTGTAAAAAATATATATGATGGGCCCGATTTTTGGTCGGAGAATTCCATGGCAGCTCCTTTTGTATTTTATTTAATTTTTTTATTTATTTATAGGCAATAGAAATGTTCCTTCATTATCTGTTTTTCTTATTAAGTAGGTACCTACCAACATTACTTTTCTTGAGTTTTGATTTGTGTCCCGGTCAGTACCTAAACGATTATGGCAACGCTATACTTAGCTAAACTAAGATGAATATTTGTAAATCTATGAAATCACTTTCATTTATGTCCTTTGTCTTTAGTATAGCTTTGAAAATAATACTCTTTCAAAAATATTAACCCTACAGGCCTCGGCCCCTCAGCCGATTGACAAGTTAATGACAAGTAGTAAAAATTAGTAAAAAAATTGAATTATGACACTGTCTCACCAAAACATTAATTACTGCCAAACCACTTTACCCATGTTTAAAATATAACATATTAACATAATAAAACATAATAAAATAAAACAAATTAAAATAAAATTAAAACGGGGCCGTCATGCTGAATCGTGTTGTGGCCGATATCGGCCAATTGGGGCTCTAGGGGTTAAGAATGCAGCCAAATGCACATTTTTTTTGCTTATTCCAAAGTCTTCCAAGTCTTATTCCAAAGTCCAAGTTATTTATGTCAAATAGGCAAATATACCAGTTCCGCCATTTTATCTGCAGAATTGCAGAGAACACTTGGCTCGAAACAGCTCTAAAATGGTTTATCTTTATTACTACATGAGAATTTTTGTTTGTTTCAGCTTCGAGGGGACTACCCTATTTTAAAAGATGTCCGAATCACAGTAGTGGACAACTTTCAAGGAGAGGAAAGTAAAATAATTTTGCTGTCGCTTGTGCGCAGTAACAAGGAGGCGAATATTGGTTTTCTAAAGACTGAAAATAGAGTCTGCGTCGCTTTGTCCCGCGCAAAAGAAGGTGATAACAAAATAAGAGTACCTACATGCATTATAATTTGTTTGATGCTTTCGCTTTTTTGGTAAAAGCACACATCTCTAGATGGTTGCATTCGGTTCTTATTGGTCTAGCCTGCAGTATGCCTCTTTTAGAGTTAGTAAAAACTAATACATAAATACTATGGTTTTAAAAATGCCATCTGGAACGTTTCACGGTCCTAGTGGGAGCCCATTCCGGTGAACATGTTATTAGCAAAAAGCAGATCCAGGAAATCGATTTCTATCTACTTCCCGTCGACTATCTCAATGACATATCATATCATTCCAAAGAGCTGGTTACTACAGCCCATGTCTAGAGTGCTCCCGGAAAGACCCATCGCTCGCCCCTCTGAACCGTAGCCTTGTAGCCAGATCTGCCTGCATCCGCATAGTCACTCATTCCAGGGAATGCGAAGACTATTTTCGTGATTCGGCGCTTGGATAATAGATAAGAGAGTCTGTCATTCCGCTCGGGGCAGTCTGAATATTTCCCAATAATAATAAGTTATGAGTTTTATTGATTATCATAACCAGATTTTGATATTTTAATTTTTAAAAAAAGGAACTCGGAGGAGTCATTTGACATGACTCCTCCGCCATGACAAAGTTCTCGCTGTTATTCGCGAGGTAATTAGTCTCTCAGTGGCTCGTGCCAACAAGGGTTTGACAGTATCCTCCAAACCCCCAATACAGTTTGTGCGGGATGGCTCTAAAGGCAAAAAACATTTAACTACAAAACCTTTCTCAATAATCGAGAAAGCTACAGATTGGATTCTGGAGGTTGATTCGGTCTCTAAGCAGTATAAATTCCCTGAAAGTCTCGGATGCACAGCCCTCCGTCCAGATATAACTCTTTACTCTCTATCTCGGAAGGTGGCTCTTATTGTAGAATTAACTGTTCCATGGGAATCAAATATCCCAAAAGACCACGAGTACAAATTAAATAAATACCATGATCTTGCAAATGCCGTAACCCGGAACGGCTTCACTGTTCACCTTCACGCGGTGGAAGTTGGCGCTCGTGGCCTGCCAGCTAAATCTCTATTTCACCTCTTTAAAGATCTTGGCCTTTCCAGAAAAATAATCAACTCTTTCTTAGAAAAAATATCTAAAACTGCGATTTGCGCATCTCAAATTCTATGGCTTCGAAGGGGGAGTGAATGGGTGGTAAGGTGAACGCTCACATGTGGCAAGACAGCTGTCCTAAACCTACCACAGCCGGTTCGTAAGTCCGGAATCCACTGCTCACCCCCCAGAAGTGTAAAAAAAAATAGTATTATGATGGGCCCGACTCCGGTCGGTGAATTCCATGGCAGCTCCGTTTGTATTTATATATTTTAAAAATAGGAACCCGAGGGAGTTAGTATAATTTTAGAGGTGAAAGCAGACTTCTTTTAGTCAGAGGAGTGGAGGTTCAGAACCCGTATTTTTATACAGATAACTAATTATTGCTGTACACAGTGAAGTATTTTGTTTTATGAATTTGAAACTCTCTGTCCGTCGTCTCGCACTATTCAAGACTGGCAACAAGCTATCAACAATAAAATGTATATCTTTTAGGATTTTACATGATTGGAAATATGGCAAACCTTACTACAAGCAGTGAACTCTGGGTTAAAATCAATAAAACCTTAGAACAACAGCATGCTGTCGGGAAATATATCACAGTTCAATGCGAAAATCACAGAGACGTCTTAACCAAGGTAAGCATCAATGGTATTTGTTGGGTATATATGACATGGTCTGTCCCAAAAAAATAAGTTCAGTGAGTCCAGGAAAAAAGACTCGTTACACATGTACAAGCAATCTGTACACCGGCACCAGCGATTTTCCCAGTTGCTGAACACCTTGAAGGTATCGACAGGGGCATCCTTAAAGCACCTTGTCGTCGGGATCACATAAAAAATCGGATCACTTTCACACTGCTCCAAGAGGTCACGCGAGATCGTTGCACGAGCAGCCTTCTGTTGCTTGGAAGCACCTTGGAGACCAGCTTCGCGCAGATCTTACGAATGTCCAAATCTACAGTAACAATGTTGTGCACGGTACCTTAAGGATATTACACTCATCTACCAGCATTCTAACACACAGGTGTCTTTCAGAGTTCAACATGTCCCTCACTTTCTTCACATTTTGGTCGGAATAAGATGTTGACCTTCTTCCACAGCGGTCTTCATCCTCTCTGCCCTCCCGGAACATCTTGTGCCAGCGGTAAACCATATTTTGGGACATGGTATTATTGCCATAAGATTCCCGCCCGTTTTCTTGTGTACACACAAATTTTCATTGCATAACGCTGGTCCTTGAAATGCGGCATCTCGAAATCCCGATGCATCACTAAAGCAAGCGTTCGATCCAGCAGCGATGCGCATTATGGAACAGCCTGCAAGCAACTGACGCAGGTATCATTGGCTTCCCGAAATCCCACACCACCTTTTCTGTCACGTGGCGCGCTTTGCTAGCGGCTTGCTTCGGCGGCGCAAGATCATTCAATTTTTGGGACAGACCCTGTAGCTTAGGAATTATTTTTGGATTAACTGGAACTCTTTGACAGGTATGTCAACCAAGCGACTTTGACCCGATAGCTGAGGGCGGATGCACGAGAATGTGCGACAGCTCCCTGGATTGTGGACATAAATGCGGCAGTATTTGTCACTCAATGGATCGGTCGCATCGCGAATACCGATGCGAGGAGAACTGCACAAGGTGACTTATTTTATTATAGAAGATCGAAAAAATATCTAATAGCTTTTAAGTTTTCCTCAGCCTGCAAAACTTGTTTTATCCTGGGTGATTAGAGGGTCGATAGAGAGTCTGGTGGGGGTAATAGGGTGGTCAATAATAAACTGATTAAAACATATTTACCTGTATATAAAGTCCTAACATTTTTGAGACATTTTACTGTTTATGTAAATTTGGTTTTTCACCCGGTTTAAATAGAAAATACATTCTAATTTTAATTAAACTCCATTAAATATTCAAAAATAAATATTTTTACAGCCTCTAATGTGTATAACTTTAAATGAAAATAATCACAAAGATGTGTAAATAATAGAAAATTTGTAAATTTGCATTTAATAAAATAATAAATGTATTAAATTTTAATTTTTAAAATTGACAAGACGATTTTAGATTATTTATCAAATACAAATAAAACATCCTGTGTCTCATGCACGTTCAAATGGTGTATTGTTGCTGTATTGTAGTAGAACACAGTGCCGGATTAAGCCAGCGCGGGGCCCGTAGCAAATTCTCTTAAAAGGCCCTTGGTTTGCTTCAGGTTCTTAAGTTTAGGGTGTAAAATAAAATAGAACTTTTTGATAGATCCCTTTTATTCCTAAAACAAGGTAATAAAATATATTTTTTTTAGGTACCGTGTAATCCAAAAATGTTTACAAAGAGAAATAAAAAAATTTGGCGCCACAGCTACGACCAAAACTCCGCAGAAGAATTAAATTGAGGAATTATTCAACTATCATAGTTTCAATCATATTCGACAATATAAATACAAAAAAAATATATCTACAACAGTGGCACTGTTGTTTAATAAATATACACATATGTACAATTTTCTTTTTCAACAAACTGTGTGAAATTTTGCAATGTGGACAAAAACTACAATCTAAGTAAAATCAGACCGTTTTTTATACAATTCACACCGACAGGTCAGCCATTATTGTACTGCGCACAATACAAAAAAACAATAAAAAACTCCTAATTTACTCATAATAATTACAAAAAAGGAAATGCACCGCTTAACAAAAGTAAATAAACAGTGCCCAATATTTTTCGCCTTAGAGCAATGCTTACAATTCACTTCATAATATTGTTTAATATTATCATACGATAGACCTATATTACCTACATTGTTAAAACTTTTTATAAGCAACAAAAAGCCCAGATACACATAATGATATAGCCCGACTATTAAATAATTTATTTAGTATATTGTCTCTAATACAATTATGGGCGCGTTATACCGTGACATTACTATACAATACAATACAATCAACTACTCCAGTAGATAGGCATTCCTACACTTGGATGCGTCACAAAAATAAATGCTAAAAATTTAATTATTAAAAACATAACCATCGTGATAGTTGTCATGGCTGTAATATTATATTCAATATTACCTATGTGATTTAAGAGTCAGGGAGAATAATATATTAAAATAGAAATGCAAATTCTATGTAGAATAATCAAAAAATATATATTTTATTGTCAATCCAGCAATATGCCTTCGTATTTTTTTTTAAAAATGAATAGATGTATAATAAATTATATGAAAATTAGAATGTCAGCTATCATAATACCATTATGTTTAAAACTTTACGCATTTCATTAATCATCAACATGGAAAATAAACTCAGAATTTTCAAACTCCCCTATACCATAAATTGGGTTTCTTACCAAATTATGTATAATTATCTTTTTATATTGGTCCTCTCTAAGGCTTTTAATTTGCTCTGGAATCTTCTTATAGAAGGACAAATTTTGGTGAATAAAACTGTATCGCACTTTGCTAAGTCGCTGTCGGTTTATGTGAAGATTGGATTTATTCCTCGTTTCGTGATGATGAAAATCACTTCACCGGAGCTTCTGTTAGGTGTCTACGAGCATACATAATATTTTGGTAGATATAAGAAGAAAATAGAGTCATTATTCCTGATTTTACAAATAGCGGCTTACAAGAACTTCTTGGTGGGACTCTATATAAACTGCGTACCGCTCTTTTCTGGAGTAGAAAAATTCTTTTTGAGTTTGGTGCCATTCCCCAAAACAGTAGGCCATGCGTTATTAGGGAGTGGAAATATGCAAAATAAACGGATTTAGTTGCTTTAAAACTGCATAAACTTCTTATCTTTCTAATGGCGAATATGGCACTGCACATTTTAAGTGATTAGACCATTGTAATTTTTGATCAATTTCTAATCCGAGAAATTTCGTGGAGGAGACATTTTCTAGTTGATCAGACCCAAAGTATACGTCTATTTCATTATAATCAGACGGCCGCAAAGAGAAACATATTGATTTTGATTTATTTACGTTAAGTGACAATTTATTAACTTGGAACCATATACTAAGCCTGTCTATTGTTTCTTTTATTCTTTGGGGCAGTGTCGCTAAAAAGAAGTGAAGTATCATCGGCGAATAAAATGATTTCATCATCCACGGATTTCAGGCACTCCGAGGAAGAGAAAAGGTCCAAGTATCGATCCTTGAGGAACACCTTTGCGGATATTCTGTGGCGCGCTCTTGCAATTTTCAACTTGCGTAATCTGAGTGCGTTCTTGCAAATAAGATTCCATGAGTTGCAGTTCCTTATTCCTAATGCCGTAGTATTCCGATTTTTCAAGTAGAATTGAGTGGTCTACGCAATCAAAAGCCTTAGAGAGGTCACAGAAAATGCCTACGGTTTTTTTCATATTGTCTAGCCCAAGTAGTGTTTTTTTAATTAGACCGGCGATTGCATCTTGCGTAGAGAGATTTTTTTGAAATCCAAATTGTTTTTTAGGATTTAGTTTTCAGCAAAGAAATTAACAAGTCGGATAAGAAGTAATTTTTCAAAATTTTTGTTGAAAACTGGTAAAAGAGATATGGGTTGATAATTATCTCTGTTTTCAGGGCAACCTTTTTTAAATATCGGCACTACTTTGGCCATCTTCATTTCGGTGAGAAAGAATCCATATTCCATGCATCGATTAAATATAAAAGATAGATTGTGCAAGATTACGGTTACAGAACTCATTAAGATTTTGGTGGATATATTCCATAGGTCCTTTGAATTTTTAATTTTAAGTGATTTAGCAACTTTAATTATTTCGGAAGAATTGGTGGGGGAAAATAACAATGAATTAGGATTTTTTTACGATAGTCCTCAAGCAGGCCTAAAGCTGAGTGATTTCCCTTATTCTGGCAGCTGGTATTTAAGGGTATAGAGTGGAAATAGTCATTAAAAAGTTCTCCAACCGTTGTCGCATCATCTATACTACTGCCATTGACGCTAAGGCGTACGCAATTATCACCTGTTTGGTTCCGTGTACATTCTTTTTTAATGATATTCCAGGCAGCCTTGACTGACGAATCGATTTATGATTTTTCTATAAAGTCTAAAAATTCCATTGCTTTAGAAAAGCGAGTAGTCAGCCAAGCGAGTAGGCTTCCGCTCGTAATTATGTCAAACTTATACAATTAAAACTGATTAGGAATTATTACATTCAGACAATCAATTGATTTATAATAAAGTGTGTTGTTAACCCCTTGAGTATGATACGACCAAATCTGGTTCTGAAACAATTATCCGTTGAGTATGATACGACCAGATCTGGTTCCGCATTTTTTTTCACTTCTTTGACGTTCTCATATTTATTCATAATTATCTAATTGTTTTACAAAATGATATTTCAATATTCTATATTCGAAATTTCAATGCAATCATTGTGCAGTTGTTCTTTTTATGATTGGTGTAGTAGTTTCGTAGTTATAGTACTTTAAGGTCGATGTCGCCGAAAATCCTGCAAAAGAGACAGATGCATCCATGAAAATACCCATTTACTCCAAGGGTTAATGTGGGCAATATTTCAGGATAAGTTGAGATATTGATGAATCAAAATAAGTATCGATTCCTATTTATTTGACTAAATATTCTATTTTTATGAATTTTTTAAACGCTTAGAACTGTTACAAATAAACTTTCTGCCGTATGCCAAAGTTGTATTGCAAATCACGGACGGCTCCACCGCCGCTCCGTGGGATTGTCGGTACTTCCCCTGTTAGTTTCGGTAGGTTGGCAACTTAAGTGTGTTTGTGGTGCGATACATAATTTGTCGTGTGGCCAGCGCTCACTTTTAGAAATGTGATAATTTTTTTAAGAATCGCTGTAGATTTTGATACCAACGTTTTCCCATTGGCCTGTTGCAGGCTGCAGCGATAATTTTACGCTCAGGCAGGCGTGAGTGCGCAGGGCCCCACAATGCGCGGGGCCCGTAGCATTTGCTACTACTTTGCTACTAATCCGGCACTGGTAGAACAGGTGCAAGTACAATGGACAAAAGTAATAAGACCTGTCCCAATAGAGCAGGTAGTCACCCTAGCCCTTCCTAGGCGTGATTAATAACAATTATGATCTTTTAATTTTAGTACCATTTGTCTTACCACTATGTTACATTACACCCGTCTATGTTATATTACAGGGAAATGCTCGTCAGTCAGGGAGGCGGTATTGTAACATAATGTAATGCTCAAAATCGAATCTAAAATGTTACATTACAGGTGAATGCTCCCGGTGAGGGAGCACCTTTATGTGCCCAGTACCCTATAGGTTACAGAAAACCACTAAGTAGTAACCTACGCCAAGTACACTATGGAGAACGGCCGGTCGGCAATATTTGCAGGATTTGTTTCCTAGTATGTGTTCTCTTGTGAAGTAATTCTAACTATAATCTTGCCTGTAAACCAACCGATCTGAACATATTACATTTAATGAATAATATGAAGAGAGATGTGAGGAATCACATTTAGCAGTGTTAGTCGCCTGCCGCTGTTACACAAGTTGGTCGTGATCTGTATTGAAACATTATTACGCGTTCGTACTTACAGTTAATTATAATAATAGTAAGTATATAAATTGACTATTCAATAAAGACTTGGCGTTGTATATATCAGGAGTTTGACACGGGGTATTTCTAAATTGTACTTATGGGCGCTGCAAAATAGACTGTGAAAATCGTTACATGTTTTCAAAGTCAAGTTACAGTATTTATTTTGATGGACCCACTGTGCATCTTTTATTTAATCTTGTAAAAATCTCCTTCAGCTTTACGCAAATGTAAATTAAAGAAATTTTTATTATTCATCGATCTATTTTACGTGTTTTATTCATATTTATGGTTAAAAAAGAAACTTTCATACATTTTAGTAGCTGTATCAGGTACAAGAGTCATCATATCAATATAACATTTCGATAAATATAAATAAAACACAAACCGGAGTGGCCATGGAATTCACCGACCGAAGCCAGGCCCATCATATACTATTATTACACTTCTGGGGGGGTGAGCGTTAGATTTCGAACTAACGACCTGCTGTGGTAGGTTTAGGACAGCTGTCTTGCCACATCTGAGCGTTCACCTTACCACCAATTCACTCCTCCTTCGAAGCCATAGACTTTGAAATGCGGAAATCGCAGTTTTAGATATTTTTTTTTAGGAAGCAGTTAATTATTTTCCTGGAGAGACCAAGATCTTTAAAAAGGTGAAACAGAGAAGCCGCGTGAAGGTGAACAGTGAAGCCGTTCCGGGTGATGGCAATTGCGAGATCATGGTATTAATTTAATTTTCGTGGTCTTTTGGGATTTTTGATTCCCATGAAACAGTTAATTCTATGATAAGGGCCATCCGAGATAGAGAGTAAAGAGTTATATCTGGACGGAGGGCTGTGCATCCGAGACTTTCAGAGAATTTATACTGCTTAGAGACCAAAATGACCTCTAGAATCTGAAGCTTTCTGGATTATTGAGAAAGATTTTGTATTGAAACGTTTTTTGCCTTTATATCCCGCACACACTGTATTAGGGGTTTGGAGAGTACTGTCAAACCCTTGTTGGCACGAGCCACTGAGAGGCTAATTACCTTGCGAATAACAGCAAGGACTTTGTCATGGCGGTAAGTGTACCATCCTTGATCTAAGGCCACCTTGCAGCCAGCTAAAATATGTCTAGCTGTGCAAGGGGTATTGCTACAAAGGGAACATGAACTATCCTCGGCATAGCTTCAACAAGCAAGTTGCTGTTGCTGTCGTGATCTCCCCGCAAGAGAGACTTCTTCAAATCCACATCGCTCATGGTTGTACGGTCATACCCCAGACCATTGTCATTCTGGCTGATTCCAGAAAGGACCTTTTTGTGGAAATCTATGCGGGCTTGTAGATCATTTGACTCACTATGGCCACGTGCTTTGATATTGCCAGATCCTTGGAATTGCTTTGAATCGAATTTTTGGTTATTCTGAAGCTGGCGTAGAGCAGAGAGGGCAGTTTTAGAGCTAGCCCAAAATTGTGCTGAAGAGAGAGGAGAGGACAGCTGGTTTGGCTAAGGACAATCAGGATTTTAAAATAGCTGTCACCAGTGCATCCAGACGAAACAGTAGGGCGGTGTCGACTACAATGGGCGAACCTGTCACGATATAGTATAACGATATGTAATCATTCTTTCAGCCGTGGGATGAGTGTAGAAGACTTATAGATAAGACAATCTACTGTCTAGCTGGCCAGCCGTTAGAGTCCGACGCCTTACGGCGAGGCACCGGGAAGGATAAACAGCGGCAGCCTCACCCCCTAACTACCAGTTTTGGTAGAATATCTCCATCTGGAATTAACCTTCAGAATACCTTCGTCGTTCTGACTGGTTACGGGTCCGAAGTCCTTTATGCAACCTCTACCTGTTGTATTACAGCGGCAATTCCATTAGATTTTACGTTCTTTGCCTGTAGTGTCACATGGGATCAAGAGGCCCAAGGTCATTTCAAGAGTGGCTTGACAACAGGTCAACATCCACCCCCGCTGCTTAGGAGACAGTGTATTTCCACAGTCTCCAGACTGCTTCAGCAATTAGTCAGAATGCACAACCAGTAGGCTTCGCCGCAGGGTGCGCAAACCATCCAGTGGCGCCGGGATGCAATCCCGCCGGGAGAAACCGATCCACCAGCTTTGGGGCCTGAAACACGAGAGTCTTACCCGGGATAGCCTTCCACACGAGGAGGCTTCTGAATACGAGCTGAATCGTGAGTTGAGTCGATCCGAGAACGAAGTGGATCTTGTGACCCAAGCTGCACGAAACCGTTCACCATCCAGACGAGACAGTTGGGTTTTGATGAAATCGTAAATAAGAAAGGGCCATGACAAATGTGAAGTTAGATAATTGTCATAGATCCAAGCCTTACGAGAGCCAGAAATTAGCAAGGCATCTATCTTTGCTACGCGACTACTGAAATGCTCTATTACATGATCGCCAGGGAGAGTTATCCCTGATAGTTGATTTTCCTGTCGAGGAATTTAAAATGGTTATTTGGGTCTATAAGAGAGATATTAGCTCCCTTATAAACCAATTTGGGGTCAGGACATAAATTTATGTATGCGGGCGAGTCCAAGGCAAAAACATTTGGAGGGTTTCATTTTTATACAACCTGACCAGTCGATGAACAGCTCCACTTTCTGTAATAGCAGGGAATGCTGCTTGGGGTTCCTGTTGATAAAAGTTAGGTCATCGGCAAAAGCGAGGCACGACGAGGTGTATTAGCCGTCTGTTTTGAAACAGTAACCCCACTTCTTGTCGAACTGGGTCAGGCTTTCCAGCAGTATATTGAAAACGATATTAAATATCGTCGGAGAGAGGCAACAGCCCTGAAATAGTCCAATTGAATATGATATAGAGCGGGTAGTCCATTCTTGCATTTGGGCATGGAGTGTCAGATAGTTGTAGTAGGAGGTTACAATGTCATGCACCACAGGTGGGAGCGGTACCAGCGGAGTGCAAATCCGAATTATTCGCACAAAAAAGCAATGACGGAGATCACTACATTTTTTGCAGCATCGAACCTAACCACTAGCGCGAGGTCAGATCACCAAAATCATTCGATTCAGAAGAGAAAGTCGATTTTTATTGACTGGCAATGAAGCGATGATAGCTTATTTGTTCATTTCTGCATTCAGTGCATTATGCTCCCAAAGACTTGCCAGGAGAATTCCCTCTTTGCCAAACAACCGCCTCGACCAATCAGGTAGTTTTATTGAATAGCGATACAATCTAATGAACGCAGGCTCGCTTCAACAGGATCGACTTTGTGCCTGCTATATTTTGCCAGTTCTAGTCGCTAAATTGGCCTTACATTCCTCTGATTTCGATTTTTAATACATAGCTGATAATGAAGCACAATAGCGAATAGCTCAAGAAAGAGAAGGTACATCGTAAGGCTGAATGTTTAATACGCTTTTGAACAACGCTGCTTCACGAAAAGATACTAGTGAATAATGCTGATTTTGTATTTAATATTTTGTTCGCTATCTTACCGAGGGGAGGTAAATGCCACTGATAGGCAGTGATAGATATAGTTGCAATGAAGCGGTTGTCTCATTGCGTAGTAGCCCAACGTCCAATAGAAGCGGGTCGACAACTTAAGCTGATTCCTCAGGAGCAGAATCCACTATTTTGATGTGCCCGCTGCTGCTACTACTAAATTTACTGCTGGTATGCAATCAATGCAAAATTTTCTGAACCTTCAGTGTGTTAATTAATGATGCCATAGGTGTGCTATTTTTAATTTCTTTCTAAATTATTGAATTTGAAAAAAGTCCATTGTTTTTATTATTTTTTTAATAAACAAACTGAAAAGGTATGAAAGCTACTTAAATAAGCTATGAAAGTCTTCTGCAAAGTGTGAACTGCGGCACACTGGTGTACCATGGTCATTAGTTGGTGTGCCGCAGAAAAAAGACAAGTTTTGTGAAGATAATGCAACCTACACATAGCTGAGAGTTATGCGAGCGATGCGCTTCGTTGTGCAAGGAGTGGGACAGTCTCACCCGCACGCGTGAGACGTGAGACTGCTATGCCTTTTGCTGTTTATAAACAGAAACAAATAGCTATTCGCCTGTAACTAGCTGCTAGTTTGTGATTGTCGTCGTGAACGTACCTATTTGTTTTTTTTATTACAAATAAATAGACCCTAATACATGGATTTAATGGATAAATTCGTTAAACGTACCGCAAGTTTGTCAAGTGAAACTAATGATTTCCAAGAAGAAGCAGAGTCAACAAAGAAAAAACCTAAGCTTTTTAATTGAAAATATGATAAGAGCTATGTAAGTTATGGTTTTATATATTGCGGAAACGAATCATGCCCAATCCCAAAATGTCTTGTTTGTGGATAAACTTTGGGTAATAATTCGATGGTGCCCAGTAAACATTTACGACATTTAACTACTAAACACCGATCGATGGCTCAAAAAGACAAAGCCTTTTTTCAACGTTTGAACGACCAGTCTAAGAAACGGGTAAGTTTCATGAATTCGTCTTTCAAAACATCAGAGCGCAAAAAGCAAGCTACGTGATCGCTAATATGCTAGTTAAATCCAAGAATCCTCATTCTTTTGCTGAAACTTTAATTTTACCTGTCTGCAAAGAAGTTGTCAAGTTTATGATTAGCCAAGAAGCCGCTAAGGAAATAAAAAAAATACCTACATCAGCAGATACGATCTCACGTCGCATTAATGATATTTCTAGCAAAATTGAATCAACATTAAATGAAAAGTTAAGGCTTAGTGGAGTTTTTGTGCTACAAGTCGTATTATTAGGGCAAACAGTGTATAGTACGTATCGTACGGCGTAACTTAAGGGTTGTTTTTTTGTCGTTATGTAATAAATGCTATTAATATAATCTAGGCAAGGTCATTGTCAAGGTGCAACGGACTACGGAATGCAAACTAGACCTGTTTGTGGCAATCCCGAAAATCCTGAGATTAGTCAAGTACAGTCCCGGGATTTTCGGGGTCACAAAACGGCCGGGATCCCAGGATCTCGTTATTCGGGATCCCGGAATTGTATTCCCTAGTGCTGCTGCATCTAGCTACACAGCACAGTTCACTGTTACGCTGCGAAAGTTTACACTCATGGCTCACAAGAAAAGTGTATTTTTATATATTTCTTAAATGATCTAAAATATGTTGATTTATTATCTCTAACTTCTCTAAATTCACACTTGCGAGAAACCACCTATTTTTAAGGGAATCAGGAGAAATATCTATTTTAAACCTAGCAAAGTCAGTTGTTATCTAGTGCAATGTTTCTACAGAACCTGCAAGAGAGAGCATCCGTGTCTGAAGATGTGCTGGATGGATTGCAAACCGTGCGAAGTCAAAATCACAAAGCACTTGCCCTGCGGTCATGACCAAAAGACCCCATGCCATATTAAATCAAATGAAGTAAAGTGTCTGACGAAGGTGGAAGTGGTATTGCAAGAATGCGGGCATAAGGTATTTTTTTCTACTTTAACTATTGAGAAAGAATCTGTCATGTGTGAAGCAAGCATTTGTTAGCTCTGTGAATAAAATTGAAAAATATATCTATCCTTGTGTAAAAGCTGTGTACCTGTGAACAGGAAGCACCAGTTTTTCACCTTACGGTGTTTTCCCAGTGAAAATTGTTGGATTTACCACAAAACTTAATAAAATCGAATAAAATAAAAAAAACCTACCCGCAAAATAAACCAATGACACATTTATTGCTTAATTTAACAAAAAGTAAAATTCTAATAAAAGAAACTAGGATAACATGATAACATGGTAAGGTCTGATAACATGGTAAGGTCAAGATTTCATCAGTTTTCGGCAGTTTATTTGGAAATAAGCGTTAAAATAGTGAAGGAATATGTAATCATCCTGGATCATTGATTGTGCTTGGAACGAATTTAAGGGCGTCATGCAAAAAATCATTCATGACCATGTACCGAAAGCTAAACTAATAAAAACCGTTATAATATACTCTGGATATATACCACCAAAGATGATCGCGGACAAGAAACGCCTCTGGAGCATGTACCAGATGAATATATCTCAAGACTCCAAGATGAATATATCACAAGACAAATTTAATAACATAAGTATAAATGCTACTCTTAGACTAATAGGAGGACGTTCACCATATTCGGTATTACTAACGGGTTGAAATGTTTCGAAATGAGAGGTTGAGATCCTCAGTTATAAGTTTTCATTAACCGATGCTAATACCACCGCTGGTTTTCCATTGCAACAACTCACGGGCGGCCGATCTCCGTATTCATGCAATTATCTAATTATATGCGAAAAAAGTCACCTTTATTGAATAGGCCACCATTATACATTAGTAAGCGTGTACTGACACTCCCTACAAAGAAATTTTCGAGGATCGACATGCTGTCGTGGGTTTCATTCCCATGGCTAGCTTTCTAAGGGTTAATCTATTTTTGGTCACGAGTCGCCGCAGCGAAGAAGTCAATGCAGTGACCGACTGCCACCTGACAAACAATTAAATTATTGCATTTTACATTTAGGTTACCAAAGAATGTCATCAAGCGATTAATACTGTACCATGTACGCATCCTTGCGAAGATCGACTGCCGTGTGGACATACTTGTCTTTGGAAATGCCATAAAAATAAGGACCCAGATCATTTAACAGTGAGTGTGCAAAAGTAATGTCTGTAAAATGAATTTTCTTATAATATCTTTGAATTTTCAGTATAAATGTTACAAGGATTGTCAGCGTAATGGGCAAAGTTGCTCCATGGAGCATACATGTCAAGGAAAGTGTTTCGAGGAATGCCCACCTTGCACAATAAAGGTACTTACATATTCAATATTTTTGTACACGAATCTAGTTTACAAACTCTTATTGTAGTTAGCAAAGTCTTCAGCAGGTAGGTAAAGCCCTGGTAGTCATTTGCGATTTTAGCAAAGTAATTTAAAAATTAAAAAATTTGACAAAATTTTATTATATTTTAAGGTATCGAAAAACCGGAATGGTTGCACTCATAAAGAGGTAGTGCTCTGTCATGTAAATATCAACGATGTACCTTGCAAGAATCATTGTAAAAGAGTTATTCCCAAATGCGGCCATCATTGTAAGAAAAGATGTTTTGAGACATGCGGAGGCTGCACTATCGAGGTAAGCTTGTAATTATCTCTTTGCTCAATTGTTCTCTTGTCTTAGGGGTAAAAGTAATTATAAATAAATAAATAAAATACAAACGGAGCTGCCATGGAATTCACCGACCGAAGTCGGGCCCATCATATAGTGTTATTACGTTTCTGGGGGGTGAGCAGTGGATTCCGGACTAACGACCGGCTGTGGTAAGTTTAGGACAGCTGTCTTGCCACATATGAGCGTTCACCTTACCACCCATTCACTCCCCCTTCGAAGCCATAGAATAAAAGTGTCAGCCATTATAATAAAAGTGTCAGTCCGACTATGAGAACCAACACTATTGGGCTTCGTAATTAAACATATATACACATTATAAAATTACCAATTTTTTTTAGATCGAAAAGGTTTTCCCGTGTGGCCATACTGGTAAAATCATCTGTGGACGTGACGGAGACGAGCGTTATCCACTGCCTAAGTGCGTAGAACTGAGGCAGCATGACTTCTCTTCACCCTGTCGTCATAAATTCCTAATACCATGCCACATGGCTAATTTATGTAAGTCTTTACTTTCTATCACCACTAGAAAATGTATTAACGGATAATAAATTAATTTCTAGCCGAACGGCCTTCTGATGAAGTATTTTTGTCTTATTGCAATGAAAAATGCAACGTTGAAATGGCTTGCGGTCACAATTGCACCGGCGACTGCAGCAAGTGCTACCAAAAACGTGTTCATATACTATGCGCAGCAAAATGTGGAAGGACACTGATGTGCGGGCATTTGTAAGTATTTCAAATGTTAAATAATGTCATCATAGCTAATTTGAGATCCTAAAGTTTATTTTTCCAATAGGAAAATTCACTCGACACATTCATTTGATTTTGATTCTTTTATGTTTTGTCCTCCATTATAAAATATTTATAGGGTTGATATTTTGTCAAACTATTCGTGAATGTCATAGTTTTGTCGTCAATTTAAATATGTTATCGCATTAGTGGGATTCATCCATAATTTTAAATGAATATTTCCAGATGTGACCTTCCTTGCAACGTGGCTTGCCCGCCTTGCAAAAAAAAGTGTCCCATGAGATGCATTCACAGTAAATGTGCAAATAGATGTGGCGAAGCGTGCACTCCTTGTGTAGTAAGTAATTTAATTTTGCTTCGAAGTTAAATTTGAAAATTCCTATTACTGTTTTTAGTATTTTATAATACGGAGATTACACTAGTTTTCCCCTCAATTCAGATTCAACCTAATTTCTACTCCACTAGTGTGTGAGATTTTGTTTTATCCGTGCAGCTGCGGACGACTCTCCGGAGAGTTTTCATAGAACGTTTACTATAATGGCAAATATAGGAAATCATTTCATTAGACAGGTTTTTTTAGGTCGGTAAACCCAGATCATGAGGGCAGCCAACCTTACCACAAAAAAATCCAGTCCCTAGTCGACCCATTATTTTTATTCAGTTGCCTGAACCTTAGTCCTTCCTAAAGGGTATGGTCGCCGTTGCCATTTTAGAAGTTGTTTGTTTTTATTGCATATTTTACAAGAAAAGTTTTTAAGTTTTTGAGTTTTCTAAGTTAATGAGAAAAGTAATTCAACCAGTCCGTAATTCATATTTGATGACCTTGGAGCCAGACTGGTCTAAATGACATTTTTAACAAAATAGACTTTTTTTTGCATTATGCCATATAAAATTCTAGTGGCCACGATCCTCAGTAATGAGGGAACGACGGAGAAGAGATATAAAATTCATAATTCTTCCATGCCACACTGATCTAAGGGCTCTTCAGTGATATTTTCCTTGATAAATTGCAACATCTCACTATAGAATTTGTGCGATCTGCAAAATAATAGAACGCTATAGTGATCTACGTAGCAAACTGCAATGGTCCCAATTTTACTAGAGTTGAAATAGTTTTTGGTTAACCAAAGTGATATAAGTGCAATACAGGAACAATTCGTGTTTATATGTTATTTACATACTGTTTATATTATAGAATGTATAAAATAGGAACAGAAAACATGGATAATTTATTTATTTTATTACAACAACACTAAATATTTTCTTTTGTCTTGTTTTTCAATTCAAAATGGCTCCGGTCAAAATAGAAACTAAAATGTTTTGCACTTTATTATGTTTCTGGTCAATAAATGTCCATATCTACAAACTATCACCATGAACTATCTTGTTAGTAACCATACTTACCTGCCCAACGACACCGACTTTTCATTCATAAGTTGTGAACAAAAGAAGAAGACTGATATCTATACACCAGAAGATTGGATGAAGCTCGTCCATGACTATAGGAAGCAGAAACCCTTTATAGTTCGGGATATGAAAGGCAAGTTTCCTGATTTTGAAAGCCTCACAGGATTAATCAAAGATTATCTAATTGTATTAAGAGCAGGCGCAAAAAAATCAAAAATGCGTAAGATAAAGTTGTGTAAAGATTCAAACTCACTAAGTTACAATGATGATTACACCGAAACTTATGAAACGGTTAACCTGAAACCAGACAGTATAGATTCCAAAACTTTTTTTTAAACCTCAAGAATCATATATACCGGAAAAAAACCCCCGAAACTAGATCAATATCGTATCAAAAAAATGCAAGACATAAAAAAACTCTCAAATTCATTCCACCCATCCATCACCCGTTTTACTTGACATTACCACATGTCCCGAGAAGAGAAGGCGGTGACGAAGCACCAGGCGATGAAAACCTACTGCTTGCTGTAGTACTGCTAGCGGTGATGATTAAGGTTTGGTTTATCTTATGATGCGAAAGCACATGTTTTTTTCCTAATAACTTTAATAGTTTTTCCTAATTTTTCAAATTTCTTAAATACCACAGTGATCTAAGTGATTTTGTTTTCATAAAACTAAATATGTAAACTTTATTTAATAAAATATTTTGACAAAACTATTTTCTATTATATTTGACACTCATCAGGATTACACTTTACTTAAAAAAACTAATAAAAGGCTCATAGATTATTAACAGCAACCTCTAATGCGTTTACCTCATTTTCTCAGAAATATACTTTTGTGACTTAGACCACTCTGGCTCCAACGTCTTTATTTAGCCTATATTGCATTATTTTTTTAATGAAATACGTGATGATTTCACGCAGTTCGCAGTTCAGTATGAGGATAAACTTTCAGATTGGTACGATTTGACCGCTGGTGTTCCTCAAGGGAGTGTTCTTTCTCCCTTGTTATTTTCTATATTTACGAACACCATATCACAGTCTCTTAATTCTTATTATCATCTCTATGCGGTCGATATGCAACTTTATATCCATGCTAAACCTGCTGATATTAATATAGCAATTTCCAAAATCAACTCTGATCTCGCTAGAATTTCACAATGGGCAACAAATCATGGACTACTATTGAACCCTAATAAGTCGCAAGCAATCATTATAGGTAGCACAAAACTTCTAAACTCTCTTTCTAAGTACGATTTCTCACATCTAAATCTAAACAACACCATAATCCCTTTTTTGAATACTGTAAAGAACATGGGTATAATTTTTGACAAAAATCTTTTTTGGCATGATCAAGTAAACGGCGGTCAGCAAGAAACTTTATGCCAGTTTTCATAGCCTTAAGAGGCTACAAAACTTCCTGCCCTTAAGCACTCGCCGAACTCTGGCACAATCCTTGCTTCTCCCGTTACTTGACTACGCGGATATATGCTACCTCGATGCCCACGAAGTTCTAGACAAATTAGAGCGGCTCCAGAATGTCTGTGTTCGATATGTGTACGGGATCAAAAAATACGACCATATTTCAGAGTTCCGTACTAAACTAAATTGGCTCAAGATACGCGAACTTAGAGACCTGCATATTCTCTGCCTATTGCAGAAAATACTCAACAATCCACTTATTCCGTCATACCTAAAATCCGAATTCCGAGTGTTATCCTCCCACGGGCTGCCATTACGGTCTCAGTCAACGAATACTCTATGTATACCTCAGCATCACACAGCTTTCTTCACCTATTCCTTTGCTGTATATGCAGCAAGATTATGGAATAACCTGCCTTCCAATATACGGGATACCGTTAGTTCGAGTGCGTTTCGCTCCCGGCTGAAGCTATATCTGCTTTCAAAATAATATAAGCTGATCCTACGTATATATTTTTTATTATTTTTCTTATTATGTATATGTATAATATGGATATTATGTATCATTTATATTATTATGCACTTTATGTATTGTATGTATATATGTATGTGTATGAGTATGTATGTGTATGTATATGTATTCTTTGTAGTCAATGAAAAATTTAAAAAAATATGTTCTGCCACGAACAAACGTTAATACTACCTGCTGGTTGGCTGGAGGATATTGCCGTTTATGGCAA
The DNA here is from genome assembly GCA_944548615.1 of Micropterix aruncella. Classification (NCBI taxonomy): domain Eukaryota; kingdom Metazoa; phylum Arthropoda; class Insecta; order Lepidoptera; family Micropterigidae; genus Micropterix; species Micropterix aruncella. The sequence continues at coordinate 16,123,617 of OX155958.1, forward strand.
TAAGCCCGCCATTTGTACCCGTTGTGGTCAATAAAGAATTTTTATTATTATTATTATTATTATGATTGCTTAAATAAGTTATGACGGGTGGACAATAGCATCCATTGACCATAAATACTTTTAAATTTTGAATTGCAAATTGCATTATCTTGTAGGAAATTTCGTAAGGAATCTATTTATGTAGTTAGTAAGTAATGTTTCGTTATGAGTTTTTGTGCCTCTTTTATTATTCTCCAATTACATTTACATACACATCCGCTTGTTTTTTGTTTTTTTTTTTTACCTGGTGTGAGTAAAGGTAAGGTGTAATACACTCAGACCCTAATAAATCGATCAATATTTCAAAAGCGAGTTATTGAAATGTGTCTTGCGTCTGAGTAGGTGCGCGGGGGGAGGTAACTAAGCGATGAGTGTCACCACAGAGTCGGCCGCTGACTGAGGGGGTATTTAAATGGAGTCAAAGTTGCTACCGGGTGAGTCACACCCACCTTACTCTCCGTGTGTTATTAATTTGAACCGAACACAAGTGGCTGCGGTCGGTGGTTCGTTTGCACCGAGCCAAAAACTCATTTTTTTTATAGTAATAAGGTATTTTTATTTCTCTATATATCGCTGGAAAATATATTCTTCTTAATAAATAAAACAACACAGAGAGGGTTTATAAATAAAACAACATGCATGCATAAATTACCTACTGAATAAAATTACTGCATAAATTACTGTATAAAATTACTGCATAAAATTAAATGGTGTAAATGACGGGCCTTAAAGGGTTAAATAAACAAAAATGGTTTCAATGGTTTGAATTATAAATGTAAGTAACCTATCAGGCATAATAAGTGTAAAAGATGAAAGTGAGCGCTGCACTGACCCGTTGACTAATGGCGGCCATCTATTACCCTCGGCTGACGTAGGTTTAATATAGGTCTATATTTCTTTTTCTTTCTATAGAAAAAGTGTCAATGGAAATGTCCCCATCTGACATGTACTGAGTTGTGTGGGAAGACATGTTCTCGGAAGAATTGTGAGGAAAAGTGTCCTCTAGAATTAAATTGCGGGCATCCTTGTCGGGGCGTTTGCGGAGAGCCATGTCCCTCGGCCTGCAAAGTATGCGATCCTGAAAAGTTCCCACGCGATCTACGAGGAGACCACTACAAGGATAATATAATGTGAGCAATATCACTTGTATAACAACAGTAATACCCAGTTTTTGGAGACTGACATGACAGTGTAAATTTTATGGATATATTTATATTTTTTTTAGATTGGTGCAGTTGCAAGACTGCAAGCACATGATGAATGTGGACGAGTTTGATGCCTTCATGAATACGGATGATGAGAAGGGCGAAGTGTTCTTAAAATGTTGTCCTTTTTGCAAAACTCCAATCCTCAACACGAGGCGGTGCTTAGATGTCGTCAAGAAAGTCATGAAAGAAAGCATTCAGCAAGCCAAGGAAATAATCTATGGTGACAAGACAAAAATTAACAATAATAGGAAATATTTACTTTTGAAAATAAATAAAATCATCAAGCAGTTCCCCGTTTTAATTGAAGGTAATAATTAATAGTCATATAATCAGGCATCTAATCTTTCCAGCTGAACACTTTTTTTCTGTTTCAGATTGTCCTAATTTTCATAAAATCACATTATGTATTGATAAATTCCTCAAGCCAATAGTCAAGAATCGTTGGCAAAGATTATCTTTGATGGATCTGGAAGCGTTTAAGTTTACTATTGAGGTTTTGGAATTATTAGGACATGACGCCAAAGATTTGCAAACGTTGAACACAGATAAAGCTTTGATAGTAAATCAAATGGGGGCGGTCGTTGGACATCTGATGCGTTTCCTTGGCAAATTATCATCTCAATTGCACGTGGATATCAAACTGGAAATGCAGAGGTTGGCGTCAATTATCCAATACGTCAAACTGTTGCAGAGTCAACAATACAAAGAGGGCAAGATGCAATTGGACATTCTACAAGCAAATAATGCAGTAAAAGCAGTTCTTTTTGCTTATGCTCGTTTTGACTACGATCAGACGGAGGCTGCTATGAATAATTTTCAGAAATCTTTAAATAGTGTAACAATCGTCACGAAGGCCGAACGCAACATGGTTTTTAAAGCGGTAAATTTTTCAAGAGGGCATTGGTACAGATGCCTGAATGGTCACCTGTGTGTGATTGCAGATTGTGGCCAGGCTATGGAAATATCCAAATGTCCTGAATGCGGAGCACGAGTGGGCGGAACCCATCATGCTCTACTGCATGATAACACTTCTGCAAGGGATGCGGGTATCTAAGTTAATAAAATATAATTGGTTTTAAATTAATGATATGTAATTGGCTTTTAATGATAACAATTCTTTTCCATTACTTCGAGTTGTTTTTATTGCATTGAAATATCGTCGGCTTGATGCGAAAAGTGGATAAGTTGCATTTTGGTCAAAAATTCATTTTTGATGGGAACTATCTCTTAGGGCACAAACTTTATTTGCAAAAAAAATCTATTATTGGCTGTCTGTCACATTTAAAAATATGGGTAAGTATGTGTGGAACATTATTTCAATAAGAAATAGCGGCTAAAACACTCATCCACTTACCACCCAAATATTTATCGCAAAGACAATCATAAAAATGAGATCAAAAAATAGTCTGTCAATCTTGAAGCGTGTTTATTTCAAAACTAGCTAAATGTCAGCCACTTTTCGCACCAAGCCGACGATTTTTGATAAGTGCTGTCTGCCCATTGGACCTTCGATATATTTCATCTCGATGTTTATAGAGCTGCCTTCTTCGAAAATTGTTATGAGACTCCAAAAATAGTCCTTTATGCTCCGCTGCCGTGCTGCTGTCTTTCTTATTATCTTCTATGTTGTTTGAGTTGGTGTCTTTGCTGACTGCTATTTTCCTCACTCTTTGCATGGAAATCATCATAATTATTCCTCTGCTTGGACCATGTATTACATTTAGCTGGTATTTCAAATGGCCAACCTATTATCTTTTCTCTGGATATGCTTGTGGTACATATGGATTTTGTCCAGAAATTTTAGTATTTTGTTTACGATCGGTATCGCTGTGTATTGTGCATCTTCCAATGGAGGCACAGTGAATGATATGCTCAAAATGTTTTTGGATTTTCCCCAGAAATAAAGGAGTTATGTTGTCTTTGTAGCTGTAAATATATAAATAAACAAAATGAAGAAATTGATACTATGTTGCAGGGGTTGGACATTTTGACCAGTATAATACAATACAATACAAAACACATGTACCTACTGGTCAGAATGTATCGCACCTTATTTTTTTTCTCGGAAACAAATAACGCGAGGGAAGCTTACTTTGGATTAGAATAACAGCGAATGAAAAGTGACAGCATTTCAGTCTACCCTGGACAACAGCAGTAAGATGGTCAAAAGATTGGATGCTACGAACTTCAAGCGGTAAAATTCATTTTTATCTTTGTCTATGCTAAACCCCACCGAGTTGTTCTAACTTGGCAGAACTCCATGCGCTTGCAATTATCCACACCATTGATTTTTAAATATTTTTTCATTGATATTTTATGTACGAGCATTGTTAAATAGATATAGAAAGGAAATATATAACCATTTTAGCATATAGAAGTAATTGTAAAAAATCTAATTTCATTTCAGTGAATTTCCATCTTTACGGATAATTGCATGTGAGCCTCTGTTACCATATAAAAGCTTTTAAATAAGTCAGTAGGATAGGAAAGAAGTCAGTAAATGTTTTAATTTAATGATCCCATGGGGTAAGCAATATTTTCAAAACTGCAACACCAAAATAATTAGTTTTTCCAGCGGGTACTGGGGGGGGGGAGGGGGGGGGGGGGTCACATTATGTAGATAAAGCAAAAGTAAATGCAGCAGGTGTTACAGTAGGTCTCAGGTTGGTCACTTCATTTTTCTGTTTCGCTGCTACTTTTGGCGTCTCCATCTACGCGTTGGCCGTAAATGGGGCTAGCGACTAATCCATAACAAGTCTGGGGCTAGGTCACCTTTTATATTATAGCTATTTACATGATCAGTAATTATAGCCGCGTCTGGCTCTCCTGACTGTTGTGCTGTTTTACACAAACAAAAAGGTAATTTATTAATGCTTTTTTATTTATAAACGTAGTTACCATTTTTACCGCAATTAAAATCCAGGTCGTTACCCACAACCGCAATGTTTTATTGTCTATTTGCAATAAAACACGGTACACGGCAGTATATTCATTGCCTTGTTAAAAAACGCGGGAAACCAATTGCACTTATTTTTCCTCATAATTTAATTCCAAACCAGAGTAAAGAAATGCCTAATTACAGTTTATAAGGAGATCCAAAAAACATACGATTTTTCTGACCTCCTAATTCCAACTTTATTGAAATATGTCTGAAGAAGCGTTCAGTGAGAAAATCCGGGTAACATTTCCCTTATTAATGCCTATAGTTTAAAAAATTGCTTATAATTACAAGAGATGAAGTTCTTCATCAGAAAATCGACGACGTCTGGCGAATGCTTCCGTCTGTAATTAATTAAGTATTCCGAATCCGAAGTATCGCATCAAATATCAAATAAATAAATAAATAATGAAGACGAATAACTCTTAGTCAAAAGTTTTAACGCAAACTGAATTCGGTTGCGAGAATTTAGCCGGTTTTGTCCTTAGCGTAATATACCCTCATGCCAACTGTGAAAGATTTTTCAGCGAAGTTAATCTGATAAAAACAAAAACAAGAAATAAAATTAAACTAGGTACCACAATAAACGGAACTTTAGTAGCGAAGCACTCGATCCCGAGTAATTTGTGTAAATTTTAAAGGGGCAAACACATTATCGGACGCGTCCGTTAGCCGCGACTTAAGGGGCAAACACATCGGACGCGTCCGTAAGCCGCGGCTTACGAACGTATGCACAGGCGTCCGCGACCGACGTCCGATAATGTGCACGGCTCAATAGAAATTCATTAAGGGCCCCGCAGACAGACGCGGTCTGCGGTGGCGGGCGCGGTGGCGGTCTGTTGCATATTATCTGAATGTATCAAGAAGCGCATACACGTGCGGGCATATCTGCGGTCTGTTCGCGTTCGACCGCCACCGCGACCGCGCCCGCCGGGGCACGCACACTGACGCGGGCACGGGCGCGGTCTTGCGCCACACTGGCGCGGTCAGTTGTGATTTTTCGCAACTGACCGCAGACCGCGTCGTATTTTCATTGTGTTTGCTCACGTGCGCAGCTATGGCGAGTGCAGGGGATTCTCTAACGACGGAAGTTTTAATTGAATTTTAATTGAAAATGTACGAAAGTGGCCTATATTGTACGATGTATGTCATGAAGAATATAAAAACAACAGAAGAATATAAAAACAACAAAAATTCCTCCGTCGCTATTTTTTCCATAGCCTCCAACGTCAATGCTAATAAATTTATAGTCTGGTCCTACAATTGCGAGCAAGACAAAATATATTTTTTTTAAGTACGAAAAATAAGTTGAGCCTGTTTTATTTGGACACTGTATTGTAACATGCTAATCGCTCCACTGGTTCTATAGACCTCCTCCAGTTGGTATGTTGTTTTTTAATGTCATTTTTTATTTTATCCAAAATGAAGTCGAAACATTCAAACGACATTCTAAAGTATATAAAAAATCTCGCTTCATCTAATCGCAGTTGTGGATACAAGGTTGCGAATTTTCCACACGTTGCTCGTTTTTTATTGATTTCGTGACACCATAGCTTTCTTTTTTTTCTGCAAGTAGTTAATAAAAATATTATTATAAAAAATATATTAATATTATTAAATATATCGTTGCAATTACTTAATCAATAGTTATTGGTAGTTTGTCGTTTACCTTTTGTCGTTGTCCGCACATAGTGCAAGAAGAAGCAACGCATCCTCATCTCGCTGACGTTGCCGGACGTTGCTCATGTCGGACGGAGGTTAAACGAACGCTGATCCATCTAGAAGCCGCAGTAGGCCGCGACCGCGCCCGCGTCAGTGTGTGATCCGAGTGACCGCGACCTGGACCGCCACCGCGCCCGCCACCGCAGACCGCGTCTGTCTGCGGGGCCCTTTACACAGATCGCGGCTGACGAACGCGTCCAATAATGTGTTTGCCCCTTTACGGGCGCGACTGAATAGGTATCTGTGTAATGAATTTCTATTGAGCCGTGCACATTATCGGACGACTGAGCATACTTTCGTAAGCCGCGGCTTACGGACGCGTCCGATAATGTGTTTGCCCCTTTAGCCATCGAAAGAAATGATAAAAATAAAATAAAAATAAATAGAAGACGAAGAAGAAATTTTGGTTACGATAAGAAATTAGTATGATTACTGCGTAAGAATAATGTTTTTGTCATGTTTAATCTTACGTGTTAATTTAAAGTAAATATTAATGTACACTACAATTGTTAGTTATTATTCCAAACACGGCAAATTAAAATTGTGTAATGGCAACGCTGCGAACGACAGTTTGACAGCTGTGGCGAAATAGAGAGGTATGTACTAATAATCACTGATATTTAATAATATCGATAATAATAAAATTGTATCATTCTTTCATAAACATACGTTCTTCGCATACATACTTCGTTTTGTACGTCCTTTCGTAAACCTAATTTAGTAAATTTATATTTGATACAATGTTAGTTCGGAAAGAAATGCAATCGGGCCCATAATGCTATTAAAATCGGAAGAGACGATTATACCTCCCCGTTTATAAATTGCTGGCGCCTATGATTTATAAATGGTCTCAATGGTCTCAGATTTCAGCCAACGCACAATATTTCGCCCTAGGCGACGCCTCTAACATTATGCCCTGATGATGGATACGCTGAGTTTTTATTTAGTGACATCCTTGACGTGGGTGAATCAATACGAGCAAATAATCAACTTTTAATTTTAAAAATGGGTAAAACAAAAAAATGTTAAAAAGGATAAAAAGAGTTGAGCGCGTTGCGCCATCTAGTGGTTGGTAAATATCCCGAACAATGTTTATTTGAAATATTACCTATTGCTAGATGGCGCAGCGCGCTCAATTTGAATGAATTTTCCACAATTTAAATGAAAATAATAGTGGCGTATTCATAGGCCAAGAAGTTAACTAGCACAGTTTAATAATTAATACTGTAGCGCTCGTATCAGCCGCGAATGTCTCGCCGCACTCGCATGCATCAAAGTTGACACTATTAGGGGATCTCTAGACGATTAAGCATGCTTGTCAAGCATCGCGTCGCTGGCTGGGAGGGGATCGTAAACCCCAGAAAATATGCAAATATTTTTTTTAAATATTTACGAAAAATGCCTAATTTTGCAGTTTTATACCAGGGAGTCACGTCATTCATCAATCAATTACGTTTAATTAACGTGACTCCCTGGTATAAACTACAGAGTTGGTAATTTTTGGTAATTATTACAAAAAAAATATTTACATATTTCCTGCGATTTACGATCCCCTCCCTGCCCGCGACGCGAAGCTTGTCACGCATGCTTGATCGTCTAGAGAGCCCCTTAGAAATAAGTAGGTGCTTTAGCATCATAACGCCGGGCGCCGCGCCAGGCGACGATAGATGGCGACGTACCTACTATGGAAATTATCCCCTACGTATGCTGTGCCGCAGAAGCTTATCCATCGTAGAAAAAAATCCGTCCGGACTTAAATTCAGTAGTTTGCTGCAGATTATCTGCGGTGCATGGGAGGACAATTTTTGATACTATAGTTGGTACAGGGTGAGTTTTGATTAACCGGCATCCTTGAAGAGGGTGAATCAATACGAGCAAATAAGCAAATTTTTACAAAAAAAAACTTGAAATTTTAAAATAAATATTTTTTAGAAAAATAGTATAAAAAGCGCTGAGCACGATGCTCCATCTATCGGCAGGTAAAATATCGCTAATATTGTTTATTAGCGGTACGTTACCTACGCACAGCGTGCTCAAACGCTTGTCAAACTTTTATTAAACAGTTAAATTCTTCAAATTTTTACAATATTTTTACAAGTTGCTTACATGCTCGTACTGATTCACCCCCTTGAAGGATGCCGGTTAATTATAACACATCCTATATATACATCCTATATATTTACGAGACTTCCGTAAACAACGAATGGCAAAAAAGTCAGAAAATTCCACCGCGGTTTGCCTACATAAGTGCGGTTTCTCCCGTGCGGCTTAATAAACGTACTACAACGCACCGCACTGCAGGACGCGCCTGGCCTTATAAGGCCGGTAATATCCGATAGTCTGATCAGACTATCGGTGGAAGGCACTCTTGCCATACATTTGTTTAAACATTCAATATACATCCGGTACGATACATAGTGGCGCGTCAGTGGACAAAAATCGAAAAATACGACTGACTTTGACGTACCTACTTCGATACCGTTATTCTAAACAGGATAAACAAAAAACTCATAAGGACGCGTTGTTATAACCTAGACATTTATTGCTTGCCAATTAAGACCATTTCACTTAGCGACTTTCGCACGTCGTACAATAATCACATGCTAGTTGCATTTTGTCACTCTGATGAAATGTCTCATTCAGCCGAAATTAACAAATATTTGCGAATCAGCTATCATGGAGGGTATATTATTATACCAAGATATGTGTTTTATACTGTTATTTTAATTATGGCGATACCTACTTTGCCTCCTCCTCTACGTGTCCTCAAATTGTCATCTAGATTTTATATCAAAATAATATATTTTCGAACTTTGACAGCTTTAAAAAAAGGCTTCAAAAAGTTCTAGTAGTTTTAATCTTTTCTTGTTTGCTACATTAACCCTTCAGGCCTCGGCCCCTCAGCCGATTGACAAGTTGATGACCCAAAAAAATTTAGTAAAAATTAGTAAAAAAATTGAATTATGACACTGTCTCACCAAAACAATAATTACTGCCAAACCACTGTACCCATAATTAAAATAAAACATTAACATAATAAAATAAAATAAATTAAATTAAAACGGGGCCGTCACGCTGAATCGTGTTGTGGCCGATATCGGCCAATTGGGGCTCTAGGGGTTAATAAACTTTCATTTCTGACACCATTTACCTGCTAGCCGGAGGCAGCTCGATCAAAAATGACGGCATCATAGAAATATGTTTTAAAAACGAGAAAAACAAAAGAAAATTGTTTTCGAAAATTAGATCACTCCTGAATATCTCCGACTACTCTGATCAACAAAGAGGCCAAGTAGCATCTGTAATTTGTGCCATATGTAATTTGTTTTATATAACATTTCATTAAAAAAAATATTGTCCCTATGGCATACGGAAATTGGATTGTAGATATAATCACATTTTCGCTTAGTATTACGAATCCTGCGATAAATCATCCATTATCCATTAGCGATTAATAGACTATTTCAAGTAATCAACATTTTTACTTTTATTGCGTTTCTAATGGGTTTTAGCATCCTGGAGAATTGGGAAATTACGCTGTATAAGACATTTTCGAATTGTTGCTCAAGTTGAAAAGTTTTTTTTTTGTGATAGCCTGTGCAGTATTCCGGTTATATGTATTATGGCTGTAAATTTTGATGGTTTGTACAATTTAATTGTATAATATATATTTTAATAAACTTTGGTTCTGCGTATGTGACCAATTTAAATTTAGTGTGTGAACTAATTCATGTTTTAACACCTTTTAAGAAAAATCACCAATAATGACCGCATAGATTTCTACATTCTACAATAGCAAACTTACTGTAGAATTTCAATACATATAGATTAGCTGCAAGATTTTGCAAGTTTACTGACTGTTTTTTAGGGCCTCGCAAATTATCGACTTGTTCGATGGGTGTTTTTGCTTGAGCATGTCTCGAAGGTAAACGCTGTGTTGGAACTTTGAGGGCTCTGCTGGTATTGTAAGACTACAGAAGAAGCAAAAGCTGACAAAACAAAATGAAAAATAGTGAGCGATGGTTTTAGTAAAGGAAAATGCCCATTCATAGTACTCTCAAAAGAAAGATTGTATATTGAAAACAATATTAATGCTATTATAGTTTAAATAACTTCTCAATAAGTTTCATGGCTATTTGTTTCGGGGTTATTTTTCTATTAAATATTAGTCCTTTTAAACTTCCGGCTAATGTAGTAATAGAGTGCGCAAGCGCGGCTCGCAGGCTGACAACCACAGCTGATATTTGGTACGGTGACGTTGGCATGTCTGCTATAGGAGTTTTCCATATATGTTTCCTAATAGTTGTTTACACCCACTTGGGACACGAACATTCGCCAACGTGTGGATGCGGCATTAGTTTAGAGATATGTGTACAACAGAATCAGCACCACTGGCATTTTTAGGAATGGTTACTATTATTTTACTAATCGGATTTTAATAAATTATTAAAGAAAGTATCTGTAATATCAAACATATATATGCAATGATACAAATACTTGACTGTTTTGTTGAAAAAAAAACTGAAATTGACTGCTTTTACATGCTCGCACAGCTTTGAAACACGTAATTTAGGTACACTATCTAACTACTAAAGTACACCTACTAAACTTATCGTAAACCCGTTAAAACCTCTGAAATAACTTTTAAAATAGTTAACAGATTGCATCTCTTATCATTTTTTCAATATGTTACTGAACCTTACCTCAAAATATATTCATTTTTTTTTGTTAATATTTCTGAAATGCGGAAATCGTTTCTGATGTAATTTTCTACAAAGACTCTGATGATGTCATTGGATAGATAAAACGCTATTTAATGGAGATACAAAACTTTGAAAAGAGTACATTTGTTCATACTATACTAGAATGGGCATTCCCTTTATGATTAACTAAGCAAGCCATTTTGTTCAACGATTCAGAATAACATTGTGTGACATTTTTTTTATTTTTTTATATTATAATTAAAGTTTTATTTTTTAGCCTTATTATTTTCATTGTGCACAAAAATAGATTTAGATTTCAATTTTATTTGAAGCTATTTATTAATGTCTGTTTATGAGTTTTTTTTAATATAAAATAAATATTTTTTGTCCAATAAATTCTGTCCTATGATTCCAATAGCATTATTTTTACATTTTTTTTAATCGGTTCGGAAATGTTGGAGTTTTGAGGCACTGTGCGATAGTCGGATAGGCTGTGTATTGAGTGTTCCAACAGTACAGCTGTGTTGACTACATACACGGGCGAACCCGTAACCCCAGGCTGGTACAACGATATGTGATCGTTCTTTCAGCCGTCAGATGAACGTAGAAGAACCTAACCTAACAAGCCCGTTAGAGGCCAACGCTTTACGGCGAGGCACCGGGAAAGGTGCCCAGCGGGCAGCCTCGCCCCCTAACTACCAGTTTTGGTAGGATATCTCCGTATACAGTTAACCTTCAGGATATCTCCGTTCTCCCGACTGGTCCGAAGTTGCTTACGCGGCCTCTACCTGCTGTGTTTAATCGGTAATTCAGTTTGAATTTATCGCGGACCTGGGCGTCCTTTGCCCGTAGTGCCATACGGGATCGGGTGGCTCAAGGTCATTTCAAGAGTGGCATGGCATGACAGCAGGTCAACATCTTTCCATCAGTATATTTCCATAGTCTCCAGACTCTAGCAATTAGTCAGAGTGCACAACCGATTGGCATCGCCGAACGGTGCGCAAACCGTTCAGTAGCGCCGGGATGCAATCCCACCAGGAGAAACTGGTCCACCAGCTTGTGAGGTCTGAGACACGGGAGTCTTACCCGGGGCAGCCTTCCGCACGAGGAGACTTCTGATTAGGAGCTGAATCGTGAGTTGAGCCGATCCGGGAACGAAATGGATCTTGTGGCCCAAGCTGCACGAATGCGTTCGCTGAGTGATCCAACAAATGTATGGCAAGAGTGCTTTCCGATAGTCTGATCAGAAACGGAAAGACCGATTATCGTATAGAAAAATCTGACGTGTATTGCCGGCCTGAGTGTTCATAGCTATGTGTAAGCCCTCTTGTCCACACACGTTTTTGTCGCCGTGAAAATCCACGGATAATTCGCCGTGTCGTCATTGGGGTATGAATCACCATGGAACCTTTTCCGCGACCACTTCGTAAAAACGGCAAGGCGCCGCCACAGCTCCATAGGGAGCTCCATAGGAGGAGTCCCCTCATCGGAAGCCAACCCAGGATAGATCAGCCATGTCATAGTGAAACCTGAAAGGGCCTATCATAATTGAATGCGTATACAAAATTTTGAGTCTTTGCTGTTGACCGTTGAGGAGTCCCCTCATCGGGAGCCAACCCAGGGTACATCAGCCATGTCATAGTGAAACTTGGAAGGGGCTGTCATAATTGAATGCGTATACAAAATTTTGAGTCTCTGCTGTTGACCTTTGAGGAGTCCCGTCATCGGGAGCCAACCCAGGGTACATCAGCCATGTCATGATGGAATTTGGTAGGAGCTATCATAATTGAATGCGTATACAAAATTTTGGGTCTCTGCTGTTGACCGTTGAGGAGTCCCCTCATCGGGAGCCAACCCAGGGTAGATCAGCCATGTCATAGTGAAACCTGAAAGGGCCTATCATAATTGAATGCGTATACAAAAGTTTGAGTCTGCTGTTGACCGTTGAGGAGTCCCCTCATCAGGAGCCAACCCAGGGTACATCAGCCATGTCATAGTGAAACTTGGAAGGGGCTGTCATAATTGAATGCGTATACAAAATTTTGAGTCTCTGCTGTTGACCTTTGAAGAGTCCCCTCATCGGGAGCCAACCCAGGGTACATCAGCCATGTCATGATGGAATTTAGTAGGAGCTATCATAATTGAATGCGTATACAAAATTTTGGGTCTCTGCTGTTGACCGTTGAGGAGTCCCCTCATCGGGAGCCAACCCAGGGTAGATCAGCCATGTCATAGTGAAACCTGAAAGGGCCTATCATAATTGAATGCGTATACAAAATTTTGAGTCTTTGCTGTTGACCGTTGAGGAGTCCCCTCATCGTGAGCCAACCCAGGGTAGTACATCAGCCATGTCATAGTGAAACTTGAAAGGGCCTATCATAATTGAATGCGTATACAAAATTTTGAGTCTCTGCTGTTGACCGTTGAGGAGTTCCCTTATCGAGAGCCAACCCAGGGTACATCAGCCATGTCATGATATAATTTGGAAGGAGCTATCATAATTGAATGCGTATACAAAATTTTGGATCTCTACTGTTGACCGTTCAGAAGTCCCCTCATCGGGAGCCAACCCAGGGTACATCATCCATGTCATAGTAAAACTTAGAAGAGGCTATCATAATTAAATGCGTATACAAAATTTTGAGTCTCTGCTGTTGACCGTTGAGGAGTTCCCTCATCGGGAGCCAACCCAGGGTAGATCAGCCCTGTCATGGTGAAACTTGGAAGTTGCTATCATAAATGAATTCGTATACAAAATGTTGGGTCTCTGCTGTTGACCGTTGAGGAGTCCTCTAGTCAGGAGCCAACGCTGGGTGGACGGATTTCAACCACAATCTGCTCAATTTCAATCAAATTTCAGCTCAATCGGATGAAGCGTTTCGGCGCTCACAGAAGTGCGTACACAAAAGGAAAATGCCCAACACTGCGTGCGGATAGGTAGTTAGTCCATCATCAGATGCTGGGCATCACACAAGGTTATAGTTTTTGTCAAGACAAATCAAACGAGCCCAAACATGACAGGTTTATCGTGTGCACAAGGTTATAGTTTTTGTCAAGACAAATCAAACGAACCCAATAATGCCTTTTTTAATATTGAGATTCTAAGGAATACTTTGATGAAGTTTTACCTAAATCGGTTCAGCTGTTTTTGAGCAAAATCAAAACATACAGAAATACATACATACCTACATATACTGCCCTCAAGAATTGTTTATAGTAGTATAGATAAACAACCTAACAATCAATCATTCTTACTGTTACGTTAAAAAATAATTATTTACAACGCTGTCCACGCTCAGTGAGGCAGCAAAGATTTTGAAAGCTTTTTATTGGTATCGCGGATTCGCGAACAATGCCGCCTTCACTTTAAAGGGCGATATAATATGTCTTTTCGCAGAAGTCCGCGCTCACCCCTTGCCTTCCTGGCACAGAGACAATAGGCGTTGCTGGTCGGTTTTACAACACTATTGCGCCATTGTTCACATACGGGTTAACTTTTCGAAGAAGTAAATCTGAAGTGCGCCCTGTCATAAAGACGACCTCGCTTTCTCTGAAAGGACTATAACATTTCAAAAAAACCCAGCCATTACCCCTTGCCCGTTTAGGAAGACAATAGATGTCGTCGCACCAAGTAACAACGCTATTTCGCCGTTAATTGTTTATGACTTAAAAGGAAAAATACGAGCGGGACCTTGCCCAAATGGAGCTTTAAAAAAGAGACAATAATGCGGCCGCTATAGGCGCGCCCTAATCCTTATGATTAATTTAGTTATCAGATAATTGATCTATGATAATTATATTATAATATAGGATAAGGTTATCAAACGGTCTGCGAGAAAAATAGCTTGACACCTTATTATTATTTAGCTAATTAATGTAAGCTTGATTGTTAGTATAAGATAACATAAATTACTAAGTAAATATATACTAACATATAATAAAATATCTCATTTAAGCGTTTAATTAAAGTACATAGTAAATTGGGGTGATTACATTAATTAATTTTGTAATTAGGGTTATATGGTAATTAACTTTAATCTATGGTAATCTGAATCACCATATCACTGAATTGAGTGGTTAGTTATAAGTAGGGATAATTATAAAATTAAGTAGACATAATTAAACATTTAGTAATGTATTTAAGTGCACTGCTATCTATGAGTATATTGGCATACCATTTTGGAAAGGGCCGTTACCCTTTTAGATCCTTTTACCAATAAGCGAAGGTGTGAAATCGTTCCGGCCAGTTAAAAGCATGGACATGGCGTTTAAGGGGCGGAATGATTTTTTTTGTAAACAGTAAGAAAAGCGAAGGATGCCATTTTTAGTTAGTTGCAAAAGAGAGCTGAGACGGGCGGGCACCTTTTCGGGCGTTATGGACCGACGTCAACGCGAGATCCATGTAATCGCGCGCTCGTAGGGCAATGAGCCCATAAAGTATTCATTAATAATAAGTATTTTGATAATACATACAAGTTAGAAAAATAAATGTGCTTTAATTGCCGACAAGCCGTGGAAGTTAAAGTGTCGTCAGTCAGCAGCCGGAAAATCGAGGAAGCTACACTGCCGAGGCCAACCTGGCTGAAATAAAGGGTGCTGTAGACCACGAAAGAGGGTGAGTTACATATATTATTACAGTCCACTGGGGACTTGCCCTGAGGCATCCGAAAAGTCACACACTCTTCGCTGATAGAACACTTACCTTTGGTGGCACCATTGAATTGAACATTATAAAATCAATTTTGGCACCCACGACTGACTTCCCACCGACAAGTGCTTAGCTTATTGTTGGTGTGCGTCTGTGTGAGTGCGTTCGTTTCGATCGTTTGTACGTAGCTTCCATACTGGTTAGCTCTGTCTACTGTGGCGCCGCCGCCGTATGCATCGTATTTCCCCCTCTGCGAGACGTGTTTATTTACGGCGAAATTTGTATCAGTGTTGTATGGCAATGTATGAGAACGTGTCCATGTCCATTAAGTCTGTGGTCCATGTTACAGGACGTGTTCACGGCGGACAATTATTGAGTTAGGTACCTTGAATTTGTTTACAAATATACACGTCTACGGCGAAAAAACCGTGCGATGGACAAGAGGTCACGTTTCCTTCTACCGCGCGGCTAACACGCCGTACATATAAAAAACGTGCCGCGGACAATAGGAGTAATAGAGTTTGTATAAAAATACTCGTTACAAACGTGTCGATACTTATTTAGGTATCGATAATGCAAAATGTAATCCTGCAAACTGTGTCTGCAACTATTTATATGATAAGTCCTATTAAGTCTGTGTAATGGTGCACAGACTTAATAGGGACTTGTAATGGTGTAACAGTGGGCGGCCACTTCCATAGAAAGAAAATTTGTATGGAGCGTAAGACTATAAAAGCGGCAACTTAACCATGCCACAATAACACGGAATGCGGTTGTCAGCCTGCGAGACGCGTCTGCCCAATTAAGCGCGGGTCAAACCGGATGCAGCGCGGCACAGCACAGCACAGCACAACACAGCATACGACGTTGGATATGTATGAAATGCTTTGTAAGAAGCCAGACCAGATGCGCGTCGGCGTCTACGAACGGCATTGCGCAGGCAAACCAAGCAGTGACAAACCTAGCGTGCAGCGCGGCGCGAATGCGTCAGGCGGTCCGGCCACGTCACACGCGCTCCGTGCCTTGATGACGTTGTATAATGGGCTGTCTCCTAGATCATGACACACAGCGTGCGTCGACGTGCAGCGCTGCGCGTCTTTCATCCGCCGGTTGTATTTATTTACAAACAAATTCGCAATGGACGCGGTAATTAAAGAAAAACTGCTTGAAATTGTAAGAAAACATAAATGTATTTACGAGCCAAGTGATAAAAACTATAAAAATGTGGACTACACATCTTTATTGTGGCAAAATATTGGAACACAGCTGAATATTGATGGTAAGTACTACCTAAATATTAAAAATATTTTGATTCGTTTTTCACTGATTGAAATACGAAACAAATTTTTCACGTATAGCAAACGCTGAATTTGGTGATCTTTGGTTAGTACAACTCAAGGGAATTAGTGCATCTTGAGACATCGTATTTAGGTCTTTCTCTTCTGGGATTTGCAACATAGTTCCGTATTTTATTCGCACATAATTATGCAAACGGCACGCAGCTTTAACTATATGAATAGATGTTTCGACGGAACACTCCATTTGCTTGTGAAAATTCGCCATTTATTTGTTAATATGCCAAAAGTATTCTCCACAACGCGCCGAGCCCGGCACAGCCTGTAATTATAGTTTCTCTTTCTTATGTCATGAATTGTTGATAGTCTAGGAAAAGGCCTCATAAGGTAAGTTTGCAACGCGAACCCTTCGTCGCCTATTAACACGTGGGGTACGGGATCATCCATACCAGGTAGCGGCTTCGGTGGTAGTAGTATATTTCCATGAATATACTCGCGATAAAAAGCAGAATTTTCAAATATATTACTATCACTGTGACGGCCATAACTGCCAACATCTATTACAGTGAACTTATAGAACGGATCTGCGATTGCTAGTAGCACTATTGAAAAGTATTACTTGTAACAGAAATAGTTAGAACCACTATTAGCGGGGCACCGTATTCTGACATGTTTCCCATCCACGCTTCCAACACAATTAGGAAAATTCCATAAATCTCTGTAGCCCAATTCCGATTTCTTCCATATTTCTTCAGTTGGATTAGGCATATATATCGGCTGTAGATTTTTCCAAATGGCCTTTGACACTTCCTCAACAATCAGAGAAACAGTGCTTCGGTCGACTCTATACGAAAATGAGATCGTGAGAAATGCGTCCCCAGTTCTTATATACCTGAAAGAAAAATATACTAGGTATAAATTATTAAAATAAAAATATTAATATTTTTATGACGTCAGAGTTGATCCCATAGTGAAAGTTGTTCATAGTCATTGATAGAACACCTTCAGAAAATTTGCGCACTGTTAAAAAAGTTTCCCTGTATACAGGCAATTCATTATTATGGATTTTTTTTAAATTTATTATATGTGTTTTTACAGGAGAAATGGCAAAGAAATTATGGCGGTCTCTAAGAGATGGTTATATGCGGTACAAACGACTTAAGAAACAGCAAACAGGCTCTGAAAGGAAGAACATTCAATATGTATGAAGTAAACAGATGTCATTCATCGACGGGTCTCTAGTATTACGACCTACGGACACGAATATTGTAACAGATATAAATACACACTCAGAGAACAGCAACGAGTTTGACACTACTGACTCATCTATCCCATTACCTTCTACTTCCTCGTCCATAACAGGACCATCAAGGATGCCTGAAAATGTGGACACGTCACCTCTTTCCACGCCATCGCTTCAGCCGAGAATAACGTCTCAGCCGATGACAACGCAGCCGCTAGTACGTCCACGTTCATCAGTTTGAAAAAGAAATATTAGTAATGCCGAGGAAAGAGAAGATAAGATTTTACAGTATCTGAATAACAAGGAAGCCAGAAAACAATTGGATGGCACAGATTATTTGTTTATGAGCTATGCAGATACATTTAAAAAGCTACCAAAAAAAAGCAAACAGAGTTAAAACTGGAACTTGCAAAACTCTTTGCAAACGCTGAATTAGATGTACTGCAAAATGTTCAAGAAGAAAGAATGTCCGTAGTCGTGTTATCACCGGGTTATTCAATTGTATCCCATGAATCAGATAGTGCAATGCTGTCTGAAATATCTCTAGAGACGGTTCTGGCAGATCCTAACAATGAAACGGCTCCATCAGAAGAATTCAGTCAAATTTTGTGAATAAGTAAATTAATAAGTAAATTAATAAGTATTCTTAAGAAGCAATTTTTTGACTGTATTAGGTTAAACATATTTTATAATTATATTAATAATAATAATAAACAATTTTTCATAAGAAAGGCGAGCTTAAAATATTTTGTCACAAACCTAAGGCATATGGCGAGTCTTTCCCTCGTGGAAATAGGTTTCCGGTAGTTTGTGGTCTGCTTCAATATGTCAGGTCTTATTAATTCATGTAACTCCTCAAAAGAGGCCTGAGACATATGCAAGTACCAGTAATATCGGTCTTCATACGATTCCAGTTCTCGGCAAAGACGATTATATTCGCTGTTCTCGTCTCTTTTTTTATTAATATCGTGCACCCACTGTCTTTTTCTTTTTTTGGAATAATTTATTGTAAGAAGTAACAGATCTTCATCAGATGAGCTACTTTCCATCTTCCTTCAGAAACTGCGGAGCTGCAGATATATAATTATCGAAATAACTGCAGAAACGTCTTCACTTTCCAAGAATGGCTTGTCGTACCTATGCTGCAACGAGCTGCGCAGCAACGCACTCCGCTGCATCTGGTGTGACATAGGCAGTGCGTTGCAGCAGTTGTGTCGTGGCCAGTGTGACCTCATGCGCAACGCGCTGCAACGCAACGCGCTGCTCTGCGACGCAGACGCATCCGGTTTGACCCGCGCCACAGTAGAAACATGAGCAGTACGGAAACTAAGCCCATTTTTTAAAATAAATACCTACTCTCCATTGGAGCGCTAGGGTTGTCAATCTTTATTTTTTGTAAAAATGATGTTATTTTTAATTATTAATAAAATCATTTGGGGTACGATGACAATGCATTTTTATGGCATGATTATGACCTGATTTTACAGCCAAGATCGGCTCCTGACGAGGATACTTTTCCTCTGTCAACAGCAAAGACACACAATTTTGTGTACGCATTCAATTATGATAGCAACTTCCAAGTTTCAGAATTACATGGCTGATGTACCCTGGGTTGGCTCCCAACGAGGGAACTCCTCAACGGTCAACAGCAGAGACTCAAAATTTTGTATACGCATTCAATTATGATAGGCCCTTTCAAGTTTCACTATGACATGGCTGATGTACCCTGGGTTGGCTCCCAACGAGGAAACTCCTCAACGGTCAACAGCAGAGACTCAAAATTTTGTATACGCATTCAATTATGATAGGCCCTTCCTCTCTGCTGTTGACCGTTGAAGAGTCCCCTCATCGGGAGCCAACCCAGGGTACATCATCCATGTCATAGTGAAACTTAGAAGAGTCTATCATAATTGAATGCGTATACAAAATTTTGAGTCTCTGCTGTTGACCGTTGAAGAGTCCCCTCATCGGGAGCCAACCCAGGGTACATCAGCCATGTCATAGTGAAACTTGAAAGGGCCTATCATAATTGAATGCGTATACAAAATTTTGAGTCTCTGCTGTTGACCGTTGAGGAGTTTCCTCGTTGGGAGCCAACCCAGAGTACATCAGCCATGTCATAGTGAAACTTGAAAGGGCCTATCATAATTGAATGCGTATACAAAATTTTGAGTCTCTGCTGTTGACCGTTGAGGAGTTTCCTCGTTGGGAGCCAACCCAGGGTACGTCAGCCATGTTATGGTGGAATTTGGAAGGAGCTATCATAATTGAATGCGTATACAAAATTTTAGATCTCTGCTGTTGACCGTTGAGGAGTCCCCTCATCGGGAGCCAACCCAGGGTACATCAGCCATGTCATAGTGAAACTTGAAAGGGCCTATCATAATTGAATGCGTATACAAAATTTTGAGTCTCTGCTGTTGACCGTTGAGGAGTTTCTTCGTTGGGAGCCAACCCAGGGTACATCAGCCATGTCATAGTGAAACTTGAAAGGGCCTATCATAATTGAATGCGTATACAAAATTTTGAGTCTCTGCTGTTGACCGTTGAGGAGTTTCCTCGTTGGGAGCCAACCCAGGGTACATCAGCCATGTCATAGTGAAACTTGAAAGTGCCTATCATAATTGAATGCGTATACAAAATTTTGAGTCTCTGCTGTTGCCGTTGAGGAGTTTCCTCGTTGGGAGCCAACCTAGGGTACATCAGCCATGTCATACTGAAACTTGAAAGGGCCTATCATAATTGAATGCGTATACAAAATTTTGAGTCTCTGCTGTTGACCGTTGAGGAGTTTCCTCGTTGGGAGCCAACCCAGGGTACATCAGCCATATGTCATAGTGAAACTTGAAAGGGCCTATCATAATTGAATGCGTATACAAAATTTTGAGTCTCTGCTGTTGACCGTTGAGGAGTTTCCTCGTTGGGAGCCAACCCAGGGTACGTCAGCCATGTTATGGTGGAATTTGGAAGGAGCTATCATAATTGAATGAGTATACAAAATTTTAGATCTCTGCTGTTGACCGTTGAGGAGTCCCCTAATCGGGAGCCAACCCAGGGTAGATCAGCCATGTCATGGTGAAACTTGGAAGTTGCTATCATAAATGAATGCGTATACAAAATATTGGGTCTCTGCTGTTTACCGTTGAGGAGTCCTCTAGTCAGGAGCCAACGCTGGGTGGACGGATTTCAACCACAATCTGCATGCCAAATTTCAGCTCAATCGGATGAAGGGTTTCGGCGCTCACAGAAGTGCGTCCACAAAAGAAAAATGCCCAACACTGCGTGCGGATAGGTAGTTAGTCCATCATCAGATGCTGGGCATCACACAAGGTTATAGTTTTTGTCAAGACAAATCAAACGAGCCCAAACATGACAGGTTTATCGTGTGCACAAGTTTATAGTTTTTGTCAAGACAAATCAAACCAACCCAATAATACCTTTTTTAATACTGAGATTCTAAGGAACACTTTGATGAAGTTTTACCTAAATCGGTTCAGCTGTTTTTGAGCCAAATCAAAACATACAGAAAGACTTACATACATATACTGCCCTCAAGAATTTTATATAGTAGTATAGATAAGCAACTTAACAATCAATCATTCTTACCTTTGGTGGCACCATTGAATTGAACACTATAAAATCAATTTTGGCACCCACGACTGACTTCCCCCCGAAGATTGCTTAGCTTATTGTTGAAGCGTGCGTCTGTGTGAGTGCGTTCGTTTTGATCGTTTGTACGTAGCTTCCGTACTGCTTAGCTCTTTCTACTGTGCCCGCGCTTTATCCGCGAGCTGCCCAATTATCCGCGTCTGCCCAATTATCCCAATTATCCGCAAGCAATTATTGTCTTTGCTCTGACCATACATACTGCGCATACGCACGCATAGCGTCCGCACTCCGCTTCCGCTCTGCTGTCAGTCGTGAGTGTTATCAAAGTGTTATGTGCGTTGTTTGCTTACCGTTTGCGTCGCTCGTGTTTTACGTCTTACCGGCTTCGTTTTGGGTTTTTCGAGTTTTGTGCCGCCTCTCGGAAAGTGACGATGTATAAGAAATGTGTAGTTTGCGGACTAATTAGGCGCAAGAGAGAAGACATTTTCATGTCGAGATTCCCTTTGGATGAGAAACGGTAAGCTGGAATTTTGGAATGCTGGAAGCAGAAAACGCGTTAATATTTTTTCATGGTAATATTTTTTATAATATTCATTCTTTGTTATATCCAAATACGAGTGTATGCTATGTTCTAAAGTACTTACATTAATAAACCTTTCATTCTTTGTTATATCCAAATACGAGTGTAAGCTATGTTCTAAAGTACTTACATTAATAAACCTTATGCTTTATTCGTAATTTTGTTTTTATCGATTTATTAATATGTATCCGATGGGGGAGGATTTTTGTTCCCCATTTATCGATATCGATAAAAATGCCACGAGCGGTTTTACCGATATCGATAAATGGGATGATTAATGATTAACTATTGCATTGGCCAGATGTTGCCATTTTGCAAGACCAGAAGGTTGCCATTCTACTAAAACCAGAGTGTTGAAAAAAGAGTGACAGACACGCTCTACAAAACGGGTCCCATCAAACTTGCAGAAGGCAAATTTGCAGACGGCAATCTTGCAGACGGCATTCTTGCAGGCGGCAGTTTTGCAGAAGGCAATCTTGCAGAAGGCAGTTTTGCAAATGTCAAAATGACCTAACCTAACCTAACAGAAAAACTTGAAACATTTTTTTTAATGTTTAGTTTGATGTATAAAAGTCATCCACTACAAGGATGCCGGTAATTAATGTCACTTCGATTTTAGGGAAAGAAAAACCTAACCTAACCTAACCTAACAGAAAAACTTAAAAACTGTACTGAAGGTTGCCGCCTGCAAGGTTGCTTCCTGCAAGGTTGCCTCCTGCAAATCTGCCCTCAACAAATTTGTACCTGTCAAAAGTGACATTTGTGCAAAATTGCCGCATGCAAAACTGGCGCCCCCCTACAAAACATCGAGACGGTTGGCTGCAATGCGATTTTTGTACTGTTGGCTATATTATACTCTTCAATACAAACAAAAGATCAAATGTACTGAGTTCCGCATCTTATTTATATGATCAGTGATGGTGTAAGTGCTGCAACCGTGCTGCAACCGATTGTGAACCGATTTGACAGGACGTGTAGTGGAAGCGCAGTGGTTATATTATTATCAATTATTATGATCAATGCGTGTTGGTAGCGATCATTATTAATTATCTTCGGCAGGGATCAAGTCCCTATTAAGTCTATGCAGAGATCAGTCAGGTGGTGGTAATAATATCGATTTAAAATGTAATTCATGTCGCGCCATTTTCGTATGAATCTGTTTTACCGAACAAAGTGGTAGCAAACATGACTTATCTCGACTGATTTTTTAGGCCGGGGGCCTCTGCGCCATGTTATCGCGTTTTGCTAATACTGGTGTCACACCAACGGGAAACGTCAATGCCCATCATATTGTGTTAATTATAAATTTCATGAGTGTAAATATTTATAACATGAATATATTTTATCATTACCGAATGAAGTAAAAAAGGCGGACTTTTTAAATATGTTTAGATGGATTCTATAATAACCCATTAGGGTTTCCTTTTTCTTTTTATTTTTTTCGATTGTTATTTTAAATGCTAATAATTCCATTATACGTCGCCAAGCATCATTTTCTGATGCACGATTCTTGTTATTTATATGATCAGTGATTCTTGTAACTTTCGTGTCTAGGATCCCACAAATATGGCTCTGTTTCCAAAATTTCGAAAAACGCTAACTTTCTCATTAGTCCACTCCATATAATATCGAAGACAAACACATGTGATCCCGTCGCGATCACGGTGCACAATGAAAAATGTAGTGTGACCGCTTCAACGCAATAATTCTCTCATTAAATCTTTGATGTACCGCCACTCGAGCTATCGCCTAACGTCAAACGGCGATGTGAATGTCATTGTAAAATTAATGCGATAAAAAGGTCCGACACACTGGGCCTACGTACGCAACATACGCAACGCATGATGACATCTGGCCCTTGAATTTAAATAGAAGCAGACACTTATCCCTTGCAACGTTGCGTAGGATAAGTGTGTCTACTTTCATTCAAATACAAGGTCCAAATGTCATAATGCGTTGCATACGTTGCGTACGTCGGACTAGTGTGCCGGACCTTATAGTCGTGGCTACACCAACGTTAAACGTCCATCATAGCGATAATTAACGGTGTTTCCCGTGAGTGTGGCCCCAGCGTATCACATAATAACCTGGGTCATGGTATTTTGGAGCATAGCCTAACTGTTTTGTTTGCCGAGTCGTTTAGATAACTTTCCCCGCATTCGCTTGCAGGGGGCCGGGGGGACAATATTATTCATCGCGTCTATTGTAGAGGAAATTTAAAAGCAGGGGATTTATTAGGTATTGCTACCTCGCCTATTTAAAAAAAAAAGAAAAAACACCACTAAATTTGATCGTTTAAATGCTAAATCTGATAGAAAACTGCATTTTGATCTTATTTTTGTTTTTTAAATTTTAAATTAGTTTTTACGTTGGTTTTTAAAAAAAACTAACCTAACCTACTGACATAGAGGTGTTTATGAATTGTTTAAAAAAAATACTTAACCTACCAAAATGTAGGTGTTTGACACTTCTTTAATTGCTATATCTCTCTTTTTTTAGTAAGTCCGAACTCCGATCAAAGATTATTGCAGTTTCGGAATAAGTGTTGTGAATATAGTTTGGTGACGTTAAAAAATCAACAATGTAGAACTAGTAGCAATAATTAATAAATACCTAAAGCAGACTTCTGGAATCAGCTGTAATAGTTGTTGCTTAGAAATAAGTGATACATTAGAATTTAGGCTGGTGTAATTGTCTCCCGTAGCTTGAATCCGTCACACCTAATCTCATGTCAGGTGGAATAACATCACTACGCCATGTCATTTGTTTTTGTATATCTGGCAATATTAATGTTAAAAGCTCTTCATATTCGCTCTCTGAACAACAATATTTTTATATATCCAATATTTTAAATAAATCTGTAAAATCTGCTTTATATAAATATTTTAAGCCCAAATTTATCTTCAATTTGCAATTTTGG
Organism: Micropterix aruncella; assembly: GCA_944548615.1. Taxonomy (NCBI): domain Eukaryota; kingdom Metazoa; phylum Arthropoda; class Insecta; order Lepidoptera; family Micropterigidae; genus Micropterix; species Micropterix aruncella. Next base: position 16,148,522 of record OX155958.1, read on the forward strand.
ATAGATGTTGAAAGAACGTCGCCGTAGGTAGGGTATAACACGAAATCTATTTCTATTTCTTCTGCCAAGAACTAAATCCACTATTGCCAAAACCGTGGACACGTCTTCCTCGGAACTCATTTTAAATAGATAAGTTACTAACAAAAATATTCTATACTCGAAAATCTCAGTGGCCAGCGCAGTTTGCTAAACATGTTAGCAAAACAATATTTTGTTCATAACATGGCACAGCGTAACACCCGGCTTTAAGCTTCCGGTTTCTGCAGTTGTTCACACTGATCATATAAATAAGATGCGGAACTCAGTGCATTTGAATCGAACATTGTACCTAAGAGTATACAGCCAACAGTACAAAAATCGCATTGCAGCCAACCGTCTCGATTTGTGTAAAATGTGTCTTGTCACACTCTTTTTTCAACACTCTGGTTTTAGCAAAATGGCAACCCTCTGGGTCAATGCGATAGTTAGTCTCCGAATCATCGATATCGATAAAAACGCCACGAACCAGCTAGCCCACCCCCACAGATACAGTCGAAGACCCATACTTGGGACAGTTTGTAACAGCAAGGTTAGTATGTAACTGCAGCGCCAGTATGTAACTGCCAGGTTCCAATACGTAACCGCTGGGTTGGACCTGGTTATACCTAATCGTGGAATAACCACGAACAGAAATCGAGTGCAGGAAGTATAATTTAATGCCGAAGCCAATAAACATCAAAACTAAATTTCAGAAAAAATTGGACGCCACAGCTTTTTAAAGGTTAAAGCTGAAACTAAAAAAAACCAGCACTCGATACCAAAAAAATTAAGCACAAGATTTAACAGGGTGGGTAAGTCTCACAAGTTTGTCACTGGTTTTGCCCGGAGGTAGCAATTCTTCCTTCAGCTGTAAAAAAAGAAATGAGAACACGTTGCTTCTTTTCAGAGTTCTTTAATCCGCTACTCCACGGGCACAGCAAAACGAAGAAGGTGCAAGGCACACGATGTATAAATCACTTCACAGCACAGCAGTATATGGATATCTTCCAAAAGTTGACAGTAGGTAGGTCCGGAATTTGAATCTCCGATTTCAAAACTGCTCCAAGAAGCAGGCCGCCACGCTACGGCAGTTGAGGCTTTACAGGTGTATTATTGATAGAAAATGGTATAAAAATAGAGGTGCTCGTCGCCCGTCAGAAAAGAACTACATGAATTAAAAACTGCGCCGCGCTATACTCGTCGGCAGCGACGCCGATCCTCAGCTCTTACGCCTGCGCTTCCACACTCCAAAATCCCAAAAGAATGCCAGTTTTGCAGGGCGCAAGTACGACCCCCAAAGACAAAAGTGATGTCACCTTTTGACGTTTCCGCCTAAACCAACGAGAATAGAGACGTCATTGCCGTAACCGTAGCGTTCGACACCTTCTTAAACGTCAGAAAACGGTTTTTACGACTTTTACAGTCGACTTTTAAGTCAAGTTGTGACTTAATTACGACGTTACGAAAATGAAGCAGAAAACGTCGGAAAAATAGTAGAGACGCCAGAAAACGTGTGCAAATGACACCGAAACATGTAATTACCTGGATCTGCACACGGAAAAGCATGAATCGCGAAAGAAATGTCACAAAAAAAGCAGTTTTTGTTACAGCCCCCCTTCCAAAAAGAAATCGGAAGAGCCAACGAACGATTTCAAATGAATCGTCCCGATTCTAGCTCCACTCTCAAGGGTTAACAAAAACGCCACAACGTCTATAACAGTGTATAAGACAGGAAAAAAAATATACTCTTCTAAACCAAATGACCAAGCTACCTTCAATAAGGGTAAACAAGTCTACAAAAACATACAAATAAATAAACAAAATCTTCCCGTTAACTAAAGTGGAAACCCTGGTAGGTAAGTTCTGCAGAGGTCAACTGCCATTTGAAAACTCTCCACTTTCCCGTAGAGAACAAAAAACTACTTCAACAACAAAACTACTGCTTACCATGGAAGCACAAAGCCCATGTAAAAGAAAAACCACAAAACCTGGTGTCCTAAACAACCGTAATAAACCACCCCTCCTACTGAAGGAACACCAACAACGTCCAATAATCAAACCAAATACTGGCTGTGGACAAAAGAAACCGATGACTATATTGTTAGACCACGACAGAACTAATACCTCCTCCGGTATTTGAAAAATGTCCAATACTACCTTTCATACCATCACCTTGCATACTTCCCTCTCATGACATAAATTCAATCTACAGTGTTGCTAGACAGGTTTACTAGCAAGACTGATCTCAAACGAAATGATTTCAGTGATAGTAACCACTCGGTACTACACCTTTGTAAGGAACACATTTTTAAAGTCGATCTAGTCGAACTCATAAAGACAACTTTCCGAAGAATGTTAACGAGAGACATAAAAATTACACAAATTACTTAGACCCTTTAGGATTTAATTTGAAATCCTTAATATGCCAAGAGCCAATATTCTTTCCCTGAGCATTAACCAACTCGTATACCAGAGCCGACAGTTTCTTGACTATCCGACATTTTTCATAACGTGGGGCAAACTTTGAAATAAAATAATTCCCCGCATTGCTCAAGAAGTACGTTTTCTTGTAAACCGTATCGCCCACCTCAAACTCCGCAGGACGGTGTTTACGGTCATAATACGTTTTATTGTGAGCATGCGCATTATCAAGTTTCTTCCTCACGGTATGAAAAACACCGGAAAGTTCGCTCAGATCTTGAGCGTAGGACAAACGACTGCCAAAAAGGACCTCAGCTTGGGACTCAGGAGATTGAGTATAAAACGAACCGTCTAAGATAGGTTCTCGACCATGAACCAAGAAGAAAGGACTGAAACCCGTAGCCTCCGAAACGGCCGAATTGATCGCCATCTGAATGGCAGAAAGGTGGAGGTCCCAAGAGCGATGGTCGTTTTTTACAGACAACGCCAACGCCGTGACAACTCCTCGATTCTGCCTCTCAGTTGGATTGACCTGAGGGCAATACTTTGGATTTAGGTAAACCTTAGGTATCCGATACTTGGACATTAGTTCGGTAAACTCTTTTCCAATAAATTGTTTTCCGTTGTCGGAAATAACATACTGAGGGACACCAAAACGCAGGAAAACCTCATGCTCCATGATACGACTCACGATTTTGCTAGTAGCCCTCTTTAAAGGGAAAAGCAAACAGTATTTACTGAAACAACAAGTAACTACTAGTATGTGAATATTCCGATCTCTCGTCATCGGATAGGGACCCAACAAATCGACGGAGACCATCTGGAAAGGGAAAGAACAAGACTTTGGATTGCCTAACTGACCCAAAGGAGAAATATTTGGGTGTTTATACTGTTGGCAAGTTTCACATTGGGAAATGAATTTGACCACATCTCCGTGCAAATTCGGCCAAAAATAGCGCATTGCTAGGCGACGATGCGTTTTAAAAACCCCAAAATGCATAGACAGATCGGACGCATGGTTATCGTGTATAAGCTTCTCTCGGAGAGGTAAGGGTACCACTAACTTCCAGTCATAAGCGCTGGTGAGCTGGTACTTTCCCTTCGTGTAGCGATACAACTCCGCGTCCTTAATCTGGTAATTAGGGTAAGCGGCAGGGTTATTAGATACCGCTTGGAACAAATCGTTGTACCAAGGATCGGCGACCACAGAAACAGATGAAACGGGCAGCAAACGCGATAACGCATCAGGAACCACATTTTCGACGCCTTTCTTATGGACGATCTCAAAGTCAAAGGCGGACAGCCGAATACCCCATCTGGCCAAACGGCCAGTTGGGTTCTTCAGACTCAAAAACCACAGAAGACTGGCATGATCCGTGAAGATTTTGACTTTGGGGCCGCCCTCTAAGTAGCCGCGAAAATGCTCGATTGCATGAATCACGCTTAGGGCCTCCCGTTCGGTAGCAGAGTATCGCGTTTCAGCGGGTAAGAGAGTCCTACTCGTGAAAGCGATGGGATGTTCTACGCCATCCACTGTCTGGGTAAGTACGCCGCCTAAACCGTACAACGATGCGTCGCAGTGTAACGCAAATGGCTTTGTATAGTCCGGACAAGCTAGTATCGGACTAGAAATTAGAGCTGACTTCAATTTTTGAAAGGCCTCTTCCGCTTCTGGTGACCACGAAAATGCGGGAGCACCTTTGCGGGTACTGGTCAAACGTGACAGAGGAGCAGCAATACAGGAGAAATTTCGGATAAACCGACGATACCAACCGGCCATCCCAAGGAAAGTTTTAACCAACTTAGGCGAACTAGGAGTCGGAAAGTCTAATATACATTGTACCTTTTCGGGATCGGTATGTAGACCATGAGAGTCTACTACATACCCTAGGTACTTAAGTTCTCGACGAAAAAATTGACACTTTTTGAAATTAATCGTTAGGTTCGCATAAACGAGACGATCTAACACTCGGTTTAACAAGGAAATATGCTCTTCGAAAGTTGAAGAGACAATAACGATATCATCCAGGTAACAAAATACTTTGTTATCGAACGACGGGTCGAACAACTGATCAGCGAGCCGTTGCATGCAGGCAGGAGAATTGCGCATGCCGAACGGACAGACTTGCATAGCAAAGAAACCACGTCCAGGAACCGTAAAACTGCACTTTTCCTGAGAGGCCGGATCTAAGGGGATTTGCCAAAAGGCGGCCGACAAGTCGATGGAAGACAAGTAGTTAGCGTCTCGTAAACTGTCCAGGATGGTAGTAATTCTCGGAAGAGGGTACGCATCCGGCTTCGTTATCGAGTTGAGCTTCCTACTATCCAGACAAAATCTTAAAGTCCCATCGGACTTCGGAACAAAAATTGTTGGGTTATTCCAACCCCCTTTGCTAGGTTTAATAACTCCTAACTCTAGCATACGATCAACTTCCTCATTTAACAATGCTAAACGAGCGGGAGACATGGGATAATACCGCTGTTTCACCGGTGGATGATTACCCGTGTCGATAACCTGGGATATTAAATTAGTTCGACCAAGACCCTTAACGTCTGTCGAAACTTTTTGAAAACCATCGATCATTTTGTTTGCTAAGGACTGCTGATTCTCAGTCAGAGAAGCGAAAGGATGCAAAACCCTCACTTCGCTGACTGAATGCCAACTAACATCACTATCCTCAAACCTAACGAACTTCACAATTTCCGGAGCCAAATCAAATTGTCGGACAAAGTCCATGCCTAATATAAGAGAAGTGCCAATATCCGGAGCCACAACCGCTCGGATCACTTGACAACGATTATTAAATTTGAAAGGCAAAGACATATAACCGATCGTCCTAACCGTACTAGAATTTGCGGTGCTTAAAGTCCAAGACGAAGTCTTGTGCAGGGTATACCCGATCTCAATTAAATGTCGATGTGAGTCGGCACCCAAAATTGTGACGCTCGAACCAGTGTCAAGCAAGCCACAAACCGCAATATCACCCAACGCAACATCTAAAAATGGACGACGGTTGTCTTTTTCCTTTTCGAACAAGGCAGAGACAGAGTGAACAAACGCATTCACTCTGTCTCGGTTCTCGAGTTTTTTGAATCGGCCGAAGTAGAATTGGGAGAATTATTTCCTTTGGAACAATCCGGACAAGTTGTCACGGTAAAATTAAATTTACCGCAACGGTAACAGTACTTGGAGTGCCCGTGATGTGAACCCCTCTGGTAACCACTATACGCTCCTCGAGGACCACCCGCATTATGCGGTTTGCCTCGGGAGTAACCACCTCGGTGAAAACCACCCCGATTGCTCGAACCTCTATGGGATTCTTGAGTACGAGTGGATAAAGAATCAACAGCGGACACTGTGCACTGATGAAGATGTTCCTCAAGAGGAACGTCCGTACCATTATTACCGGAACCAGTACAATCGACAGAGTGAACTGCTCTAGACGCAGAAGGCTTGGCTTTTGAAAGTGCCTGCAGGTTAGCATTATACTCATTTATAGCCACATGCGTGAGTTCCTGCTGTTTCCCCACATGAAGCAGTTCTTGTATGGAATGAACAGGGATGTACGCGAAACATTGTTGCAGGTAAGGTTTTAAATTGGGTACTAAGATTGTCAGCTGCTCCGCCTCCGCCAAGGGCCTGGATAATTTATTAAAATAACCCAATACTTCCGTAACAAAAAGATGAAGAGGTTCATCCGGTCTCTGAATTCGAGCGCGAGCCTGTTTCAACATATCGCGGTCGAAGGTTTGACTGCCAAAATTTTGGCGAAGTTCTTTGGCCAACTGTGGCCAATTGTCAATCCTGGAAGCAACCGTCCTATACCAAGCGAGCGCGTGATGTTGAAACAACTCGCACGCCGATTTCAGCAACCGTGCATCAGAAATATTTCGTGCCAAACGATTTTCCTCAAGGCGTTCCAGGAATTCTACGACGCATGACTTTCCATCAAACACAAACCCTAAACTCAAAGGCCTTAACACCTGTTCATTAGTAACATCATACGGCCTGCTGACAGCGACCGGATTCCTAACCAAAACCTCGGGTTCGGAAACCGAATTACCCGTATTAGGTACACTCGAAACATTTGGAACGGCTAACGGAACAAAAAGATTATTTGATGAAACCGATGTCACCCCTAAAGGATGTACCGGCACAGGCACCTCTACCTGTACAGAAGTAGACGGCAGTAAATTTGGACTAGGAGCTCTCACAATATCTGAACACTCCTCCAGCACCTTCACGATCTCTGAAATCTCCGCCTGAAGACGTTCAAACGAAGCTGTCGGTACAACCCCAGACGTTATACGTGATACTCTATAAAAAAGATGCGTTGTTTTTGTACAAACGCGTTTAAACAAAGGTCGAGTATTGTTCTCTACCAAATCCTCGACAAATTCTTGGAGACACAAGAGTCGAATGGAACATTCGTTAAACTCTTGCTCGGGATCCAGATCCGTCGACGTGATTGAATCTGCAGGAAACTGTTTAAGCAGCGAACTAAACTGTCGGCGCATCGACTCCACAAGCGTCGGGGTAACCTCCCGAATTTTGAATTCGTAATCCAATTCTTTTTTAACTAAGTGTGAGGCAGAATAATACACAAGCACGGGGGAAGCCATCTCAACTACTTGCGTATTAAAAATATAAACAAGCAAAAAATTTAAAAGTTTTAAAAAAAAATTTTAAAAAAAAAAAAAAAAAAAACTAAAAAATTATTCACAAAAAAATAATTCACCAAAAAAAATTTTTATTTATGGTAAAAAAATCAGATATAAAAATTGTTCTGCTCAATAAAAAAAAACAAAAAAAAAACGAAATATTTTTTTTAAAATAAAAAATAAATTTAGAAAATAAATAACTAGAACGATCTGACCTCAACGATTGCTGACGAGCACCTCTATTCACCTGACACCTTTAACCAATGGAGCGGAGTATTCAATCTTCGGACCTGAAATTTACAAAAAAAACAATTTAATAAACAGTCTATAACAATCTTCGAACACGGCAAGCCTCTATCTTGTTGACGAGGCTATTTCCCGACAACCGTATCGGATTACAAATTAAAAACAAAAAATTACAAAGAAAACCGCTATACTGTACCTCGAGCTACTGTACAATGATACTAGATATTATATACAATATCTTTAAAAAACTATGTGAAAAAGAAACGGCAAGTCTGTATACAATAGAACTTTTTCGCGGTAACCGCTTAAAATATTAAATTCAAGTTACAAGAAATGTTACAGGTTAAACATTAAAGAAAACATTTAAGTAAACGCAGACGTGTCTCAAAAACTAAAGAAAGAATTACTACTTAGGCTAAAACCAGTTCTAAGGCTCCACGCTGAGCGCCAGTATATAACAGCAACGTTAGTATGTAACTGCAGCGCCAGTATGTAACTGCCAGGTTCCAATACGTAACCGCTGGGTTGGACCTGGTTATACCTAATCGTGGAATAACCACGAACAGAAATCGAGTGCAGGAAGTATAATTTAATGCCGAAGCCAATAAACATCAAAACTAAATTTCAGAAAAAATTGGACGCCACAGCTTTTTAAAGGTTAAAGCTGAAACTAAAAAAAACCAGCACTCGATACCAAAAAAATTAAGCACAAGATTTAACAGGGTGGGTAAGTCTCACAAGTTTGTCACTGGTTTTGCCCGGAGGTAGCAATTCTTCCTTCAGCTGTAAAAAAAGAAATGAGAACACGTTGCTTCTTTTCAGAGTTCTTTAATCCGCTACTCCACGGGCACAGCAAAACGAAGAAGGTGCAAGGCACACGATGTATAAATCACTTCACAGCACAGCAGTATATGGATATCTTCCAAAAGTTGACAGTAGGTAGGTCCGGAATTTGAATCTCCGATTTCAAAACTGCTCCAAGAAGCAGGCCGCCACGCTACGGCAGTTGAGGCTTTACAGGTGTATTATTGATAGAAAATGGTATAAAAATAGAGGTGCTCGTCGCCCGTCAGAAAAGAACTACATGAATTAAAAACTGCGCCGCGCTATACTCGTCGGCAGCGACGCCGATCCTCAGCTCTTACGCCTGCGCTTCCACACTCCAAAATCCCAAAAGAATGCCATTTTTGCAGGGCGCAAGTACGACCCCCAAAGACAAAAGTGATGTCACCTTTTGACGTTTCCGCCTAAACCAACGAGAATAGAGACGTCATTGCCGTAACCGTAGCGTTCGACACCTTCTTAAACGTCAGAAAACGGTTTTTACGACTTTTACAGTCGACTTTTAAGTCAAGTTGTGACTTAATTACGACGTTACGAAAATGAAGCAGAAAACGTCGGAAAAATAGTAGAGACGCCAGAAAACGTGTGCAAATGACACCGAAACATGTAATTACCTGGATCTGCACACGGAAAAGCATGAATCGCGAAAGAAATGTCACAAAAAAAGCAGTTTTTGTTACAAGTTTTCACATTTACAGTAAAAATATTGATATTAGACATTAAAATATAATAACAATGGACTTGCTCATATATTGGTCTGTAGTTATACTTTTAATTTCCTCGGTGGTGTATATGATATCAATCATAGTTTTTCTTTTTTTTTTAAAAACTTCATGTCCCAAGTAAGATTACTAACCACCTAACTTAGGACAGTATTGATTTTAGCTTATATCCCATGATAGGTTGCTTCAAACAAAACATGGGACAGTTTAGGAGTTTTTAAAAAGTGTATTCTTTATTACAAAATATACTAAGTTGAAAAACATGCCATACAAGTGTAAAAAAGAGTCCGCTAACTTTTTATTTGATTTTACCTTAAAAGTACTGGGGAACAATGAAACACTTATTAATTATGAATTATATGTATTTATCAATAATCGACATTGCTTAAATTTTACTTAAACATAAAAATTACAAGAAAAATTTAAATTTATAATTTGTTGTGTCGCGGATCAACAATACACACAGAACCCTCCTACTCAAAATGTCATAACAGGAAAGGACCGGAAGAACACTCCACCCGAAGGCGGCAGGAAGGTGGCGTCGCCGAGGTGCAATGGCGACACCGGAATTAAGGAGATGGCGATGTGCAATGCCATCACTGGGATTACCTACCCCGAACGCCCAATAATCAAAACACGTCTTAAGTGCCTCCAACGAGGCGTTTATTTTCATCATCACAAACAAGCCGTCGACGAGAAGCTACAAGCAAACATCGAAATAAATGAGAGAGAAAGTACAAACCGTCGCGAATCTATCCGCCATGTTTCGCACGCAAAACGACACCAATAAAACAAACAACGAAAACCACATCGCAGCGACTTCTCAGCAGAGAGCTTTTCATCTTGTGCCACGGCAATCCGAAGACTGGTGGTGAAGGGGAAGGTTTCAACTGAGGGCGCCGCGACACAGTATAAAATCAAAACACGAAAAACTAGCGCGCTAACACGATCGCTTCCGGCGACTTTCCGGTCGGGAGCCTTACTTCCGGTGGCTACTTAATGAAAAGTAGGTCGGGGGAGGGATCGCCGGTGGCGTCCGGAAGCGATTAAACGTGCGAAATCTAATGTGCGAAACACGACACAACTGCAGCTCAAGCGCCGCCCGCGGACGTCAGCTCGCGGGGGCCAACGACGGGCGACTGGAGAGCGGACCCCCCCGCCGGTGTGTATATCGGGCGGTCGGCCGGAGTGAAGGAGACAGCGGAGACAAGAGGGAGACGGGGCGATCGCCGCCCGGCGACTAGTATATATAGGCGATAGGATTTAAGCGTAATCAATTCACTTTGTACAGGACTTTGGAATTAAACAACATACTGCAATTTGAATATCGATCGCGAGTTTCATTCTACGACAGAAACCCTCGCGACAGTTGTATTAAAATATAAAATTGTACCGGCCTCTAACTTGAGACACCGGTATCAATTTCTTAACAATTTTATTGAAGGGCACATTATCATCCACATCTTCAATAACGGGAAAAATGAAAACCTCTCGAGAACCTTTATAATTTCTCATGAACGCGATCGCACAAGATTGACTGTTGATACGTATTATTTTACCCACAAATTTCTTTTTTGCTTGATTTCTTTTTCCTTCGTCGTAAACGTATTCTACTAGTACAAAATCATTAGCAGTGTAATTTACAGGTAAAACATCAATCACTGTAGGAGCAGTTTCTTTTTTGCATGAAGTCTTCGGAAATTCTTCAAATGAGTTAACCAAGCAAGATCCTGAAGCATCTTCATCACCGTCATTCTTAGTTTCAATATCATTTGCCTCTTCGTTTTCAATTTCAATATTATTGACCTCCTCGTTCTCAATTTCAATGTTATTTACCTCTTCGTTCTCAATTTCAATGTTATTCACCTGTTCGTTCCCAAATTCAATATTATTTACCTCGTTTGTGTCTTCATTATCACTCTCTGCTATCTCCTGTACATTAATTGTTTCAAAGACAAACGGGTCATTGTGAATGCCATCGATTGATACATCTGAAAAATCTTCTTCGCCAATTGATGTTGAACTATCATGGAGTGACATAACACAATTATCATCAGAACTATTAATATCCTGGTCATTGCGACCTCTTCTTTTTATTTCCTTTCGATTTTTGGGACGTTTATTTTCTTTATCACTTGCATTTCTTTTGGATCCACTAACTTCTCCTTTTGCTTTGGTTTGTGTATTTTTTCCTTTTACTTTTTTTGAATTTTCTGTTTCTTTGGTTTTCTATTGTTGGATTATATCTCCTTCGGTAAGACTTTTGCCAGGTAAAACATCGATCTTTTTTTTCCGTGCCGTTACAACAGTTTCTTTCTCGCGTGTACTCTTCAGAAAATCTTCAAATGACTGTACCCAGCGTGATCCAGAAGCAGTTTCGTCTTCTGCTCTTGAAATTTTTGGCATGTTTTGAAGCACTTGCTGTTTATTGAGAGGCGAAATTCCGCTCTTTCTGAATCCGGCAATCAAATTTTGAGCAGTCCGCTCCTTGAGTTCATCCAAGCTCTTCTTTAGAAGCCTAGGAAACTGGTCTTTCCTAACGCTGCCTTTGTACTTCATTTTCCATTCAGTAAGCTGTTGTCTCCATACTGTTTTTAAAGGACTAAAGAAGGCCAAATCCAATGGTTGGCACAAATCTGTACTATTGGGAGGTAAAAGAATAAATTGGATATTATTCTCAACGCACAATTCCAAAATATTGACAGAGGTATGACTAGCAAGGTTGTCACCTATGACAGCTTTGCGAAAATCTCCGAGGGTTTTCAGGTATGGCAAAGCTACAGATCGAAACCAATCCTCGAAAAGGCTCCCCTCAAACCAACCAGATTTACTTTTATTGAATCTGGTTCCCGCTGGCCCCCCTTCCATCCATGAGTCATAGAGATTCTCAGCTTTATATACGACATAAGGGGGTAAAGCAACGCCACTTGCTGTCCCAGCAAACATAACACTAAAGTTTGATTTAGAGAAATCCATAATTCGTTCAGGGTTCTTACACGTTCTCCTCACAATAACCTTATTATTTCCAGGGTTGTCTTGCATGCTGCTCTCATCATAGTTTAGGATTCCTTCTATTGGGACATTCTTGAGGGACACCGAAAGTTCTGCAAAGTAGGACTCCATAATTTCTGGGGTTCAGCTGCCCTAGCTCTCTTAATGTTGTGAGCCATGCGTGTTTTCAAATCTGAACTCTGCCTTTTCATGAAGCCTTTCATCCAGTTCTTGCCTGGCATATTGTTCTTAAACCTAGGCTCAACAATACCTTTCCTGTCTAAAAATCGTTTGACAATGCATTTTACGTCAAAAGAAGTAAAGGGAAAACCCCATTCAGCTGCTAAACCCAAATACTGAGACAGTTGCGTTTCTTCGGTTCCATTAAATACAGGTGGTCTGCCATAACGATTTTGTTGAATATTTTTTATTTTCCTTTGTATTGTTGATTTCGGTATCTGGAATTTTTCTTCCGCTTTCCTATAACTCATTCCCCTCTTAACAGCTTCAGCTGCTTAAAATAACGTTTTGTCATCGAAGAAATGATATTTTTTCTTTCTTCCTTCCATTTAAGAAAACAATCACTTCAATCTGAAACAATAATGTCATTTACTCGGCTGTAGAACTTATTTAACCGTTTGCATTTTTAAAGAAGGAGAATATAATTATATAGGTACTTAAATATTACAAAAAATGGGTATGTACCTACTACATAAAGTCACATGCGTACATATACATATACGTATAATCAAAATATCCATACATTTTTTTCATTCCGGGGGGTTTGAACCCCCAAACTCGCTCCCCCCTGGCTACGCCCATGCTGAAGGGTAACTTAAATTGAGATAACCTAACCTAAATTGGAACAGTTACGTAAATTGGGACAGTACGGTAAATTGGGACAGTATCGTAAATTGGGACAGTGTCCCAAGTAACCGCACGCGTGTCGCTTTTCGGCAAAAGTTTTAATAAAACCAAAACAAAACGAGCTTCTGACGAAACACGACTAGATTTGTATTGCTGAATAACTATGTTCTTGATCATAACTAATAAAAAGCTTGTATAACAAGAGAGGTGGAGAGAGCACTTAAAGTTATCCAGACAATTATTTCTTACCTTTTTGTAAAGAAACTTCAACGGCGAAAATCCTTTGAACAGATATCACTAACTGACAGATTGAGTGTTGCCAGGGTGCTTATGATCATAACAAATGGGTCCCATCAATCTTGCAGAAGGCAAATTTGCAGACGGCAATCTTGCAGACGGCATTCTTGCAGGCGGCAGTTTTGAAGAAGGCAATCTTGCAGAAGGCAGTTTTGCAAATGTCAAAATGACCTAACCTAACCTAACAGAAAAACTTAAAACATTTTTTTTAATGTTTAGTTTGATGTATAAAAGTCATCCACTACAAGGATGCCGGTAATTAATGTCACTTCGATTTTAGGGAAAGAAAAACCTAACCTAACAGAAAAACTTAAAAACTGTACTGAAGGTTGCCGCCTGCAAGGTTGCCTCCTGCAAATCTGCCCTCAACAAATTTGGAACTGTCAAAAGTGACATTTGTGCAAAATTGCCGCATGCAAAACTGGCGCCCCCCATAACAAATCATAACAATATATACACCATAGACAATACACGATAATAGGGTTGGGAAAAATCGATAACTAAAACGATTCAAAACGTCCCATGTAAGATTACCGTCCCAAGTATGGGTCTTCGACTGTACGTAAATCGATAAAAATAAAAACAATAAAATTACAAACCAATCATACGGCTTATTGCTGTACGCACTTTAAAAGATAGCATATTCGGTTTTAACAAAGAATAAATATTATAAAAAATATTCACACCATAAAAGTGGGATATAAAAAATATTTCACTAATCCTGCGATAAAACAAATGAGAAAAATTACATTAAAACTATTTGGTTAAAATTAATGCATTAGGTTAAAAACATAATTGGTATAAATTAAGGTTCGATTACTCGTACGGTTTCGTAATTTTAAAAAAACGTGGTAACATATTATAGCATATGCGGCGCCGTTCAGATCACCTGCTGTAGATAAATGTACGATTAAGCTGTCCTACGTCGCGGCATAAATTTGTTTCGAAATAGGTCTGCTCTGAGGTGGCCTACGCGGCGCCTAGATCTATGGCACCCGCCGGTCACCGGTGCCCCCTGGCAGAGTACGTGTTAAGTAAAGAAAAACATTTTATTTAGAGAAATATAACGCGTTCTATTCGCGAGAAAACATATCAATTCTTACATATTATTTCACCAAATTATGGTGGAAAAAAGTAAAATGATTCGTTGTATTGTAATAAATAAAATGAATTGTTACCATTATGCTTGTACCTGTAAATAATGTTCACGTTAAAGTGAAACAACATGTACGATACGACGAACATGACGTAGATGGGAAAAGATATTTCTAGTAACATAACAAAAATATTCCTATGCAATTGGGGTATAAATCCACAAAGAGTGACTACTAGGTACAAAAAAATAATTATATTCGGGAGGAAAATTCTCGATTTTTACATATTATTTCACCTAAATATGATGGAAAAAAGTAAAATGATTAGTTGTATTGTAATAAACAAAATAAAATGTTAACATTATGCTTGTACCTGTAAATAATGCTCACGTTAAAGTGAAACATGACAACATGACAACATGACGTACATGGGAAAAGATATTTCTAGTAACATAACGAAAATATTCTTATGCAATTGGGGTACAAATCGTTTTATATTCGCGAGGAAACTTCTCAAGATGTACGTAACAAAAGATATTTATAGTAAATAAACAAATTGTTTTGCAATTAGTGTACAATATCAATATTCAATCTTGTCCAGCATCTTCCTCGGGGCTTGCGATGTTCATTTTTCGTTGCTGAAGTTATTATGTTCTTTAATACTGGTGATTCGATGTCGTCAACCATTTTTGTAGTTTTCTCAATGACAATAACCTACATCTCGTCCTCTCACTTAAGAAATTATTTTTTTTTCCTTGGAGCCAACTCTGAAAAAAAAATATCGGTAAAAGCGTCTCATTTTTATTTAGATAACATCTATAATTAAGCAAATTCATAATCGTTTACATTGAAATTTATATGACAACATTGATTCTCTTTAATAGTTATCACACATTCTATTATTATTCTGATTTTGTAAGGATCATGATTTTCAGAGAGTAGTCTTTTTAGCGTGAATAATCCCAGAATTGCGAAGAATACTGTTGCGAAGTAATATTTATATTTTCCTTGCCAAATACGTGGTTTGGGAAAATTTTCAGTTGATCCCCAGAATTAAATGGCAGTCTTTTTGAGCCGGTAGGTTTTACGGTTGATACACCTTTGCAACACAATGTAGATGCAACTCGTGCAGTTTTACCATCGGCACATCCACCAAGTCGGTATTTCCAACTAGTTTCAGCTATTTCTTACACCTGTAAATACGTTATAGTTGGTTTACATATAGCGTTTCCGAAGACGATGTGACAGTAGCAAAATTAGAAATTAGATAATTGAAATTTTGGTTGAAGCTTGTCTGGCCGTAGCATTCACATACTTTGATAGCTCGTTTTCGGATACAGAAACCCCTTTTTCAGTGCAAACCAACCCGTACGTGTTTATTTTATGTGATAAAAGCCTGAAGTCTTTTTTAAAAGTAATACATCAATTCTTCACATTTTCCACAAATTCGGTTGATTACGTACTCTTGGGAGGGGGGGGGGGCGCTGATTACGTCTGTTGACATGGGGAAGGAGGGAGGTCAAAAATCCTAAAAAACGTAATTACATATGTGAACGGCAGTAGCAAAATTAGAAATTAGATAATTGAAATTTTGGTTGAAGCTTGTCTGGCCGTAGCATTCACATACTTTGATAGCTCGTTTTCGGATACAGAAACCCCTTTTTCAGTGCAAACCAACCCGTACGTGTTTATTTTATGTGATAAAAGCCTGAAGTCTTTTTTAAAAGTAATACATCAATTCTTCACATTTTCCACAAATTCGGTTGATTACGTACTCTTGGGAGGGGGGGGGGGGGGCGCTGATTACGTCTGTTGACATGGGGAAGGAGGGAGGTCAAAAATCCTAAAAAACGTAATTACATATGTGAACGGCCCCTAATAAATCGATATCGATAAAAAAACAAAATAGTATTATGACGCCGTACTATATTCGTTTTTTACACTATTTGTATATATGTTTTTGCGCTATACGTTTTTTAAGTAATTTCCTTACTGCGCCTAGCATGCTTGCTAATTTGCTTACTGCGTTGAATGAAGCTTAAAATATAGAAAAAATAATTAATACTGGCCTAAAAACCTATGACTTTCTCGTCCAAAGGGGTCCCTACAGATTTGCCGCATCCCATTTTGCCGCTTCCAGTTTCGCCGCATCCAGATTCGCCGCAAAATGAACCTTCCAGTTTTGCCGCATCCCAATTTGCCGCTTCCCACTACGCCGCTCCAGATTTGCCGCAGTTTACAATCCCAAACAGCCGCATCCAGATTTGCCGCAACATAAAACTGTCAAACGTCGATTTGGTGTTGCCACCATGCAATTGTTGATAAAGCGACGTTTTCACAATGCAGATTTTGTTGCAACGCTTTGTCAGAACGATTGGAATTATGGCAATTCCGTCAATTTTATAAATGTCAACTGTCAAAATTATTTCACCGATTTGAGGTTATAATAACAATCAGCGATAATGTTATAGGATAAAAAAGCTCCATTGTGATCGGGCTTCCGTTCATAAATACATATATACAAAGGACATAATATCAGTCAACCATATGTTCGAGCAGAACTCACGTGAAGGAGTTTATTTATTTTTGTGTAGGTACAATGGATCATATAAAAACGATTTTTAAGAAACACAACATCTTACTGGTTTCAGATTTCGTATCGAATTCAAGAATTTGGTTGATAAGATTAATATACATTAATAATAACAACGATAACAATAGTGTTTATTGAAACAAAAAAGACGTCTTACTACAACTAGTTTTGAATAAAATAAAAGAACATGGACAACGATCAATGATAGCTTACCGATCGTCATTAAATTTTCAGCCCCTTCTTAAACACAATGTTGGTTGTTGTACAAAATAGGTACCTAGGTACTATGTTCCTTGCTTGCAAATTGGTATAATTGTCATGAAGGGATGTAAAATGCAAGGATTAGTCGCATAAAACAGAACGGCTAGGCTTTTTTTTATCAGGCCCAATGTGCCAAGTTAGCTTTCTTCTAGATCAATTTTGAGGTTATCTCGGGAATATGACTATTTTCTACTGCTTCTTATATTCGCTGCGGCGGAAGAAGAAACCCCGCCCATTTTAAGGGAAGTCCCATTTTCATCTTAATGTTTTATGGAATCTATCAAGTTTACTAATAAGCTAATTAACCTATCGGCATCCGGTGGATCACTAAATAGGAAGCTACTAAAGACACCACGCAGCAATTTTCTCCCCCGCCAAACTATCATCGAAAGTTTACTCCAGGAGACGTCTTACCAATCCAGGAGACGTTTAAGTACCAATTCAAAATGAAACAAAATTATATTTATTACCGACAGACAGATTTTTGAGTGAGCATATCTAAATTGGTCCAGGAAAAGCCGTCGCCCAGAGAATCGTTTCTTCAGCTTTGTTTCCTCCAAGAAATTGATTACCAGCATTAGGAAATTTATAAACAAAAAATTATTAGAATAGCATAAATTAAAAAAAATACTTTGAGAAGAACAGTGAAACTGTCGTTCAGCACTGAGATGCAAGCCTTTTCTTTTCTCTGGAGGCATTTGTGGCTCAGATGTAATTAATGTGGTAACTTCTTCTCGGGATATCAAATGACCGTATATTCTATTTTAGTTTTTCTGCAGATTGCTGTCCTCTTATAAGGTGATCGCTAGAGTACAGTTTAATAATTATTATTTGTCTATGATATCAATGATGATGTACTGTCCCCTGTAAATGATAACTTCCTAGGTAAAGTAACTAACCTAAATAAAGTAAAACAGACAATTACTTACACTTGTAGTTTTAAAACACATACCCACCTCTTAGTTGACTTTGTAGTGTAAATAAATAAAAATATACACGAACTAATGCTATTGCCAGCTATGTCTGTAATGTTGCTTGATCGAGGATGGAATGACTTCGAGCGACGCTTCAATAAGATATTGAAAACACATCCGACCGTAATGATGGTCCCTAAAAATTGGGAAAGGGTTAATGGATCTGGGTACCTAATACAACGTTTGTAATTTCCCGCCGTATAGAGATGACAGCTTACGCGCGGAATAGTGACGATTAAATTAAATGTATCGATATTTTAATTTTATGCCCTCCACCTACATGACAGTTTTTCGATAATTTAAAATTACAGGGCGTATTTAGTCCGAAACCTGCCGTTTTATTTCATGTAACATGTAACATGATTTCGATAGCGTTCCGTTTGGTATACGATATTTTTTATTCCGTTCCGCTTCATAAACATCGCCACGTAAAATACGTAAATTACATACCAAATCAAATCTATTTATTTTATCTTTTGCCCATCTAGGCGTAGAAAATACAAAAAACTTTAGAAATCACGGTATTTATAATTCAAATATTAAATTCCTAAACATAAACATTTTTTTATTATATGTTAAATCTTATTATATTGCTTAAATTAAAAGAAAATAAAGTAAAAGTATATTATCTAAAACACAAAGGAAACAAAAAAGAATAAAAAACATCGGTCACTATATTGATAGTAATGTTTCAAAAATAAACGAAAACATAATTCTTATTTATGTACAAAATAATATTTCTTTGGAATAATTTAATTGCGTTGTGGTGCCTTGCGTACCTGATCTACGACCAGGAATGTCACCAAGGTCTTGGAGAAAACGGTCAGGAACAGTCGAAGAGCGACGCGTACGTGTTATGGCGTGTGGCAGAAAGTAAACAAAAAGTTTCGTGCCAATACAGATTACATTCCCTAGATCGGGTGAAATTATTGAAATCTTTAAAATTTATTTTAAACTATATTGAGTTTTAAAAAATCGGTTGTGTCACTCCTAGACTTTCCCAGCATGCAGACAATCACCCTCGCGCGCCAAACCCCCATAACCCCCCACCCCCTCAAACCTCCATACACCCCCTCCATCCGACCCCTTCCGCCCTTTCCCTCCAACCTCCCCTCCAACTTTTCCTCTCTCTCACCCTCTTCCCCTTCTCCCCCAACCCCCTCTCCCTAACTCCCCAACTCACCCCTCTCACCCCCCCCCTCCACAAATACCTCCTCCTCCCGCCTATTCTTCACTCCCTTCCTCCTACCATTTCCCCCACCTCCGCACGGAGCAATCCTAGCCGTTCTCTCAATTTGACGATTACAGGCAAAAAACGTTTAAGTGTTTTTATTTTTCTCTTTTAATGACTTTTTATGTTTTTCTATTTTGATTACACATCTACAGACCGAGAGCTTTTTTTAAACACCTCGATGGCGGTTACAGGAAAAACACGTTTCAAATTAATATATAGATTTTGATCTAGCATACTACATATTTTAATGTTGTTAGCACAAATATGTATTTGGGCCGAATTATTTTTAAAAAGCATGCATTTTCAACAATGAGCCTTTATACTAAAGTATGATTAATGAAAACAACCAATGTGACCCATCCGTTGCCTCTTAGTTTGTAGCACCTGACGTTTCGGCGACGTTGCAGCCGCTGTAGTCCAGAGCAGTAGTCAGCCTACCCTGGACAACGGCGGCTGCAAAGTCGCCGAATCGTCGGGTGATACAAGTTTCACGCGGTAAATTCGTTTTATCCTCTTTACAACTGTCATTACCACTATAATAATTGTTGATATAAGTAAGTAAAAATGTTGATATAGGTATTTTGTTGGTTCTACATGCTCCTGTTTTCAATTTTCCGCCTATTTCCCATGTACTTTCAACCCTCCGTTCCCGACCCCCTGACCTGTAACCAAGGTTCTATTGTACACAATAAAACTACTACGTTTAAATAAGTAAATATTGTCAAGAAAGTGGTTTTATTCATATTAAACTAAAGCGACGCCAAAATAAACCATAGGTAATGCTATAACTTATCAGAAAAATATCGATAAACCTTATAACCGCAAAATACTAATTTCCGTGTTTAGAAGAAACACGGTAGAAACTATCCAAACCCAAAAGAATGAAAGAAAAAAGGACGCCACCTCCTTTTAAAGAAAAAGAAGGAAACTTATTAAAAAAAAAAAAAGATACCCGAAAGAAATTTTAAAAAAGAAAAAAAGTTAACCTCAAAAAACTATCTCAGGAAGTGGGCTAAATATTAATGAGCATTGGGTTTGGCCCACAGAAAACCCTTTTCCTCCGGCACACGAAAGACTACAGCACAAAAAGAAACACAAAGTTATGTAAAGTTCGCGTTTAATCCATCACAAGGCCACCCTCCTGTCGATGTATTTGATTACGGCGTGCAATCAGCCCACATGTCACCGCTCAAGAATTGAGGGTTATTTTATTTTCTTTTCCACGTGAAGACAAGAATCTCGGTGCAATTTAAAGGTGAAGTGAAATCCTTACATTTGGTGACGCTTTACGTCACATTAGCAGCATTAATGACAAAAAAACAGAGGTGCCTCAAAACTGCGATTAATAGAAAAAAAATCGATTAAAATCGCGCTGATCCTACATGAAAAGCAACCCCAAAAGAAAAATAAATGCTCACCAGGTTAGTTGCACACACTTCACATAAAAATTATTTTCCCCGGCAGGGCAGCATTTAAAACCGCACTACGGCGGCTTCCACACCTCGCAACCAATTTTTAACGACCTGCTTCTCGCCATCTTGAAGTGAAATAGAACGAACTCGGAGCGGAAGTCGGTGAGGATTACGTCAAAACAGCTCGAACGCTGTTAAATCGAGCAAGAAAAAGGAAGGCCAAAATAGCGACCTCGACCAATCACGTGAGAGCTCGGCTTCAACCGGATGACCGTCGACTTTCACGAACTTAGGTTATCTGTCAAATTTTGAAGTTTACGAAATTTCGTAAACGGTTCAATTAATTGTCAAAATATGGGAGAAATTCATGAAAAACAGCGAAAACCAACAGGAAACATGACTAAACACGGGGAAAGCATGGAAAAACGGGTGCATCGAACATAATCTGCACAAAGGCGCGAAAACAAGACGACAAAATATCCGGTTTTTGTTACAGCCTCCTCCAAAAAAAAGAAATCGGACGAGCCAACGAACGATTTCAGATGAATCGTCCCGATTCAATTTCTCCTACTATAGGATAACAAAAACGCCAAGCATCAACTAACAAGCAATAACGAAAACTCCTTGTTTAATCACTTGAAGAAAAAACTCTCCCTCTCTTAGGGAGGAAACAACCCCAATTGGGACATAAGAAAATACTAAAACAAAAAAAAACTTCTCCCCGTTAACTATAGGTGAAAACCTGGTAGGTACGTTACTGCAGAGGTCAACTGCCATTTTAAACTCTCTCTACTTGCCCGTAGAGGAAAAACAATATCACTACAGCAAAAAAAAATACAAAGTCATGGAACGCACAAGGTCCATGTAACAAGAACAAACATCAATAACCGGTGTCCTCACCTCCATAACAAAATCAACTTTACTCACTGAAGGAGCACCGAACAACTTCCAAGCAATCAAGCACAAAACTTGTTGTGGACACAAAAAAATACAATAACTATATGGTTAGACCTCGACATAATTTATACCTACTAGGGAATGTGAATACTGCCCATTACTGCCTTGTATACCATCTCCTTGCATACTTCCCTCTCACGCTACCTATTCAAACCACAGTGGTGCTAGTCAAGATTGCTAGCACGACTGATCACAAACACAATGATTTCAGTGATAGTAACCAATCGGTACCACACCTTTGTAAAGGACAAACATTTGAGTCGAACTAGTCAGACTACTATGAAAACTTTTCATATGAATGTTAACGAGAAAAAAAAAGAGTAATACAACAAAACTATTTAGAACCTTGAGGATTTAATTTGAAATCCTTAATATGCCAGGAACCTATATTCTTCCCTTTAGCATTTTCTAACTCGTATACCAACGCAGAGAGTTTTTTTATTATGTTACATTTTTCATATTTTGGGGCAAATTTGGAAATGTAATAATTCCCAGCATTACTTAGATAGTAAGTCTTTTTATAGATCATATCGCCTACTTGAAATTCCGCAGGACGGTGTTTACGATCATAGTAAACTTTATTATGTGCATGTAATTTTAACAATTTCTGCCGCACTACATGAAAAATGTTAGATAATTCACTCAAATTTTGAGCGTAAGACAACCTACTACCAAAAATAACCTCTGCTTGAGATTCCGGCGTCTGAGCATAAAAAGAACCATTCATAATCGGTTCACGACCATGGACTAGGAAAAATGGACTGAACCCTGTTGATTCCGAGACTGCCGCGTTAATGGCCATCTGAACTTCAGAAAGATAAAGATCCCAGCTGCGATGATCGTCTTTTACACACAACGATAACGCAGTGACCACACTACGATTCTGACGCTCAGTTGGATTAACTTGAGGGCAATATTTCGGGTTTAAATATACTTTTGGAATTTTATATTTCGCAATCAGTTCAGTGAACTCTCTTCCGATAAACTGTTTTCCATTGTCTGAAATTAAATACTGCGGAACACCATAGCGAAGGAATACATTATGTTCCACGACATAACTTACAAGTTTACTAGTAGCACGTTTTAACGGAAAAAGTAAACAGTATTTGCTAAAACAATCTGTCACCACGAGAACATGCATATTTCTGTTCCTCGTCATCGGATAAGGACCCAACAGATCGACCGAGACCATTTGGAACGGGAAGGCACAGGACTTAGGATTTCCTAGCTGACCCAGAGGGGAAATATTCGAATGTTTATATTGCTGACATGTTTCACATTTAGAAACAAAGTTAACTACGTCTCCGTGTAAATTAGGCCAAAAGTAACGAAGACAAAGACGACGGTGTGTCTTAAAAATTCCAAAATGCATAGCCAAATCAGACTCATGATTTTCTCGGATAAGCTTTTCTCTAAGCTGCAACGGAACAACTAACTTCCAATCGTAACAACTGGTGAGTTGATACTTGCTTTTAGAGTACCTAAACAATTCATGGTCCTTAATCTGGAAATTTGGATATCCAGCGGGATTTTCAGACACTGCCTTAAACAAATCGTTGTACCATGAGTCGGAAACAACAGACAGAGAGGAAACGGGAAGCAACCGAGATAACGTGTCAGGAACCACATTATCGACACCTTTCTTGTGGACGATCTCAAAATCAAAAGCAGATAGACGAATACCCCATCGAGCCAGACGGCCGGTAGGATTTTTTAAGCGCAAAAACCAACGTAAGCTGGCATGATCTGTAAAGATAGTGAATTTGGGACCACCCTCCAAGTAACCGCGAAAATGCTCGACAGCATGAATAACACTTAGGGCTTCGCGTTCGGTTGCCGAATATCGCGTCTCAGCGGGTAAAAGTGTTCTACTCGTGAAAGCGATAGGATGATCGACGCCATCCACTTCCTGGGTTAAAACTCCGCCTAAACCGTACAACGATGCATCGCAATGAAGAGCGAACGGTTTTGAATAATCCGGACAGGCCAAAATCGGACTAGAAACTAAGGCCGATTTCAGTTTTTGAAATGCCTCTTCCGCCTCGGGCGTCCACTCATAAGGGGGAGCACCTTTGCGGGTACTTGTCAACCGAGATAAGGGAGCAGCAATACTAGAAATTTTTTTAATGAACCGACGATACCAACCGGCCATACCAAGAAAACTCTTTACCATTTTTGGAGAATTTGGAGTAGGAAAATCGAGAATACATTTTACCTTCTCGGGATCGGTATGTAGACCGTGAGAATCAACTACATACCCTAAATACTTCAATTCCTGACGGAAAAACTGACACTTCTTGAAATTTATAGAAAGGTTGGCATACAACAAGCGATCTAATACTTTGTTTAACAAAGTTATATGTTCTTCAAAAGTAGCAGATACAATAATTATGTCATCTAGGTAACAAAAAACTTTGTTTTCGAAAGAGGGATCGAACAATTTGTCAGCCAGCCTTTGCATGCACGCCGGCGAGTTTCTGAGGCCGAAGGCGCAAGATCTGAAGCAGAAGAATCCTCGACCAGGAACAGTGAAGCTACACTTCTCTCGTGAAGAAGGATCCAAAGGGATTTGCCAAAAGGCAGAGGATAAGTCGATAGAAGATAAATAATTTGCATCTCTCAAACTGTCCAAGATAGTAGTAATTCTCGGCACCCCGGGGATACGCATCCGGTTTCGTAATAGAATTCAGCTTCCTGCTATCGAGACAGAAACGAAGAGTACCATCTGACTTTGGAACAAAAATTGTTGGATTATTCCAACCCCCGGAACTAGGTTCGACAACACCTAACTCTAACATCTTATCAACTTCTTCATTCAACAGCGCCAATCTAGCTGGAGACAAAGGATAGTAACGCTGTTTCACTGGAGGATGATCTCCAGTATCAATGACCTGGGACAACAAATTAGTACGACCGAGACCTTTGACTTCGGAAGAAATTTTTTCAAAATTATTGATCATTCTGTCTGCTAGCGATCGTTGGTCTCCAGTCAATGAAGCAAAAGGCCGCAAGGCCCTCACTTCATTGACTCGATGCCAAACAATTGCATCGCAGGACTCAAACTTGACGAATTTTAATATTTCCGGAGCCAACTCAAATTCTCGGACAAAATCTATTCCCAAAATAAGGGAAGTTCCTATATCAGGAGCTACAACGGCTCGAATAACCTGGCAACGATTATTGAATTTAAAAGGAAGACACATAGACCCGATCGTCTTAACCGAACTTGCATTAGCAGTGGATAAAGTCACCAACGGAGACTTATTAAGAGTAAAACCGATATCAACTAAATATTTATGTGAATCGGCACCCAAAATCGTTACACTCGATCCAGTGTCGAGTAATCCACAAACCGTTATATCACCCAGTGAAACTTCTAAGAAAGGGCGGCGGTTATCCTTCTCATTTGCAAACAATATCGAGGCAGAATGTAGAAAATCCTCTATTCTGCCCCGCCTTTCGAGTTTTTTGGCTCTGAAACCGGGGAATTACCAGGCCGGTTATTCTTAGAACATTCCGGACAAGTGGCTACCGTGTAGTTAAACCTACCACAACGATAGCAATATTTAGAATAGCCATGATGTGTGCCACCGCGTGAACCACGCGAACTATTATTGACTCCTTGGTTGTAATTACCAGAGGACGAATTACCATAAGAAAAAATTATTACGGGAAAAATTTCCACGATTAAAACCGCCACGATGAAAACCACCACGATTAAAACCACCACGATGGGATGGACCAGCAGAAGAAACGTTACACTCTTTTAACTTCTGTTCAACTTTCACTTCCTCCGTCGCACATTTGGTAGGAGACTCGTCGACCGCATAAACTGCTTTTGAACCAGAAGGCTTGACCTTAGCTTGGGCAGGAGTGGCTGCATTAGATGCGTTCATACGCTGTTGTGCATTCTCAACTTTTTTCCCTAATCGCAGAAGTTCGTCGATTGAATTTATATCAACTAGCATGAAATGTCGTTGGTAAGAAATGGAGATATTTGAAAGGATAATTCCTAACTGTTCCTCGCCAGACAATGGCCTTGACAACCTGTTGAAATAGCCCAACATGACCGAAACAAAAATATGCATCCTCTCATCCGACTTTTGTTTACGTACCCGTACAAATGACAAAACTTCAGCATCGTAATTTAAACTGCCAAAATCGGAGCGGAGTGCAGCAACTAACTGCTTCCAACTGAAAATGCTCGAAGCTCTAGCACGGTACCAACTAAGCGCTTGTTTCTGGAATAGTTCACAAGCCGATTTCAGCATCCTGGCATGCGAGATATTACGCGAAAACCTAATCTCATCCAAACGTTCTAAGAACTCGACCACACAGGAATCGCCGTCAAATGTAAAACCAAGATTTAAAGGTTTAAGAATGCGTTCATCAGAAATCACCAAGTTATTGTCGAAAGGAACTGGTTTCGAATCGACATGATGTACCAACGGAGCTGACGTCACTACAGAATTTCTGCCCAAAGGAACCACCTCAGGACCAAGCAAATGCATAGCTGGACCTGACTTCTCACCCTCGTGTAATAAAGTAGAAGGAACCGGAAAAACCATTTTAAAAATTTAGACAAGCAAAACAAAATAAAAAAATCATTTTTTTTATACAAAAAAAAAATAAAAAAATTAAACCCACAAAAAAAATAAATAAAAAGGAACGAACTGACTTTTTTAACTGCTTGTGGCACCTCTGTTTATTTATGCTGCTTACTAGGATTATTGCCTTCACATCTGGAAATATAACAACAACAAAAAAAATTATATTAACAATCATATAAATAATACAAACGGCAAGTGGACAACTTTTTCGCGGAAACCGCCTAAGATTTATAAAGTTAAAAAAAGACTGCTGCAAAGCAACGCCAAGTATACAATATTAATTAATATCTTGCCTCTAAATCTTGAACTCTGACAAAAATATTAAAACCAATAAAAAACGGCAAGAATGATATGCTACATACTATTTCGCGGTAACCGCTTAATTTACATACACCAAATAAGTTCTGCATTTTTTTTAAATACAATTTTTAAACAAAGTAAGAAACAAAACGTGTTTTAAAAGCTGAGGAAAAGAATTTCCTGAAAGCCAAAATCCAATTTATAGGCCTAACGTTGGACTGCCAATTTATAACCGCAAAATACTAATTTCCGTGTTTAGAAGAAACACGGTAGAAACTATCCAAACCCAAAAGAATGAAAGAAAAAAGGACGCCACCTCCTTTTAAAGAAAAAGAAGGAAACTTATTAAAAAAAAAAAGATACCCGAAAGAAATTTTAAAAAAGAAAAAAAGTTAACCTCAAAAAACTATCTCAGGGAGTGGGCTAAATATTAATGAGCATTGGGTTTGGCCCACAAAAAACCCTTTTCCTCCGGCACACGAAAGACTACAGCACAAAAAGAAACACAAAGTTATGTAAAGTTCGCGTTTAATCCATCACAAGGCCACCCTCCTGTCGATGTATTTGATTACGGCGTGCAATCAGCCCACATGTCACCGCTCAAGAATTGAGGGTTATTTTATTTTCTTTTCCACGTGAAGACAAGAATCTCGGTGCAATTTAAAGGTGAAGTGAAATCCTTACATTTGGTGACGCTTTACGTCACATTAGCAGCATTAATGACAAAAAAACAGAGGTGCCTCAAAACTGCGATTAATAGAAAAAAAATCGATTAAAATCGCGCTGATCCTACATGAAAAGCAACCCCAAAAGAAAAATAAATGCTCACCAGGTTAGTTACACACACTTCACATAAAAATTATTTTCCCCGGCAGGGCAGCATTTAAAACCGCACTACGGCGGCTTCCACACCTCGCAACCAATTTTTAACGACCTGCTTCTCGCCATCTTGAAGTGAAATAGAACGAACTCGGAGCGGAAGTCGGTGAGGATTACGTCAAAACAGCTCGAACGCTGTTAAATCGAGCAAGAAAAAGGAAGGCCAAAATAGCGACCTCGACCAATCACGTGAGAGCTCGGCTTCAACCGGATGACCGTCGACTTTCACGAACTTAGGTTATCTGTCAAATTTTGAAGTTTACGAAATTTCGTAAACGGTTCAATTAATTGTCAAAATATGGGAGAAATTCATGAAAAACAGCGAAAACCAACAGGAAACATGACTAAACACGGGGAAAGCATGGAAAAACGGGTGCATCGAACATAATCTGCACAAAGGCGCGAAAACAAGACGACAAAATATCCGGTTTTTGTTACAACCTATCAATGACTATGACATCCCCATTACGTAGTATCTTTTTGCGGGCGAAAGGAGATCCACTTATTGCCATGTCAAAAAACCTATGAATATTTTAATAATTTTGTCCCAATATTAATTACTTTTGATATTTGATACATACGGTTTTAAAATGAGAAAATTAGTTTAGGTTTGGTATGTATCGAAATAAAAAAAATATTATTTAGTGGTACATTTTCGAAAAAATAATTTTCATGTAACCGTGGCCTAAGCATCCTTCATTTGCGGCAAAGTGGGACGCGGCGAATCTGGAAGCGGCGAAATAAAATGCGGCAAATTGGAATGCGGCGAATCTGGAAACGACAGAATAAATGCGGCAAAACTGGAAGCGGCAAATCTGGAAACGTCAGTTAGCTGTCAAAATCGCCTTGCGGCAAATCTGGATGCGGCAAATCTGGATGCCCCCCCGTCCAAAGCAAGACAAAAATGCCGCCACCACTGCCATGCCGCCACATTGTCTCTCCTGCGCACCAAAGATAATTTCTGCGCACACAACACGCTTTCTGTGGTAGTGACTAACTTTTATCCATCGTCAACTCGATAATTTTCTGCGCCGTAGCACGAAACGCGAAAACAAACGAGACTGAAACAAACAAAACCCGACGCGCCGAAAACAAATCTGACAGCAGACGCCGTTGTTCATTTGAACCGCTTGCAATCGACGAAGATTTTACGCGTATTTACCTTTTTAGTGTAAAAAAGTAGCTGGTTGAGAAAAATGGCGGACGGTGATAATCCACCGAATCTGCGGGATTTGCAACAGAAATTACAAGATACTTCTTTGAATTTGCGAGGATTTCCACTGAATGACCAGAGATTTTCGCTTGACATGCCAGAATTCACGACGAATGATCAAGAATTTCCACCGAATTTTCATCAGTCGCCGCAGGATGTCCAAAGACTTCCTGGTAACATGCGAGGAGTCCGGATGAATTTTCAAGGATGTTCATCGAATATGAATCGTGAGTAGTCGCTGTAGCTATTCTTTTTGCGTTGGATTAGGCGGTAGAAATGGTGGTGGGCAAATTAAAACATTCAAAGATTGCCTTTTGCAATAACAGCAGGGATTTCATTGCCAAATTCTTGGTTTAGGTAGAACATCACCACATCAATTATGAAGATTTTTTGTTGGCCTAGTCGTAACACCTCTAAAACACTTTGAAATATAGGAGTTTTTCCTGAAAATAAAAATATATATTCTTATCCAGGGACCGTTGAGAGTGCTTTACTTTTATTCGGCTCTGTCTTTGCTAATGGCAACATATTTCTTAGCCCCCCTTTCTCATCGCGTTGGTGAGGAGGGTGGGGGGGGGCGTATGGTGAAATTTAATAGGTATTGCTACCTTGTCTACTACTGACCAGATTGCAACATACGACTATGCTATCCATGTTTCAAAAAAGAATTATTGTCAATGTCAATGTATGATTACTTCATGTATAACTTTTTCTTTCCACAAAAATGCCCTTTTGTTCACAAAACTATTAAATTCGATCATTTTAATGCTAAATTGATAAAAAAAGCATCTTTTTTTGTATTAGTTTTTTCTTAAAAATTTTGAATTAGTTTTTATGATGTTTTAAAAAAAAAAGACTAACTTAACCTACCGCCATCGTTCACCTCAAAATATCGAGACTCTGCTGTACCTAGAGAAAGAGATTCGGATGGCAATCACCAAAGCTAAATGAAAGTGCGAAGGGCGACTGAAAATGTTCATGAAGAGTGCTGCAGTCTCCTTAGTCTCTTTCTGAAGAGGTGATCCGTTGTCCCGTTGTATCGGCCCGGGAGGTCAGTTATACGCCACTTAAAGAAGACCTCTGGTTTGCTTCAGGAGGGCCTCGGATCTTGTGTCTTCTTCAATTCAGATGAAGGTGACTACCATCCATCCATGTTGTCTGATTAGGACCCTTAAGTCCCGCAGGCTGTGTTCGTATCACTGAATTTTCTTTTAGACTGCCAGTTTCTCTGCGACTTTCCTATTATACTGCAAGTTTCTCTACGATTCTGTCCATGACTTAGAGACGCTGTTCAGCCCCCCCCCCCCCCCCCCCCCTAGGTCGGTTGCATTTGTTAGGAAATTTCAGCTCTAGTGTGTGGATTGAAGGCTGGTGTGGATTGACATCTCCAGAGGGAGTCACCATGACAATTCTTTTTGAGTCATTCAGGGAAACTTTCTAGCCACTTAGTCGTCCTCTCAGCACTGCTGTGTAGGTGGCTCCTCGGTACGATGAATCAGATGAATGAGAATAAAAATAATTTAATTGACACGTTAACAGCGATCGGCATTATTGTAACGGGCGTTTTTTTGGCATTATTGTAACGGCTTTTAAAAAAATACCTGATTAGATATAGAACCAATTCGTTTTGTATCTATTAGACGACACGTACCCAAACTTTCTTGACTCATAGACCCCTTGCTGATTTCCGTTGACCCCTGCCTGAATTTTCCTGAATTTACTAACATTAAAAGTTTTTTGACAGCTGGAATAGTACTGATCGCCTACATAGGGTTTTTGGTAATGTGGACAGTCTTAAAGTTCTAGAGTTGGCAAACCAGACAATATCTGAATCTGCGCAGACAATGGACAACAAAAAATCTTGTATGTCCACAAAATTTTTCAAATTAAACATACATATTAGAAAGAGTGCTGTCTCTTTTCTTTCTTATCAATATAACTAAAATAAGCCACAGCAACGCGTGGCCGGGTACAGCTAGTAAAAAATAAAAATGAAAAAATGTTATGATATGTTATGAAATGATTTTTTTAAAAAAGGGCCATTTTTGTGGAAAGAAAAAGTTATACATGAAGTAATCATACATAATCATTGACAATAATTCTTTTTTGAAACATGGATAGCATAGTGGTATGTTGCAATCTGGTCAGTAGTAGACTGTCTCCTTGCGTCCTCATAGTTTGCTGCTTTCCAATGTCATTGGACAAACACTTTGCAGACTCTCGACACTTTCGGTTTTTTTTACTCTATGAATTCAAGCTATTTTTTGTACACGCTACGAATTCACGCTAATGAATTGCATATGTATGTGTAGACAAAAGACTAAGCTATAAGCTGGTACAACGCAAATTACGAACCGAGTACAAATTTTTAAACAAACTGTATGAAAATCAATCACACCCTCAGCACCTGAGTTGCGAGTTAGAGAATATGTACGTGCTCGTACGTGCTCGGCTGTTAAAGTGTTAATAAATGAAAAAATACCTAGATGGAATACAAAGATATCCATATACTGAAATTATGTATTGATAATATAATAAATAATAATAAATAAATAATAAATAAATACAAACGGAGCTGCCATGGAATTCACCGACCAGAGTCGGGCCCATCATAATACTATTTTGTTTACACTTCTGGGGGGTGAACATTTAATGATATTGTTTGTACGAGATAGGTATCTTAAAGTAATAGATGGTAAAAATAGCTGTTATATTAGTTAAAATAAATTGCCTACTAAATGTTGGATTTTTATAATTAATATTAGCAAAACTGCTGCTGAGATGATTTTTCAGGTGATGGCGTCTGCTGCTATTGACATACATTGAGTAATAATTGAAATCAGTTCATTACTCTCTAAGATATTTCACGAAATGTCTAATAGGACATTTAAAATGTTGCATATCCAAAAAAATCTAATGTTAATATCTCAATGCCTAAATGCCTTTGTATAATTTAATGAATGAATATTTTTTATTGTGTTCAGTTTGGTATAGGAACAGACCTTATTGAATAAAATAAGGTTTGTTTTAATAAAATCGTAGTATGCCAATGGAATATTTATCACATTAACCGTTATAATTTAAAAATGGAAGATTGATTAATGAATATTACACTTAGTACATATTTACCCACAATAATACTATTATTACACTTCTGAGGGGTGAGCAGTAGACTAAGAACTAATAACCGGCTTTGGCAGGTTTAAGACAGCTGTCTTGCCAAATGTGAGTATTCACCTTACCACCCATTCACTACCTCTTCAAAGCCATAGAATTAATCGAAGCTATAAAAGAAGACAACCCCGACATTATACTCATTAGACGAATATTTATTTATTTTTATCTATTTAAAGAAAAGCACTTGTTTTTTTATCTGCAGTACATTGTAACAGTAATACTAGAGTAGCAAAATATAGAGCACCGCAGACCACATTTTTTTCAAATCAATGCCGCCTAACTAGGCCTAGGCCCGTACTAAGGCAAGCGTACCAAGTAAACAATGCCTTGTGCATACTTTAGACTACTTAATTTTAAAAATATGCTAGGCATCAAATAATATTAAAAATAAGTAATAGTAATGACCACTGTAAGTACAGGTTAATTATTAATCTAAAAACTCATCTACATACAAATGCGTCTTTTAGACTGTCAGTCTATGAATAATATCTAAAACATACCATCCTACACTTCATAATAAGATACCTAAGTGGTAAAGGATTTTAATAACACGTAAAAAAGGTAAATAATCTATACGAATGGAAAAATAACAATGAAATAATCAATTTGATTAATAATAATATAATATTGTAATAGAAAAATCATGATAATAATAATGAATCACAATAAATGGAAAAATAATATTGCAATAAATAGTTATATAGGTACATACACTTTAGAAATGCGTACCCTCACAAAGCGGATAAAAATGTACTAGACATTTTTGAATTCAAAATCTGCCTAAATATTTATGCTCTGTAGGAGGATGTTGTTTGAAGCAGATTAAAAAAACATCTTTCTTTGTTAGCGAGAGCTCTATAGTATTTGTGTTGTTAGGTTCCTCAATATGGGGGAAGGCTCATGTGCATCATTTCAGGAGTAAACTATTGTTTTGTCAAAATGTGGTTTCAGGTCCTCAAAGATTTCAAAATGCTCAGGCCAACCCAGCGGGAAATGGTAACACACAGTCGCCATACAATGATTTGTTAGACTTGTTTACACCGAGACCTGCACAAGATCAAAATGAAGGCGATTCAAATGTTTCCAATGTCAGTATGCGGGGCTCAAACATGCGAGATGTGAACAGGGGCCGATCCCAATCCGGCAGACGAGGAAATCCTCAATACAAGCCTGACGTTGAAAACACCACAAGGCAAAATCCTCGCTTCACCCATCCCATAGGTTTTAGAAGATTACAAGAAATATCAAATATGGAATCGCTCAACATTGTGTTAGAGCTGTCCAACAGTAATCCGTTTTTTCTTCGTTTGAATGAGGAAACCACTGAACCTGATTTAATTGTATTGATAGTAAAAATAATCTCGGTAATCACCGATAGCACGTTCGCTGAAACCAAAGCGCAGCTTCTAATAAAGATTTGCAATACGAGATTTCTCGAAACGTTGTCAGTTTATATGACGGAACTACCAAACACGAGGATTAACAATAAGATGAGAAACAGGCTGTTTTGGAACGATATTGACAGCTTTTGGCTGAATTTTAACAAGTTTTGCTATTGTCTGATCACTGTATCGCCGACTGTTGCTTGCGAGAAGTTAGTCACGCTGCTCGACTTAGCGACATTTTGTATTGACGGACTGGAGAAAAAACAATTTGAGACCGTGAGAGAAGGTATTGTTTTAGACCTTAAAGAATTGAAAGTAAAGCTGCTGATGTGCATGGAGGAACGGGATAAAGAAGTGAGTAATATTGACTTTCCTAAGGCTAATGCCATTCATAATTATTAAAGCTCGATACACTAGCAGCTTAATCTAATATGTGTATATCGCATGCACTTGCTTTTATTTTATTTTATTGTCTTTTGGAAAATATGAAGGCTTTCAATTTGTTTTTAAAACTGTTCACCAGAATTCACACTTACCACTTCTTCTGATAACTCATTCCAGTTTTCATCTCATAATTACTCCAAATGTGTTTTTTTGGGTTATATGTTGCAGTTGTTCGATTGAGTTTCAATGAATTACCACAAAGTTGTTTGTTGTTATTAACAACGATCACCGTTTTGAGCTTGGGTACTCGAATGGGGGTAATCCACTTAGAATTTGGTAGGTTTCGATCAGGTCACCCCGCCGATTATGCTCTTTTAATATCGTCAGGCCATGTTCTTTAAGTCTATATTTTAATGCCTTGTTTCTCAACACTGCAACCATCTTTATGCTCTTCTTGGAACTCTTTCCGGATGATGTGTGTCCTTTTTAAAATAGGAATTTCATATTTGGTATGAGTATTTGAGGAGTGGGTGGGTCTTGTTTAATTTGGGGAAGAGATCACTGGTGATGAAAGAAAACTATTTCTTATAAAATATAGAGCGTAGTAACTCACTTAACTTTTTCAATTATACATGCCTGTCACTTGAGATCCCAGGAAATAGTTACTCCGAGGTCCTTCTGAGTTATA
Organism: Micropterix aruncella; assembly: GCA_944548615.1. Lineage (NCBI taxonomy): Eukaryota > Metazoa > Arthropoda > Insecta > Lepidoptera > Micropterigidae > Micropterix > Micropterix aruncella. The sequence goes on from OX155958.1 coordinate 16,182,750, forward strand.
CAGATTGAAGCGCTTTTCCTTCAATTTTGTACTTTAAATGCGAGTTACCAGACTATAGAGGATGGTGCATTTGTCGACATTCAGCATAAGCAACCATTCATTTGTTCACTGAACTATGCTATTGGAGTTGTCCTGAATTATATTATGATATGACGAAATTTGCAAAAAGAAAGATTCATTGTGTCTGAAAAAAATCAACTAAGTAATCCTTGATGTCAGCAAGATTTTAAGACTAGGGATGAAATAGTTTTCTACAGAGGTTTTTCGAAACCAGGTGACTCAGAGCCAGGGCGGATATACAGGCTATTATGGGTATTATACAAGGGTCATGGATGTAGGATCGAAAAATGCTTTAATTTAATTGAAATTCACAGGGGACTTCACAAATATATTAAACTATTTTTCAACGTAATCGTCATGGAGATTTAGGCATTTCTGTAGTCTATCAGCTTTTGTATGAAAGTGTCATTAATCTCCACCGCCAGCTCTTTCAGCCACTTCTTCATAGCTTCCTAGTCCTATTGATTGTTGTAAAAACGTTTCCGACCCAAAAACTCCTATAGTTTAGTGAAATGGTTATAGTTTGAAGGCGACAACTCAGATGAATGGGAGGAATGGGTGACAATATCCCACCCAAAAGATGTCAGCAGCTCCTTTGAAACTCGCGCCGTGTGGGGCCTGGCGTTGTCATGCAAAAGGATGACTCCATGGGTCAGCATTCCCCTTCTACGGTTCTGAATTTCTCTTTTTAGGGTATTGCAGTAAGCCTCTGCATTAATGGCAGTCCCTTTAGGTATAAAAATCCATCTACAGGATCCCCTTACGGACCCATAAAACAGATTCCATCACTTTTCTGACTGAATGGGTCGTCTTAAACATTTCGCTGGCTGGGGAAGATGAATGACGCCACTGAAGTGATTGTCTTTTAGAGTGTGGGATATAGTCACACACCCACGTCTCATCCCCAGTCATCCGATGGATATATGTGGCAGTATAGTTCTGCAAAGTCAAAAAATCAATGACGGCGCGGATTTCGCACGGGCGGGAGGTAGCGAAAGCGCGCGACTACCTCTCCATTGAAATAATTTACTGTAATTGAACGAAATGGCCAACAAATACGCGGGACCTAACAAACTAACCGTTACGATCCCCACTACACGCTAGGTGCACCAACTTCGAAATAAAAAAAAACCATCAGCCTCAAGAGCACTTGTAACCTTACTTTCTAGATGACCCTCGTATTTTGACAACATAGACAGTCTGGAAATTTTGACTTTGTATGATCTGTTTGTGCAGGAGTCTTCTTCAGCAGTCAGGAGTCTATGCAAACTTCACAGGAATCAAAATGATATCAATAAGCATAGCTCAATCCACTCAAATGTTCCACAAGGAACAACAACAATTATTACACGAAACCCATATGTCCAAGAACTGTAAAATTTCAGGCGTCTAGTAAGACAAAGTCTTGAATTTTCCTATAAATTCTCAGAAAATTGGAATGTATCGAATCTCACAGACCCGATATAATTCTCTATAAGCCTTAATTTAGTTATCTCTTTACTATACAAATACCTAATGCATTATTTAAGCAATTCCTTTAATGTTTGTAATGTTTACGGAAATAACAATAAACTTAACTAATATTTTATTATATAATGAATATACTTATATTTTATTTACGGAAAAAATCCAGTCTTTGCTCTCACTGCCAAACAATAATAATATGCTACTATGACAATAACAAATCAAGTAAAATATTAGCAAATGCATAATTAAGATTTGATAATTTCTTATGGTTATGAAAATCAAATGTCGTTAAAGTCGAGGATTGCAATTGAAATTTATTGGGTGAGGTGCATAACAGGCGAGGTGATTTTCAGTTTTTAAATTCACTAAGACCAAATGCTGCTTTACTTTTTTAATGATTTAATTTAAGAAATGGTTTTAGTTGAAGCCGGAAAAATGTCGCCAGCACGACATGAGAGAGGCGCCATTCGGTGATTTCCGGATGCTTTCCATCATTCCGAGCTTAGAAGACATTATGGAGAAACCTAATATTCGCCCTATCATATCCAAAGGTGCTTATCAAAATGTCGAGCATTACCTTGACGTACAGTTCAGATTATTGCGGGAAGACTTCATTTCACCCATTCGAGATGGAATCGGTGAGTTTTTCTCTTAAGAATACGACTTTATTTAAAAATACTCTTTTATTTAATTACCATAGTGATGGTTGCTCACTAATAATACTTATATAATTAAACTGGAGTCCATATACCGAAGGCTATCGAAGGAACTATCTGCTGCTACAGGGTCCGCCATGTAACGTTTTTTTTTTTTCAACTAGTGCTTATTTCGTGTACCTATGGCAACACTTACCTCATGTCTGATTTGACAGATAATTAGTTTTATCCTTCCGCTGAACGAATATGGTTGCGTATACGCTTGAACAACGCTGGGAAATCTTGCGACATTACTTTGAAAATCATGGTAATGTTGCAGAATGTGTGCGAAAATTGCGTACGGATTTTGGAAGAAGAGAAGCACCGTCAGCTCCGTATGTTCGTTACCTTGTGAAAAAAGTGAAAGAAACTGGCATCCTCATCGATAAACCAACGCGTGAAAAGCCAAAAACAGTGCGTACATCCGAGAATATTGCTGCTGTGGCCGAAAGTGTGCGTGAATCGCCATCAACATCAGTTCACCGTCGTTCTCAACAATTGGACATTTCGCAGACATCATTGAGACGAATTTTGCGTAAAGACCTTGGTATGACGCCGTACAAAGTCCAATTGGTTCAGGAGTTGAAGCCAACTGACCATCCAATGCGTTTTCGCTTCGCTAAGTGGGCCTGCGATCGACTTGCAGAAGATGCGGATTTTGCCAAAAAAATCATCTTTTCAGATGAAGCTCATTTCCATCTTGGCGGGTATGTAAACAAGCAGAATTGTCGCATTTGGGGCACAGAAAACCCGCTCGCATTCATTGAAAAGCCGGTGCACCCAAAACGAGTCACTGTTTGGTGCGGATTTTGGTCCAGAGGCATAATTGGGCCATTTTTCTTCGAAAATGAGCAAGGAGTGGCCGTTACCGTCAATGGCGATCGTTATCGGGCCATGTTGAACGAATTTTTGTTCACAGAAATTGAAGAGGAGGATATTGGCAACATTTGGTTTCAACAGGACGGCGTTACGTGCCACACAGCCAACGCTACACTTGATGTTTTGCGCCCTGTTTTTGAAAATCGCATTATCAGCCGCAGAGCTGATGTCGTTTGGCCACCTCGGACTACTTTTTGTGGGGTGCCGTCAAAGATAAGTGTTACGCCGACAAACCAGAGACAATTGACGCTTTAAAGGACAATATTCGTGAAGCCATTGGTGAAATACAGCTGCACACAATCGATAATGTACTTAAAAATTGGACCCATCGTGTAGGCTACTGCATGGCCAGCCGAGGCAGCCATTTGAATGAAATTATTTTCCATCATTAACCGGAGGGATTGTACTTTCAAATAAAAAAAGAAATTTGAAAAAATATTCAGTAGTTTTTTTTTTATAGCATTTTCAAAAAAAAAAGTTATTTGGCGGACCCTTTATTTATACCATCCGAAAAATCAAATTTCTGGTTGAGAACAAGCCGCAGTGAGTAAATACTGTGCGAGCTTTTATTCGAAGATGGCTTATGGTATTCTAACGTGGGATAATGCACCAGATAGCCATATTATTTTTATACTGCAAATGCATGCTCTCAGGACGATATTTGGGTTAAAAAGAGACAATCTTTGTGCTAGGACCTTTAAAAATAAAAAAAATATTGACAAATCTGAATTAATTTGTCAGTATTTAATGTATGCGAAAGCAAACTTGGAAAACCGGAAAAAGCACTCGAGCTTACATGAAGATAACACACGCAATAAATAAATACAAACGGAGCTGCCATGGAATTCACCGACCGGAGTCGGGCCCATCATAATACTATTTTTTTTACACTTCTGGGGGGTGAGCAGTGGATTCCGGACTTACGAACCGGCTGTGGTAGGTTTAGGACAGCTGTCTTGCCACATGTGAGCGTTCACCTTGCCACCCATTCACTCCCCCTTCGAAGCCATAGAATTTGAGATGCGCAAATCGCAGTTTTAGATAATTTTTCTAAGAAAGAGTTGATTATTTTTCTGGAAAGGCCAAGATCTTTAAAGAGGTGAAATAGAGATTTAGCTGGCAGGCCACGAGCGCCAACTTCCACCGCGTGAAGGTGAACAGTGAAGCCGTTCCGGGTTACGGCATTTGCAAGATCATGGTATTTATTTAATTTGTACTCGTGGTCTTTTGGGATATTTGATTCCCATGGAACAGTTAATTCTACGATAAGAGCCACCTTCCGAGATAGAGAGTAAAGAGTTATATCTGGACGGAGGGCTGTGCATCCGAGACTTTCAGGGAATTTATACTGCTTAGAGACCGAATCAACCTCCAGAATCCAATCTGTAGCTTTCTCGATTATTGAGAAAGGTTTTGTAGTTAAATGTTTTTTGCCTTTAGAGCCATCCCGCACAAACTGTATTGGGGGTTTGGAGGATACTGTCAAACCCTTGTTGGCACGAGCCACTGAGAGACTAATTACCTCGCGAATAACAGCGAGAACTTTGTCATGGCGGTAAGTGTACCGTCCTTGATCTAAGGCCACCTTGCAGCCAGCTAGAATGTGCCTAGCTGTGCAAGGGGTATTGCTACAGAGGGGACAAGAACTATCCTCGGCAAAGCTCCAACGAGCGAGGTTACTGGGGTCTGGAAGTGTATGCTGAAAGGCATTCAAATAAAATTTCAGCATCTCTGGCGTCCAGTCATAGAGCATTACCTTCCAGTGCATTGGAGGCGGAATGCAAAAGTCACCAATTGTTGTCCAATCATTCTGGCATTGAAGGCCAATAGCATGAGCCATACTCTTGCTGTCGTAATCTCCCCGCAAAAGAGACTTCTTCAAGTCCACGTCGCTCGTGGTTGTACTGCCATACCCCAGACCAGTGCCATTCTGGCTGATTCCAGTAAGGAACCTTTTGTGGAAGTCTACGCGGGCTTGTAGTTCATTTGAATCACTACAGCCACTTATTACGTGCTTCGATATTGCCGGATCTTTGGAATTGCACAGAATCGAATTTTTGGTTATTCTGGAGTTGGCGTAGAGCAGAGAGGGCAGTTTAAGCGCTAGCCCAAAATTTTGTTTGGACCTGAAGAGAGTCGAGGGGGTCAGCTGGTTTGGCTAAGGACAGCCAGGATTTTAAACTAGCTGTCACCAGTGCATCTAGACGGGACAGTTGGGTTTTGGTAAAATCGTAAATAAGAAAGGGCCATGACAAATGTGACGTTAGATAATTGTCATAGATCCAGGCCTTACGAGGGCCAGAAATTAGCAAGGCATCTATTTTCGCCAGGCAACTTTTGAAATGCTCTATAACATGATCGCCCGAGACGTCTTTTCCCTGATGGGTGATTTTTCTGCCGAGGAATTTGAAATGATTGTTTGGGTCTATAAGGCTTTGATTCTGGCTGATAAAAATAAAATTTTGATTCCCGTGTTAGTGCACTGTATTTATGCAAAAATCTTTTTTATATTTGGGTTTTAAATGTTTCAATCTGTTGCAATCACAAAAAAATAAAAAATTCCAAAGTTACATTTAAGAAATGTATAAAAAGAAACTTAGCCATGCATGCTCTCTATTACTTAGGCGAATTTGATAAGGCTGTCTTAGATTTTAAAAGATAATTATAGTATTTATTTTTTTATTCTTGAATACATTTTTAAAAAATACTTGGTATATGTGATATGATATTGATTATTTCTATATCCTTTAGTGTTTTTATTTTTTTTTATTTTTTTTACTACCGATGTTGATTATTATTGAAGAACTTATTAATTATTTTTATTTCATGTAATTTATTATTGGTAATATTTTTGATTACATGTAATTTGATTCTAATATTTTTTTTTGTAAATGAGCCAAAAGTACCTTGCCTTTTTGTACAAAAATATATGTAATGAATTTATGAATAATTTACACCAATGTAAAATGACTTATTCCACAGTTTATATCTTTTTGGAATTCGCATGGAGTCAATAGTCATAGTTTATGACTATGCGGATCTCCGGATGTCCGGAGTGCGCTCTTTATTTTATCAAGTTTCGTTTTAATTATTATTATTTGTCCATGCTGTTTCTTTATTTTTCACAGTCGATTACTTGGGTAAAAAGGTAGAAAGCGGCCAGCACGGACATAAAAACAAAGGCAGTATAAGGTAAGCTATGAATATTCTCTTCTCTTGATTTAATATCAAAATCGATATTAGGCATTGAGGATCTGAAAACCCAGGAAAAGTTGAAATTTTTAGAAATAAAAAGAAAAGTTTCTTGTACATATAGTTTTATGTATAGAATCAGCGACTAGATAGGGGGAGATTCGAGATAAGTGGCTCACTAATATAAACTAACTTTTATGATATAAAAATGTGTGACAAATCAAAAAGAATCCTTTCATCTCTGCTTTCATTCTTGATAGAAATCATAGATTTCTCATAAATAACACATACGCACCCAACTCTCAAGCAATTGTATTATGTTTTGTATTAAAAAATGGTCAAAAAAATACTGAAAAGTACCAGAATTGAAATAAATATAAATTTGTAATTCATAGGAAATCCGTAACCGGTTTTATATTTTAGAATGTTTATAATTTTGTAAATCTGTATACTGTATCCATACAATGTGTTTTCCTGTGTGTGTATGTGTGTGTGTGTGTGTGTGTGTGTGCGTGCGTGCGTGTGTGTCATGCAAACGACAGGTTAAAATAAGTTTTATATTTTGTAGATTATATCAAAATGTGCAGTTTCTATGCTCTACTTTTGCCGGAAATAAAATTGGCGTTGCAGTGGACTTCGAGGCCGGATATCGCAACAAGCAAGGCGAGAGGATTAAAAGTAAATATGCCAAGTTTCAGTGGGAGAGATGCAAACGATTTATGTTCGGAACTCTTTTACTATTTACGAGCAACGATTTTAAGAATATTATTTTCGCTCGAGTCATCGGCCGAGATATAGATCTTCTCGAAGGGGGATACGTGAGTATTTTAATCCTATTATTACACTACTTTTTAAGATTTGTTACTGGGCAATCACTCATTTATATAGTACTAGCTGTTGCCTGCGGCTTCGCTTTGCGTAAAGTTTTGAATCGATTTGTTAATTTAAGTAGGGTGGCGTTTATTTGACTTTTTAGACGCTACCTTTAGATATATAGTGCAAGACATCCCTCCTTAGATTCACGCTATACATATCGTAAACGTACGAATAATATTTTTACAAAAAATATTTTTACAAAATTATACAACCTATATCATACTAATTACTAGGAAATATGTCTGCCTTTGGTTTCAATAACTGCTTTTACTCGTTTTGGCATGGGCTCTACTAGTTTTTGGCAGTTTTTTGTGATCCTCTCATCCCGATCCTAAACCTGAATGACTGCTTTTATCATCTTTGTTTTTGTAGTGCAGTCGATTTTGCACAGTCTAGCTTTGCAAATGGCCCTTAAATTATCGATAGGGATCAGATCAAGTGAATTCCCGGGCCAGTCTAGAACAGTTTACTCCTTGTTCTAAAAATATATCGTCACATCCTTCGACTTGTGACAGGGAGCAGAGTCCTGTTGAAGAATTGCTACTCCTTGCGGTTGTTACTTTTAAAGCTTTTTATTCGAATGCTGTTCCAATATGGATTTGTATTTTTGGCTGTTCATCATACCATCGATTTGCACCAAAGATCCATTCCCCATTTATGAAAATCACCCCCAAATCATTAAGTATTTAACTGGATGTTTTACAGTTTGGTAAATATGAGCTGGAGTCAGTTGTTCTATTTGAGACCTCCTAACGAATTTAGATTGCTGTCCCTGAACTATGAAGTGAGTTTCATCTGTAAATAAGACATTTTCCCAGTATTCTGCAGTCCACTTGGAGTATCTTCTGGCCCACAATAGCCTCTGTTTCTTCGAACAGTCAGTAAGAAGTTGTTTTTTTTGTGGTCGAGTAGTCCTCCGACCAGATTACAAAAGTCTTCTACGAACAGTTGAGTCATGTATTGCTACGCCTGATGCTGTTGCAGGTTGTGACTTGTTTTTCTTGGGTTCAACTTGCTATTTCAAAGCAAAAAACTATCATCTCATGGTGTCATCTTTCTTTTTCTTCCACAATTGCCCGATCTCTTCACTTCAGCTGATCCCGTGTCCCTTTTACGCTTCAAAATCTTGCTTACTGCTCCTTGACTCACTCCACACTCCCTAGCAATGTTTCTTTGTGACATAGACGAGTGTTCACTCAACGTGACAATCTTTTCGTGCTTCCATCATAAAAGTTCTACTACACAAACTCACAATGATAAAACTATTTCCGAGTAGCAACTTCGGACAACAGGCAGATAATTATAGGTTATGTTTTTGAAGCTTTGACACCTGTCAAGTCACATTACAGCGTTGCAATATGCAAAAAATGTAAAAAAAATATGATTCTATTAATTTGCACAATACCTAAAAACTTACAGTAAATGGCTAATTTTATCTTTATTATCCACCCGTGATAATGGATTAATTTATTTTGATAACGATTCTTATTTTATTGCTAATGTCTTCAACAAACACTGCCTACTTATTTTTCTTATTTTTTTGATATATAAAAATCAGTTATTGTAGCTTAAATATAAAAGTTATATGCTCTCGCTGACTTTTTTATATATCTCTCTGAGTTCGATGTTTTTGTCATTGCACGCCGAAAAAACAACTCACCAGCTCATTTTTCTCCAACTTGATTTACAAATTATTACAAATCACATGAAATCACATGAAAATGATTTACAAATCATTATTTCGTATTGAAAACCAATATTTATCACAATAAAATATAGCCTTATAGCACTCATCGATAATGGAGCTTACAAACTTACAAACATTACTTCTTTGTTATATTAGTATAGATGGATTTCAGACTTTTTGGTACATTGTTATATCATCTGATGCGGTAAAAATATTTATAAATGAGATAATTAGCTTTCTCACCAACACAGTAATCATTGACATATAGGCTTACCATACGTCCTGGTTTAAGCGGGATTGTCCCGGTTTCAGACATTGGTCCCGGCTTCCCGGCCAGTTTGAGATTTTGTCCCGGTTGGGTTTTAGCGATGCCAGAGATGCGCGAACACATTATACCGTATACTGTGGCCCGAACAAGTGTATGGCGGTGATCGGCGCGCGCGGTGTAGCAGACCGTCGCAACGCGCCACCGTAAAACATATGTATATAATTAAACCTTTTACTTTGGTTATGCTATGTGTCTTTGACGCTACCAAATGTACTTCCTTAATAAAATATAAAATATTTTTATTATATTTAGTCGTAGCCTGTTTTATTATATTTAGTCGGGCATAGTGAAGCTTTGCAAAGCAGTCGGTGACAAATAATGTTTTTGTTCTCTCTGATTGTGCTAGAGAGTATCTCTCTCTTTCAAAATTGCCAAGATGTTACGTTGGTCTATGAGAAGAGCTGATTAGAGTTAGGTTAGGGTTCCATACCTAAAAATGAAATAGGAGCTGCCATACAAACATCGCATGATGAGTGCAAAATATCGAGAGAAAAACATCGAGATTTAGATTTTTCTAAGCATAGTTTTTTTTTTTTTAATGAAACTTAGCTTGTTAGTCGATTTGCCTACATAAACTTTCTTTTAATAAACATCAATAATTAGAATTAACTAGGAATAAATAGGAAAGGAAATAGGAATAAATTACATAATTATGATACTCAACTTTAAATAAAATGTCCAAATTAGTCTAATAATATCATATTATAAGGAATCGGTAATGAAACACATTTGGTCGGATGATCAAGGCCGCATGCTGGAGTCTACTGTACAAGCGCTACTGCACTGTAAACCTAACTTTGGTATTACATGCAACGACTTCTATGAAAAAAATAAAAAAATGATAAATTATTGAAAAAGGTTCACTCCGGCGAGAAGTACGATTGGTACAATAAATAATTTAAACCTCCATTTCAGCTGCTTCAGCTAAACTTCATTTTTATAATTTAAAAATATCCTACGTGAAATATATTGTATCTATAATTTTTTTGTAACTAACTTACATACCTACTAATATTAGAACCATTTTTAGTACAACCTAAATTTGTTGTTTTTTTTGCCACAACTCGTTTGAAAAAAATATTTTTACCCCCCTCCCCCCCCCCCCCTCCCTCCCTGTCAGGCTGTCCCGGTTTAGACCTTTATGATGATGGTAAGCCTAGACATACATATGGGATTTCACTGTTTAAAATTTGGTCTGATTCATAAAGTATGGTTGCATGATGTTCTTTCTATCGAAATGAACAAGGAAAAAAGTTTGAGCTTAGTCGTACCCAAATTATAATGTTTTATGTGAAAACGTCAGTCTCCGATTCCTTTGCAGGATTTAAGGTGAAGAAATACGAGTCTCTTGTTTCGATACAATTTATTTCCTATATGAAGTTGAAGTACTCCAAATGTTTTTGCCCTGGACTCGCCCGCATAGGCACAACATTTACTTCATATGATCACAAATTGGTCTATAGCGGCTCTAAATCTCCCTTGTTGATTCCAATAGTCATTTTAAATTCCTCAAATGTCTAAATCCGAATGGGCTTCACTGTTCACCTTTAAAACTGCGATTTCCACTGCGGTGCTGGTCTTTGAGAGCTTTTTGAGTTCCTCTCCAGCCGCCCTTTCTTCTGAATGCTGTTGTATTCCATTCCGTTCATTTTTTAAGTGTCATTTATCCCCGAATTCTTTGAAAGTTTTATTTTCGACGCTGCTGTAGCTCTTGTATTTGCTTGGTACTAGACATTTTAGGCTCATTGCATTTCTTTCGATGCGATCTTTCCTCTGACTGGCGTTTTCTATAATGTCAAGCATATTTACTAGTCATTTGAGACCATCTTTAATTATTTTGTAATTTTCAACATAATATTAAGTCTCCGCACTACACAAATCGAAAATTCTACACAAAGCTAATTCGTGACTATCAATATCGTTCACACATTATTAGTGTCGTAGGTTTTAAAGGTTTAAATGTGACGGTATTTTGTCACATAAGAAAGTTTTACCGGCCACCACTGTATCAAGCGAATCGAGCGAAGTCAGAGTCTCAGAAGTCACAGAGCGGTTTTCACCCAAATCCGCCGCAGTTGCAGGACAATTGTTTGGTTTCAAAACTTACGACACCACAGGTTTGCCCAAGCAACTGGGCCGGTTGCTCGAGCGTAAATCGCATCTTGAAATGTGCGACTCAATTTTACATACACATCTGCATTCTGCGGAGGCCGCGGGCCTGCAACCGCGGTGGTCGCGGGTGAAAACCGCTCCGTGATTTCTAAGCCAGAGGATTGCTGGAAGATGGTTGTGGTTTTTAAAGAAGAGTAACTTTCAAAGGAGGCATACTCACCATTGACCAGAATTGACTTTATCTTGCTACAACACAAGGTTGGATACTTTCCTGATAGACTATGTATAATATTAAAGATACTTCCCATTGAAGATGCATTGAAACGTTTCACTTTGTATTTGTAACTATACATGGTTATTTTCTTTCAGTTGATTGTGGCACCTGAAATTGATGTTACTCAGCCTACCATTGATTTCAAAGCGATGTATCTAATGGTGGAATCTGAAGTATACTTTGAGCCGTACTACCATGTGCTCAATGCGTTGAAGAAGCCAGGTTTAGTGAAGAGATTTCCTTTCTGCAAATATATAATTAACGCACAGGTGAGGCTTTAATGGCTTTATTGTTAACTAGCTGTTGGCCGGTGTTTTGGGCGCTTCTCTGGGCTGTACACTTGGTCCTGCAGCTTTTACGGATGGGTGTTTGCCCTTCATCATACTGCTTTTGCATTCAACGCCAGGGGTTTAGTTTGATTTTTATCGTAAATAGATACTTTGCAAAAAGAGGATTCAGGAGGCAGAGCTTTCTCAAATATTGCAAGGAACATCGCTCAAAATGAAGTAGAGTCAATTCACCCAGTTCTGCGTAGCTCTATTCTCAATATTGGCGCAATAAAAGCCATTACCCAAATATCGAGGAAATTGCACAAATATAAATGTCCTTCCAATGAAATTTAGTATCACCTGAGAGACTATTTTTTAATAATTTACAATCAATAATTTATTACTTGGGTGTTATATTTTGTATAGGTATTTTGTTTTGGTAATAAATATTGTAGACTTAAAATTTGTAACTAATTAAAATTGTATAATTTTGATTAATAAATACCATTGACATGAAACAAACGTTTCCACAAATAATGCAGTGCATTTTTGTGAAATTTCGCAGATTTACTTGTTTAGAGATGTGGTTTTACTTATATTATTGTCTAATGAGTGGGCTACTTTTTTAAAATTATTATTGAATTTAATCAATTGACCTCAAACCGGCGACTGTAAGAGGTTTAGAATATCACATATTTACGAATCGTTTTGACATCTAAACGGTATAAAAAAATTACAATGTATTGTTGAGAAAGTCGTCTATGTAATACGTGAATTTTACTATTTTTATATGGAATTTTTGATTAAAAAAATATTTAGCTTTGTCAAATTTTAGAGAAAATGGGCAAAGAATTGCTTTTGATTTTGGCTTCTTAGAACTCTCGTTCATAAAATGAAAACAACTGAAATAAACTTTAGTTCAATGTCATTATTTCCTGAAAAAAAAATTGCAAATCATTAAAAAGAATTGGCAATAAAGTAATTTAAAACAATCTAATTCTCGCGTTATATTACTCGGACGCAAGCCTCAAGTCAGCCAGTCCAGTGACCAGTCCACGCCGAGCGCTTTCAGCAGGTGGACGAATCGCTCTGGCTCCGAAAATCGTACCTAGGGGACACGCATCACACGCACGACGGCGCCGCGACTACAGACGAATGTAGCGCAATGTCATTTTTTTATATTTTGGTAAGTTAATATTTTTTAATATTTTGTGGTGATTGTAACATGTTTTTTTAAATACAAGTAATTTCAAAACATTACAGTAATTTCAAAACCTACTAAGTAATTTCAAAACCTACTAAGGGAAAAATTTTACAAGAGAATTTTCGTTGTTGATATTTCTTGTTTAAAAACACTTACTAATTAATACATTGTGTTTGATCATTATTATATATCCTAATAACCATTTTGAAAACTGGTTAGGATTTGGTTTTCTAATAAAGGAATACGCGCAATAACTAATTTAAGACCTAGTAAGTAGAAAACTTCTCGAAGATGAAATTTGGTAGACTGCGAACTTGATTGATGCGTCGTACATAGTACAGTCGACAAAGTTAAGGTACAATCTATCAATTTTGAGGTCTACAAAAGTTTGAGATGAGGGAAAGGAAAAAAAACTCCAGAAGAAAGATTTGGAAATTCGAACGGCGCATCGATTTTAATAGTGAAAATGCAGATTATGGCGAAATTTGATAAAAGCCGGACATGAGATCCGATGAATATGAAACTGCCAAGGTTCTTTTCAGCAATATATTTTGATTTGTTCCCTTATTAATTAAATACTTATTAATTAATATTTATGGATTATTTCCTAGATCGAGTATGAGGATCACCTGAAAGAACAATTGGCTGACAAAGAAGCAATCGAATAGGAAACTCGACAACAAGCCGAATGTGCACTATGGCACGAGTTGAGACGGAGCCCGGTCACTGCATCAAATTTTGGCAAGGTGTGCAAAAGACGACAAATAAGTTCAGCTGCACTGGTTAAATGTTATAGTCGTACTCCTTAGATCATGTACCCGCTATATTATATGGAAAAACCAATGAAGAAACAGCACTTTTGAAACTGACAGAGCAGGAAAACACTACTTTAAAAAAGTGCGGTATGTTCATAAACGAAGAATACTTTTTTTTAGGTGCTACCCCTGATAGTATCTATGAAGACGGGAACATCGAAATAAAATGCCCTATAACAGCGGTTGGCATTAGCGCGGATGAGGCAATTCGTTTAAAAAAAGATGTTCGGAAGGTTGATAAAGAAGGAAAAATAAAATCGAACACGAATCACAATTGGTATTACCAAGCTCAAGGGCAGTTACATATTACCAAAAAAGATATTTGTTTTGCTGTGTGGACTCGCCCAGACTTTTCATTGAAAACTGCAATCATCAAGAGGGGTGACCATTTCTGGGAAGCAAAAATTAAAAATGGTCTTGTGAAATTATCGACCCTCGAAAATACCATTCTATGGAACTCAGAACTTGTTCATTTTAAATAATAAATGCTTAATTTTATACTATCAGACTTTTTATTTCAATTGACAAAAACCACTAGAGTAAAAGACACAATAAGGTTGAATATTGAAATTGGATGAGTTGGTGCAAAAAATATCAAAGGATCATTACCGTTTAATTGCTATACTGGCCATCAACGACTCAGGACTCACGCACACAAGCGACCGAGCGCTCCCGTGTGTCTGCGTGTGCATGTCGAATACTTAATTCAGCCCATCTCAATTTCGTACGCGGCCTCCTAAGACATTCAATAGTAAAAACTGCATATAGACCGGTTCAGTAGTTTTTAAGTTCTAGATGTAGAAAGAGGATAAACAGACAGTTACTTGTAAATGTTGATTACGCTTCCATATGGTCCAATGGTCTTCTGAAATAAATCATATCAAATTAATAATAATAGCAAACGAGGCCTATTACGATTTACTTCTTTTGGTGCCATGCCCATTAATGAACGTTGAGTATCATGTTGGCTATTACCTACAATTTTCTTGGCTACGGCTTGGAACAGGGATTCTGCCACGGTTGATTTCTGTAGCTATTCTCGGAGACTCCGGAGCCAGCATGTTCTTAGTTCCTGAGCTTTTATTTTGATATTTCTGTATTTCTGCTCAAACACATTAGGATATCTTCATTCCCGACTCTGCCAACCCAGCTTATATGGAGTATCCTCCGATAGACCCACATCTCAGAAGCTTCAAGCTTTCCACTATAGAGCAATATATGGAGAATACGTAACATCTAATAAGACAGATATTCAGTCAGGTTTAGGCTATTTCCCCCGCATAATTATATTTTTAACAAAAAAATATTATGTTTTTCCTTCAGACTGATGTTGCACGGCCGAAATATAGTAAATATAAAACTTACGCATTTGAGAATTGGCCGACGGGCAACGAGTTGGGTCTAAACGTCTCTCAGATGGAAGCCTTCCAAACTGCATTGCTGCAGGAATTCGCTGTAATCCAGGGACCACCCGGAACCGGCAAAACGTTCATCGGTTTGAAAATTGCGGAAGTGTTGTTGCGCAATAGTTTCAGTTATGGCGGTTCCCCCATGTTGGTCGTGTGCTACACAAACCACGCCCTCGATCAATTCCTCGAAGGGATATTGAAGTTTACAGACAGTATCGTGCGAATCGGAGGGCAGTCCAAGAATGAGAGATTGGACGATTATAATCTGAAAACTTTAAGAAGTTTGATCGCAGACAAAAAATATGCCGAGAGGTTATACAGCGCGCGATCACATTTTAAGCTATGTATGAGCGAAATAAAACGATTGAGAGACGACATTGAACTAATCCAGTCCAAACAGAACATTATAAGGGCTTCTACGATTTTCAAGTTTATTCCTGAGCTGAAAAAACAGTTTGAGGAATGTTATAGACCATCTTCAAAGGATGTAATTTTGGAGTGGCTGCTGGAGAATAAGAATGTGTCGCACCAAAATCGAGAGCCGCACATACCGAGAAAGATGCAACCGGAAAATAAAGAAGTCAACTTTCAATTCATTAAGGAGATTATTGCAGGACCACAAGACCCAATAGACATTTTCGACATTTCTATTGTCGGATTTAGCTATTTTGTGGAACGCGAGAATGACGAGATCGAAATCAAGTACCAAGAGTTGCTAGAGCTTGCAGCAGAAAAAAAATCCACTAAGAACTATGCTGAAATCCGAAGTATAAAACAAAATTTAATAAAAAGACATGAAAAACTGGAATATATAAGGGTAAGAAAGTTTTTCATTATTGAATCATTGTTGAGACGTATAAAGGCCTTATTATTGGTAGGTTATTCACTCATTATACTTATTTTTAAAACCTCTAATCTAACCAGTGTCACGACAAAGAGGGTAGTTTTTTTATAACACAGGATTGCCATAAGTCTAGCGAATGTCTAGGCAATGTGCGCTCAACGCCACTTTAAAGATTTATTTTAATCCACCTGATTAAAATCAGCTTGAAGATCAGCTTTGAAGTCCAAACAGACTTGTAGCGCAATACGGATTCTTTTATTCCTCAGATTTTTAACTGCAAAACTTGCGGTGTCAACTACAACGGGCGAGCCCGTCACCACAGGACGTTTTAACGATTTTTTTGTTCTGTCGCCCTGCAGTGAACGTAGAAGACTTTGGACAGAACAATCCAACGTCCAGCTACGTCACAACCAGCAAGAAGCCAACGCCTTCCCGCGAGATAGCCAGTAATGTTACCTGGCGGGCCGACCCTCGCGCCCTTGCTTCCAATCGTGACCAGATTTCTCCGGTCTCTCGATTGGTTCCGAGTTCGAGGTCGCTTGCGCGGTCCTCTCCCTTACGAAGCGGTGAAACGGTGTAAGCCGAATCTATCGCGGACCAAGGCGTCCTTTGCCCGACTCTGAACCGGGATCGGATGGCCAATGGTCATTTCAAGAGCAGTCAACCCGTAAGGTAGGCAACCACCCCCCTTCTATAGGAAACAATACAGTTCCCAGACTCCCCCGACTGTTAGTTGGAGAGCACAGTCGATTGGCTTGCGCCGCTCGGTGCGCAGACCGTCCAGGAGCGCCAGAGGTTTGATTCCCAGGGGAGACTGGTTGACCCAGTGTCCTACCCAGGTTCGCACCCCATGCGTGGAGGCCATCGGATGGGTGTTGACCCGTGAGTGTGACCGACCCTGAACACATGGGTCATCGTGGCCACCTCATGGGCCCATTAGCTGCCTAAACTGCACAGTCCATTATTTTTATTTTTTGTTGGATAAAGTGGTTTGCCATTACTTTACTTATTAGCTGAGATTATTCTTTGTTTTTACATTTGGCCTAGAGCTGCATAATCGCCTGTTTTTGGTAATATTATTGTAAATTATAAAACATAGGTTTGTCTTGTTAAACTCTAAAATTAGACATGCATCCAATGAAATGTTTTACTCAATGCAACAATAAATAACCAGTAGACTCAGGAAATAACACCAGCACTCGGTAATACATCTACTGCCAAGCGAATGATACTCGACAATATTAATCTCTTATATGCCGTGTACCATATAGGGTAAGGCAAACTAAGGGTTATGTTGAACTGCACATCAAAGGTTAAATGAACTGACAATATTAATAAGTAACTGGCGGAAGTTCCTGATGTCTTGGCATTCTTCTTCGTATCTGCTGAGGGCCGCGGCTGTTAGTGTAGCCACTGTCTGATGGCTCCGGCGTCTACATAGATGCATTGTGGGTCCTCGAGGGTCCTCAATCCGTATCCTCATATCGGCGGAGTTGTAACCTAAAATTAGAGCTTAGCGCCATAAGCAGTTGAGATTCGCATGAGAGCCTTAACTCCTTTTGTGCCGTTTAACCAAAAGGATTCGGCAAGTATCAACCCTAACATCGAATTGGGCGCAAGCGGCTCGGGAGTCTCGATCGCCTAAGCAAATTGCCACACTATACGCTTATTTACAATGTCTATTCTTAGTCCTGACATCTCTTTCTGTTCTAATTTGTGGTGTGGCCAGTTTGAGCAATGCTTTGAATTGTCTCATCACTCCAGTAGATATCCTATTCTTTTTCCAGCCATATTTTTGAGACAAGTTTTAGGGAGGCAGTCTTATATAGGTACCTATGGCCGGTTGTGGCCACATCTCGGGGTTTCAATGACCCTTCCCTGGTCTGGGCGTCTGTTTAGATGCTTTTTCCTAGTTGGATCAGCGTTCATAATGGAGCTTTTATTTTTCAGAAGTGTCTCTCGACATACTCATCAAACAGCAGTGCAGTAAATAGTAATTTGCAACTGTGCGAGCTTACCAATGAACAAAAGTGGACTCTTTACTTCCAGTGGCTGAACAAAATAGTAAAAATGATGTCACGTAAAATATACCGGTTTGAGGTTTGTACATTGAATTTGTTTTGTGACAAATTTTAATAGAAAGAGATTAATAAAACATACATACCAATGGATACATAGTAACTACCGTTACTCTTGATGATCACGATGATGATGATTGAGTTTGGGGTTAATTTTCATAAGTGACACCTGCACTTAGCTCTCCATGTGGAGTCTTTGTACATGATCCTGTGTATACTTTCATTCATACGGGTCCTGCAGCCAGCTCACATCAGATACTATTTGCAGAATCCACAAAGGTCGCATCCTCCATATTTCCACCATATTTACGAAGTAATTTCCCGTGATCTTCTCACAATTCTGGGCATCTACAGATCACATGCTCCACTGTCCCTTACATTCCGCAGCCCCGACAAATGACCTCATCCATAATTCCCAGCATGTGTAGGTGTCTGTTAAGCCTACAATGCCCGTTTGGTCATGCCTATTATGCATTATTTCTAGATAGGGCCAAACAGTAGTTGCTCTTAAACTTTGTTGATACAGCTGCAATTGACAAAATGCAATAGTAATAACTTTGTAATCCTATTTCTGTTTTAGGATTATTACAGGAAAATCTCAATGCAGTATGAAGAATGGTTAATGATGAATGACCTAAAATTGTTGAAAGATTACAAGTTAATCGGTATCACTACAACGGGAGCGGCAAGGCTACAGCCGCTTTTGCGTTCTCTTCGGTCTCCGATAGGTCTGTTAAATTAAAATCTTTTCAGCTCTTTTTCATGTTTGGCAACTGCTGATATATTGCTTTTCAAGTAAATACACAAGCTATTTATTAAGCGATAAAAAAAACACAATATTTTACTTGTCCCAGAAGTGAAATTTTACAGGAGAAACTCAAAACTGAGGGCAGTTTTTTTTACAAGGTGTATTATCAGTGAGTGAAGTGGGTAGCTATACATAATACATACCAGTAACTGGTAACTGTTACCGATTTTTTTTATTACTAAAGAGGTTTTGTTATATAGGAAAAACTGAGTTGAAAGTCATTTACTACTTTTTATGTTTAGGTGTTTGTTACTGAGGAAAAGAAATTTTTATGTTTAACTTTTGGATATTCGTTATTTTTTTCTTCGTAAGAAAGTTCAACAGTATTTTCATTCGGACAAGTCCAGTTTGATTGAAACTACAGTTTCAACTAATTTTTTTTTTTGAACAGTTATATCTGGTTTTGATTTAAACATATTATTTGGGATCGATAAAAGATCGATGGTTTGGTTCTCCAGCTTCTCAACTATGCATGACGCCTGGCTATAAGCGTTTTTAACATTGGCGAGATGTGAAATCTGTGACAATTCCAGGAAATAGGGTCACAAGCAGCTCCTACAAATGGTTTCTGGGGCAGAATTCTATCAGTAATTATTGATTTTCAATCGTTATGTTTGTATTATAAAAATGAAAATTTGGCATTTTCAAAATTAGGAATGAAAAAAATGGGTTGATATACCAGTTTCCTCTCCAAAAACATGAGTAAAGCCCTATTTTTCTTCTTATTATAATGTACAGAAATGCGATAACAACAATTTTAAAATAGGAATAATCAATTAAAATTGAAATTTTACTGCTATCAGTAAAGTAAAACTATAGGTCCACCCTAGTGATTACCAGGCCACAGTACTTCGGGCAATTCTTCCAGAAACCACTATCGAGGTTGAGGCTCGATCTCGCTGAAAACAACTATAGGATAATTTTATTATGTCTCGTCACTTACTGTATTTCGGGGTACAATAAATTAATATTTTCTTATTTTGTGGTTCAGAGGGAGTTCCAATATATTACTTCCTGAGTCTATAGAGTGTAGATATTAAATATGAGCATTTACGAACACTATTGACCTCTCACAGCGGGGTCGACTCTCCGGTGAGTGTTAAATAAAGTGCACTGGGGGCGGTTGACTCTCGGGACAGTTCTAATATAGACAGTGATTAAAGGGTTTTTGCACATCCGCCCCATCCAATCTTCCATATTTTAGAATGCTCTCAATCGAAGCATAGTATGAGGGTCATTTCAAAAGTTTCCAGCCTCATTGACATGCCGTCTGATAAATGGCCTTGATATAATATGTGAACCGTAAAAAAATCAAGTTATTCTGATTATTACTTTGTCTATGGCATTGTCTGTCAACAGTGGAGAAAATTGAGCAGTGAAAAATTCCTTCAGAGAATAAGACTAAGGTAATAAAATCTGAGTTAGACTCTGTATACAATAAAGCCTCCCCTTCTTATTACAACGGTCAAACATTGAGTGGCTGAGTACAAATGTGGTCATAAGAGCATTTTAGACGAGGAACGTTCCGGGCGCCCGAAAACCGCTACAACTGATAAAATGGTTGATTTAGTGCTTCAAACTGTGATGAAAGATCGTTGATTGATCAAGATTTGGATATGAGAAAATTATACATGCGCTGGAGGCCGCGCTTGACGATCGACCAAAAGTGCATACGGATGGAATGAATGAATGAATGAATAAAAATCTCTTTATTGCACAATAAAAATAAGGTACAATGGCGGGCTTATTGCTACACTACAATATCTTCCAGTCAACCAACGGATGGACATGACGCTAGAGTGTCGCGCAAGTTTGAATTGCTTCCACACCCACCCTATTCTGTAAATGCTGTAAACCAGTATTTTTCAGATTTAGACATTTAATAATTTTTTTCTGACGGTTTAAAAGGATGGGAGAAATGTTGGATCGAATGTAACGAGTTGCAGGAAGACTACGTCGATAAATATAATTTTTTTTGCTTCGAAATATGTGTTTTTCTTTACCCCTGGGAGGCCAAAAATGCCAATCGGTGTAACCATTTCAGCCGGCTATTTTATAGATATATTGGGTTATATAAAAAGTCTCTGCGGGTTTTTTGTACATTTTGAACAAAACAATCTGTATTGGAAAGCAATTTTAATCAAGTACGTATTGACCATTATTATCTATGACCTTTTGCCATTTTTTGGGTGGCTTCATAATTTCATCGGTGTAGAATTTCTGTGATTTATCGTCGAAAAACTTTGCTAAGTGATTTGCAGCGGCGCTTCGGTCGGCCAATTTTTTACCATCAAGAGAGTTTCGCAGAGGCCGAAACAAATGACAGTCAGATGGCGCAAGGTCCGGGCTATACAGTGGATGCATCAAAACTTCCCAATCAAGTTCCGTCAATTTGTTCCGTGTCATCAAAAATGTGTGTGGCCGCAAATTATCATGACGGAACACAACTTCCTTTCTGTTGGCCAACTCTATTCGCTCTTTCTGGATTGCTTCGTTCAAACGGTCGAGTTTTGCACAGTACAGGGCCGAATTGATGGTTGTTACAGGTTTCAGCAGCTCATAATAGATAGTTCCCTTCCAATACCACCAAACACTCAATATAACCTTGTTTGCCGACATTCCAGGCTTTGAAGTCATTTGTGGAAGGTCACCAGCCTTTGACCATGGTCGTTTGCATTTGATATTCTCGTATTCCACCCATTTACTATCACCTGTAATGAATCGCTTGAAAAATGGTTGAATATCGTTGCGTTTCAGCAGCATTTCACTCATGGTAATTTGGTCAATCAAATTTCTTTCTGTTAATTCATGTGGCACCCAAACATCGAGGTTCTTTTTGTAGCCTGCTCTTTTCAAATGATTCCAAACTGTCATGTGGCTGATGTATAGTGCCTCCGCTATTTTCTGACAGCTTGCATGCCGGTATTGCTCCACCAGTTGCAAAATTGCATCGACTTCTTTAACTGACGGCCGACCAGAGTGAGGTGAAATCGAATCGAAATTTTCTAGAACGGAATCGAGCAAACCACTCCTGGGTTCTTCGTTCACTCACAGCATTCTCACCGTACACATTACAAATTTCAGCATGTATTTAAAGCGTTTCTACCTTTTTTATAGTAAAAAAAGCATGACATAGCGTATTTCTTCAGATATTGCACTTATTTTCAAATCAATATATTTTAAACTGACGACAGGTAAAACAAAGTTGCGTAAATGCAGTTACATGCTCTCTCGCTAATTTACCATCGAAATGGTTTCTTCTCAACATAAAGTCTTTCTGCGATTTTTGGATGGTGATTATTTCAATTAAAGAACTATTCGATTTAACCGGATAATCGGTTTAATATTAACCAGATATCCAGTATACAGTTCAATTACTATTCGGCATATCACTGGTTTTCACTTGGCTTAAACATTAAAATATGGAGAATCGTCTTTTAATATGTCTCTTTTTATTTATAGTTATCGTTGAAGAAGCTGCTGAAGTATTAGAATCGCACATTGTGGTATCGCTTACAGAGCATTGCGAACACTTAATTCTGATAGGTTAATATGATGATTTTTGCTTTTTTGTTGTATTTATTTTATGCATTAAGAAACTCTTTCCATTTTATTATATTTGATTATCCCAGGCGATCATAAGCAGCTGCGTCCGTCAACAGCCGTTTACCGTTTAGCCAAACATTTGAATTTGGAGCTGTCGCTGTTCGAGCGAATGGTGACTAACGGTGTTCATTGCAGCACTCTGAAAGTGCAGCATCGAATGCGCCCGGAGATCTCGTGCCTCATCTCGCCCTCTATTTACGAAGACCTAGAGGATCATGCATCTGTGATGGACTTCCCTAATATCAGAGGGATGACCAAAAATGTTTATTTCATCAATCACAACTCTCCCGAGGACCAGGTTTTTTTTTCTTCATATTTTGGTTTGACAGCAGAGTAATAATAATAATAAAATGCTTTATTTGATTAAACATATAGGTGAGTTATTATGCTCAACCTCTTATGTGCGCTGTACCCTACAGGGTACGGAAAACTACTAGCATCACCAGTGCCTTTTACCCTATTTAGAACGACCGGTGCCGTTTGCAGGATTTGGATCTTAATAGGTGTTTTCTGTGAAGTAATACAGACTGTAATCCCTTGCCCGGGAATCAACCCTACATTTAACGATTCAATTCAAATCATAGTTGTTTAAAAGCTTCAAGAGCTACCTGACTGTCTGATATGATGTGGATTCTAGCGCAGCGCTAATAACCATGGGATAATTATCTGCCTGTAAGATAGTGTCATTCTCAGCACCTTGGTGGCTGTAAACTTCAATCCAATTATTCCTATCCCTGTTTTACTGTTTATTTTCGACCTCTATATAACAGACCAGTGACTTTAAATTTGGGCTGTTCCTTGTCCCAAAACAGGCAGTTTGGAATAAATATTGTTCTTTATTCTATGATGGCAAGAGATATTATAGCAGTAGACATTACTGCTGAAAAATTCAATTCAGCGTTAGCATATTTTTTTTATGAAGTGAAAACGTATATTCACTTGTTAGGGGGCGTCCACATATTACGTAGTCACGTTTTTGAAATTTTCGACCTCCCCTCCTCCCCCGTGTCAACAGACGTAATCGGTGGCCTGAACCCCCTCTCCCCCCCCCCCCAGATTACGTAATCAACTGAATTTGAGGAAAATGTGAAGAATCGTAAACCCAGCGTCCGTAAAGTGTTTGAAGACGGTAAGTGAAAAAAAAAAATTAGAATGCTTTTAAAAATGTACTTTATTAATTCAAAGTAATTCTCAAATCTCATTCTTTGATTAATTTTACAGATCCCAATCTTCAGACTGTAAAGACTATTATTATTATTATTATTATTTATTCTGGACAGGCAGCTTTGCTGATACGTCCAGATCAGATCTTGTAAAGCTAAACAATATTAACAATGGGCTCGATTGCATTTCTTCGTGAACTAAATTCGGAAATTAGTCCGTGTGCACGAGATAGGGCAATACGCTAGAGCGGAGTGTGAGATGAGCGGTTGTCACTTTTTCGCATTAAAACTGCGCGCCAAGGTCAAATCTTAGACCGCACGAAATATGCTCGAATTTATTCGGACGAGTATAAGTTCGGCAGGTAGTATTAATCGACGATCGTTCGTTTCATATTTCGCTCTAACATATTGCTCTGTCTCGTTCGCTTGGACTAATTTTAGTTTTAGTTCACAAAGAAACGCAATCGGGCCCAATATAATATAAACAATATTAACAAGTTTTTAGGTACAAATCGAGTCTGTTTTTAAATTGATTGACAGAGATTGCACTAATCACTTCAAATGGTAGTTTATTCCACATGTCCACCACTCTATTTGGCAGAACGTTCTTAAGAGGATTAGATTTAAATTTTGTACGGTTGAGTTTTTTGTTGTGACCTCGAAGATTTGTGTTGACGTTGAATTTGTAAATATTCTTCAGCGCGTAATAATGTGCTAGAATTTTATATGTCTCAATCAGGTCCCCTCTTTGTCTTCTTTGTTTGAGTGTAGTAATTCTAAGTAATTTCAAGCGATCTTCATAATTCCTATTCTTCAGGCTCACTGGCATTTTGGTTGCCCTTCGCTGAACCTTTATCAGGATATCTACATCTTTGTAAAAGTAAGGGTTCCAGATCTGATAAAAAATTGACTAAAAAATTAAAAAAAAAATTAAGAATGCATTTAAAAAAAAATGCACATCTAATGTGCATATGTTGTGCAATGTGCCATAGTTGATGTGCCTTGATGCGTTAATCTTTCCGCGATCGAGTTGGAGCGTGCAGCGGCGCGCTAGGACAGAGTTGCAGCCGTGCCGCCGCGACGCAGAGCGGCTTGCCAGCGTGTGCAGGAACAGGCCTGGGCTACTCAATCTCAGACGAGCGCATCGAGGGGTATCTTTGGCGTGGCACTGCGCTATTTCCGTGCAGGTTTAGACCAAAAAAATTGCGATGCGGTGACCAAAGTTGATTACGTAATTAGGACGGTCCCCTCCCCCCCCTCCCCCATGTAATCAAGCGTAAGCCTCAGCTCCAACCCGCCCCTCCCCCTCGGTGATTACTTAATATGTGGACGGTCCCTTAACAGTGATGGCAGGTTGTACTTTCTTGTGTGACAAAACAAAATCAGATTTTAATCGCTATTACATACAAGACTGTGAGAGTGGCCGCCCTTCACTAGACTCCAATTGATTGTGAGCGAAGGGTGGTTCTCATCAAGAAGTTTTCTCCGTTATTGAAAGTCGTGGATGTTGAAGTTGAAGTATTTATTCAGAAGGTCTGTAGTAGGTTGCCAGTTCGTAACGCCTTGATTGATATTTCGCCGTTGTGTAGGTATAGTGGGCGCGAGGTGAAGCCGTAGTGGTGTATCCGAAGTTGAAGCGCCGCGATAGATTCGAAGATAATGGTAGTCGCGTATACTATGCGTGATTTGTTGACTCGAAGTGAAGTGTAGAGCGCGAGTACTTGTTAATGCGCGGTTACTGCCCTCCAGGGAATGATGGGGATGTGTAGCGCGATAACTGCCCAACAGGAATGATGTGTAGCCGCGGTAACTGTCCACCAAGGGAATGATGAAGATGTGTAGCGCGATAACTGCCCAACAGGAATGATATCGATCGATCGAAATGTACTGC
Source organism: Micropterix aruncella (assembly GCA_944548615.1). Lineage (NCBI taxonomy): Eukaryota > Metazoa > Arthropoda > Insecta > Lepidoptera > Micropterigidae > Micropterix > Micropterix aruncella. Next base: position 16,208,407 of record OX155958.1, read on the forward strand.
GTTTTATATTGTAAGCAGTGACGCAATAGTTGTGAGTGGGGTGAGAAAGGTGTCGTAATTTCGTATCGATCAGAAGAAATGACATTAGTCATCACTTGACTGTGCAAAAAATGCCGAATTTAGTTGGAAATCAACTGCAGCTGGCTCGTGTAGATTTGAGCGAATTTGCGGTTTCGATTCTGTAGAAATTTCTTTTTTTGTTGTGGGTATGTTGGGCTGAAGTTCCAACATGGCTCCTCCCCTAGTGAAGAGCTTGTATATGAAAATATGGAAGGTCTTCACGATAAAGGGACAAAAAAGTGTAAGTGTGGTAATGAAACGTGTGTGTGAAATTGAGTTCGTGACAGTTTGGAAATCGTATGTTCTTATGAGTGTTCGACAGTTTGAGAATTGTATGTTGCTATGAGTGGCGAAGGCGTTACATTATAATGTGAATAGGCTGGCGTTGTTATAAAAGTCAATGAGGAAAATAAATTAGTACAATGGACAATGGTTAGTATAAACGCTGACATGATAAAATTTGCTGACCGTAAAATGAGTGAATACAATTCAATAGGTTGTTAAAGTGCTTGCGCGTTGAATGGTAGCCGTAAAAATGATTCGCGCGGCTTAAAAATGTAGAGCATATGAATTAATAATAATTTAGCGCGATAAGAATGCAATAATGCGATTGTAAAAAGGAATGTGTTTGAATATTTTCGCATGCGTGACGTCTGAAGTCCATTGTTTGTTTCTGCGCGTTCGTGTGGACTTCAGGTCTTGAAGTTGAGGGTTCCCGATTAAAGCTGTTCTGGAGTGCGGCGTCTTGCTTCTGCGATGAGGTCGTACATTTCGGTGGTTTTAGTCAGTGAGTCGCTAAACCATTCGGTCGACTTCCAAATTGCTTCGACTATAACGTCGTATCCATGCGTGTTGTGTGGGAATTTGCTCCTGTTCTTGTGAGTGATAATCTCGTTGATTATACGCCTTGAATGAGTGGTTTCTCTATACCGTCTATTCTCGGCGTTTTGTAATTTTCGTGGATAAGTCGGCTTCAGCGTGCTGATTAGCGTAGTCCATTGTTGTTTTTTTGAGGTTGGTTGTAGCGTTTAATTTTTTTGTGGTCAATTAGAGTGCTGCGCTGTAAGTTCCGTTTCGTTTTCCGTTTGCAGTATAATAGTTGTTCTTCCGTTGCGGGTCGTTTCCTTTGTGCCTTTGTGAGTTTATCGATTGAAATTGTGACTCTTGTGGTTGAGAAGGCATTTAGGCCGATAGTGTCCTTAATCAGCTGTTAGTCTATACTGGACCTAAGTGCCATTCTCCCAGATATGTGTGGGATGCAGTTCCGCTAGGCTGCATAATTGTCCCGTTGCGTTGCGCAACTGCAGGTCATCACGCTGCAGAAACGTCTTAGTTGAGTCCGGTGAAGAGTTTGAAGCGATTGTGTTGACTTCCTGTAAGATTTACCTGGGAGTGTAGCAATAACGGTTTCGTCTGTACAAGTTCCCAGGGTCGCAAATCGTCGTATCTATAAAGTTCGTTAGCGTTGTATTGTTTGTTTGCCGAGCTGCCATATGTTGTCGTTTGAGTGCGTTGAGAAGCGTAGTTGGTTTCGAGTTTCGCCGTGTCGTTATGCATGTTTGTTTTTTTTACTTGCTAGGCATGAGCGATGTTGTGATGCATATTGTTGTAGAAAGTCATGCGTAGCAAGGATCATCCCCTTGTTCTTATTTTAGTGGTTGTTGTTGTTATTGTGGTTTTGGTTGTTTTGCCGCTCTAGTAGTTTTTTAGTTCCTCCATCCGTTTTTGTAACTGTATAGAAATCTGTATGATCTCTTGGCGGAGTGCCATTTCTCTTGCTTCCTCCATTGTATTGGATTTGAATTGTGCGACGTGGAAGCGGTGTGTCGTCGTCGTGCAGCGATTTGCTGGAGTGCAGATTATTTCGATGTGGCGATTGTTGGCGAGTGTGAGATGGAGGCGCGTGTCCTTTTCAACGTCGGGGTCAACAGTGTGAGATGGAGGCGCGTGTCCTTTTCAACGTCGAGGGTCACCAGTGTGAGAGTCGAAGGCGTGATCCTCGACGTGGAGGCGTGTTCGTATCAAACGTTAGGGTCACCAGTGTGAGAGTGGCCACCCTTCACTAGACTCCGATTGATTGTGAGCGAAGGGTGGTTCTCATCAAGAAGTTTTCTCCGTTATTGAAAGTCGTGGATGTTGAAGTTGAAGTATTTATTCAGAAGGTCTGTAGTAGGTTGCCAGTTCGTAACGCCTTGATTGATATTTCGCCGTTGTGTAGGTAGTGTGGGCGCGAGGTGAAGCCGTAGTGGTGTATCCGAAGTTGAAGCGCCGCGATAGATTCGAAGATAATGGTAGTCGCGTATACTATGCGTGATTTGTTGACTCGAAGTGAAGTGTAGAGCGCGAGTACTTGTTAATGCGCGGTTACTGCCCTCCAGGGAATGATGGGGATGTGTAGCGCGATAACTGCCCAACAGGAATGATGTGTAGCCGCGGTAACTGTCCACCAAGGGAATGATGAAGATGTGTAGCGCGATAACTGCCCAACAGGAATGATATCGATCGATCGAAATGTACTGTGTTTTATATTATAAGCAGTGACGCAATAGTTGTGAGTGGGGTGAGAAATGTGTGTTAATTTCATATCGATCAGAAGAAATGACATTAGTCATCACTTGACTGTGCAAAAAATGCCGAATTTAGTTGGAAATCAACTGCAGCTGACTCTTGTAGATTTGAGCGAATTTGCGGTTTCGATTCTGTAGAAATTACTTTTTTGTTGTGGGTATGTTGGGCTGAAGTTCCAACAAGACTAATAATTTGTGAGCAATAGTTCGAGCCTACAAAGGATAGATCATGTTTGTACATATTTGTCTCGCAGGATTTAATTTGCCTGTGACATAATCGTGCGGATGTATATGCATGCGCCTGATAATCATGAAATAGCTTTGTGTGGAATTTTAAGCTAGGGTAGCGCGGAAACACAGAGCTAGGACTTTGCTTCTGGTGAGCTTGTAAAAAGCTTGCGGAGCACTACCAGGACCTTAAGTAACCCCACAAATGACTGGCGATTTGCTCGGGTTTGCCTACGGCAAAATGTATATAAATTTATATTTACATTTACATTTACATAGAGCGGGGTTTACTATAGAGCTATAGCATTACTATAGAGCGGATTACTCTAAAGCGGCGCACATTTACATTTATATTTACATTTATATAAATTTATATACATTTTGTATACATTTTGCCAAGGCATCCATTATTGGACGCCTCACATTTGAGGGGGTAACACAATAAAAATATCATTGGGATATAAGTGAAACCTGATATGTTGAAATTTACAAAATAATTAAAGTTGTCATCTCATGTGACTACTAAATATGCTCGGAATTATAGAAAAGGCCAGTCCTAGGAAAGATTGCGTCGAAACAATTGCAATATGAGAGCTACGACAGCGTCGAAACAAAAATGAGAAAACAGCGCAAAACTAATACGGCTGGTCCATTAGGTGTATTTATTTTCAATGTACTATAAACAACTAACGATTTTGCAGAAACAACTGCCACAGTATTCGACACCGCTTATATCCTATTTGTCAGTTTTTTTTTTAATTGAAAGTTTTACTGTTTTAAAATTATTAGAGGATGGTGGAATGTGCTCAGCTTTTTACGTGACATGGAATCGTCTTGTGAACACCACCAGTGGACCCTAAAAGTGCTACATTCTCAATGCTGACTCAAAATGAGCGGTAATTTCTAATTGATCATATTTTTTTTGTTCATAGATGAATGACAGTGCGAGTAGGAAGAATCATCATGAAGCTACTTTTTTGATAAAATTGGCTAGATACATTATACAACAGGGCTATGAACCGAGCGATTTAACGATTTTGGCAACCTACACAGGCCAGATGTTTCTTCTAAGGGAAGTAAGGTTTTTTTGTTTACATTTTATTTCCAATAATCTGCTTCTTCTGAATTATTATTGTAAATTCTTAGTTACTATGATATACGAGGGTAAGGTGAAAAGTTCTCAACTGGACAATGATAGACTGCAATTTTCAGTTAAATTATGATTTTATTTTTCTACATAATCTCCCAACAAGCTCGAAAGCCATATAAGAAGTGCCGAATATAGCTTTAGCTGAATAAAAGTCATGAAAAGGCATTCAGATTAACTCTCAGCTATGTAAAGGTGTCATTTAAAGCAATTTGGCTTATATTACCTTGTAATCATAATTTTGTGCCTTTTAATCAAATAAGGGTGGTATAATCGCTATAAAGCATACTAATTTATAACCATTATATAACTAACATCTGTATAGTAGTCGAATAAATAACCTTTATAGAACAAACAAAACAAAAGCTACTACATTACCCTTACTCCACCAAAGGCTGTATAAGGGTTACAAGATCCACCCTTATACAGCTTATAGTCCTATTGTTGTCACTAGGACCTCACTTACGCAGTTTATAGTTTTATAAATGTTATATTTAAGTTGCAGATGCCATTTTTTCGCGAATCTTTATAATCTAAAATTTTTGTATGATATTTTTAATGGCATTTTAAGATTAAAAATACACGTATTATAGGTAAATCCTATTTCAAAGTGTGTGAACAATACCCAGCAAGTGTTCTTTTTTACTGCGAAAAATAAAATTAATTTAAAACTTTAAACCATAATTATAAATTAAAATTGAGTTAAAATATTTTGAAGATGGAAGGTGGATGGTGAAAATATAAATATTTTGAAGGTGCGTTAAAATTTTGTTAGACATGTTACTTAATATTGTCGATAAAATGATGTCCGCAAGAGAATTTGGTGGATTAAACTACAATACAGTAATTTTAAAGTCAATAAAATTCAATATATTAGTAGCCATTAGGAATTCTATGTTTGCGACGGCAAATGATCATGCAGGTTCCATTCGTTACCATTCTATATCATTTTAAGGCATTACCCGACTAGAAGTTGTAATAAAGTATCAAGTGGAGACATTTTTACAGCCGATGGCTATATAAAGGTGGCTTATACCACCAAAGGTAGCCCTTATGACCGCTATTCAGCCACTATTCAGCTAAAAGCCGTATAAAATGCGCCTAATCCGGTCATATAGCAGTCATATAAACGTTTATATGACTGCTATATGACCATTTCTTGTGACTAAAAGCTGTAGGAATAACGTTGCCGTGACCGCTATATAGCCAATTTGTGCTACTTAAGCTCCCTTGCCATATTTTTACATAATCAGTATTCCTTTCCGAAAGTTAGAAACTGGAAGGCTGTAAAAATATTCATCTACGGCCCTCTCAATTTCTTCATTGGATGCAAAGCGCTTCCCAGTAACAAATTTCTTCAAGTTTGTGAACAGATGGAAATCTGAGGGTGCCAAATTAGAGGAATAGGGGGGATGGCCGAGCAAATTGTACTCCAAATCCCGCAGTTTTCCCATCGCCAATGCACCCTTGTGTGCAGGCGCATTGTCCTGGTGAAAGATGATTTTTTTTTTTCAATCCAGGCCTTTTTCTCGCTAATTTTGGCATCCATCTGGTCAAGTAGGTTTCTTGTTCGCCTATAATTGTTCTGCGTTTTTCAATGTAATCAATTAACCAGATCCCTTTCGCATCCCAAAACTTGCTGGCCATGACCATTCCAGCAGATGGGATCGACTTCGCTTTCTTTGGCGCTAAACCACCGGCTTCCACCCACTGCTTTGACTGCTGTTTCGTTTCTGGCGTGTAGTGGTGGACCCATGTCTCATCCATGGTGACAAATCGCCGCACAAAATCGGTGATCCCTATTGAATCGGTCCAAACATTTCCGCGAAAATGGTTTGCGCGTTTGCTTTTGATCGGCATTCAGCAAATGTGGCACCCATTTTGCGCAGAGCTTTCGCATCCCTAATTCTTTGTGCAAGATGCTTCGCACTCTTTCTTCCGATATCCCTAAAGCCCCAGCTATCTCACCCAGCTTTACTCGCCTATCGTCCAACATATCATGCACTCGATATCATGCACTTTTTCAATGACTTTAGGTATGGTGTGGTTTTTGGCCGTCCGTTAGTGGGTCATCTTCGAGGGATTTGTACGACCATGTTTAAATTCAGCTGCCCACTTTTTAAGGGTTGACATGAAAGGAGTCCCCGTAAACTTTTGTCAACTTCGGATAAATTTTCTTAGAGGTTAAATCCATCCAAAACAAAAAAAATTATGACTGTACGATATTTAAGTTTATCTATTTTAACAAAAACACGCAAGACGTCTACTGCAAAAAATCGTGTAAACAAACTAGAACTTTTCACTTTACCCTCGTATGTGTAGAAGAACAGTTAAAATGTGAGTTACGGTTTCTTGAAAAAAAAAAAAAATATTGATGCGTATTCCAGAAATTTCATAGGTAATGGAAAGCATTGACATCAGTACATATTTGAATCTTGATATAAATGGACATTTATGCCATCATGACAAAAAAGAGCCCACAGACAAAAAGTCTTAACCCTTCAAGCCCCGCGACTTCGATATCGAAGTCAACTGAACGCATCCAGGAAAAGTGATTTGATTGGGTTTTTTCGTGTCATTCCGTATGCGGTTGTATTTTATTTAAATGCACGATGATATTTGTATCATCGTGCCTTTCATCAAATCACTTTTCCTGGACGCGTTCAGTTGACTTCGATATCGAAGTCGCGGGGCTTGAAGGGTTAATGGAGAGAAAAAATCAACCTCAAACAGGCGTTTGACTGTCTGGACTACTCTGGGAAGTTTTAAATAAATTTGCAGTGGGGTCAGTCGACTCGCCTACAAATTCTCTTCAGTATACACATTTCACACAAATATACACAATTCAGTATACACAAATAATTAGGGCAGCCAACATCGCCACACAAAATATACACGTTTGCTACTGGTTTTATTTAGGGGCCAGAAATTTTCATACAATTGTGGGCATTGGTTGTATGCTAAGACCACTTTAGAAACGGTTTTATTAACAGTTTTTGCCGCTTATTTCGTGAGAAAAGTATTTTATCTTAATGTGTTACTAATTAATATTTAGTCCACATTACATTGATTCAATGTAATATGTAATTATTCATTGAAATGAATCTAACATTTTCACTTTTAAAATGATTATACGAGAGTCGAATTTATAAGAAGTTGGATATATAGAAAAGTATATATCCAATTTCCAATATACATATATCCGCTAATGTTTGTTTATTGCATTTTTTTAAAGAAAAGTGATCTACAATTAGGTCCGTACAAATTATAATATATTCCAGTTCACTAACTGAATAAATAATGCCTCAGAAAAAAATCAAACATACATGATAGGGTCTAAATATTCAAAGCGATATAGCTCACTTTTTATACTAAAATGGTAAATTTTAACACACATTGCTAGGATTTTTTTCTTCCTGTAGGTTTATAAATAAACAAAAAATATAATAGGATTTTTTCATGTAAATTTTTGGAGAGTTTGAAACAATTTAGTAACATTGGCATATCATAAAAAAAAGTTATAGGTCTACACAATGGATACTAAAATGAAGCTTAGTTATCGCTATATAAAGAATAATAAAAGTATTCTGACTTTATCGATGTCTTATTACCAATTTATAAACCAATAAAACTCACCCCTCACGGAGTGCTGCACTTGCAAAGATACATCCGAATTTATGAGTATTTTTCGTCAGTATTAAAAAACAAAAAAGAAATGCTTTTTAATGTGTGCAACATCTTATCGAGACCATTTAATTTTTACTTCTATTAAATTTATTATTAAATTGTATTGATTTTTCCGTTTTATTTTAGCTTAAAAAAACAACATAAATATCAAACAATTCATTAAAAAGATATAATTCCAAAATTAATATTTTATATATGACTCGGGCGCAACTGATTAAACATTCCTGCATGCTCACTGCCATACAACCCCTTCACAAATTCAATACTAATTTAGAAAAGCCTAAGTGATCATTTACGCATTTTATTAGCTACAATGCTAAATATTCAACATGAAGCAGGTTCAGCTTATTTTCTATTTACATCTGTTTATTTACAAAAATGCGTTGACATTGAGTAATAAAATTGTGTCATTTCAGCAAACGATAAATGTTGCTCACTAAGCTAAACTTAATATTAGTAAACCTAAGAAATCATTCATTCACATTCTTTTTCTTTAGTAGGTATATCTCTGAAAATAATACTCTTACAAAAATATTAAGAATACAGCCAAATGCAAATTTTGTTTTGCTTATTCCAAAGTTTTCCAAGTCTTATTCCAAAGTCTAAGTTATTTATGTCAAAATTGGCAAAAATGACAGTTGCACCCTTTTATGGCTGCAGAACTGCAGAGAAAACTTGGCTCGGAACAGCTCTGAAATGGTTTTGTCATTATTACTTCATGATAATTTTTGTTTCAGCTTCGAGGGGACTACCCTATTTTAAACGATGTCCGAATCACAGTAGTGGACAACTTTCAAGGAGAGGAAAGTAAAATCATTTTGCTGTCGCTTGTGCGCAGTAACAAGGAGGCAAATATTGGTTTTCTTAAGACTGAAAATCGAGTGTGTGTCGCTTTGTCCCGCGCAAAAGAAGGTGATAAAATAATAACAGTACCTACCTACATTATTATTTGTTTGATGCTTTCGCTTCTTTGTCAAAAGCGCACAGCTCTAGATGTTTGCATTTGGTTATTATTAGTCTCTAGCCTGGAGTATTTCTCTTTTAGAATTGGCTGTTCCCTGTAAGTAAAAACTAATAAATAAATACTATGGTCTTGAAAATGTTGTCTGGAACGGTTTCACAGTCCTAGTGGGAGACCATTCCAGTGGACATTTTATTAGCAAAGAGCAGATCCACAAAAGCGGTTTCTATCTACTCCTCGACGACTATCGCATCGACATGTCATAGAGCCGTTCCATTCCATTCCATTCCATTCCAACCATTCCAAAGAGCCGGTTACTAGAGCCCGGGTCTCGAGTACTCCCAGAACGACCCGACGCTCGCCCCTCTGAATCCTAGTCTAGTAGCCAGCTCCGCCTCCACCCTCATAGTCACTCATTCCAGGGGATGCGAAGAGTATTTTTGTGAGTCGGCTCTTAGATAATAAACAAGAGAATCAGTCATTCCACTCGGGACGATCTAAACATTTGCCAATAATAATAAGAGATAGAAATTTTTATTGATTAGCATAACCAGATTTTGATATCTTGTATCTTGAAATATTATTTTAGAGAAAAAAAACGAACCTGGAAGAGTTAGTATTATTTTAAAGGAGGAAGCAGACTCTTTCAGGCAGAGGAGTGGAGTTCAGACCCCGTATTTATACAGATAACCGTAATTATTGCTGCACACATTGATCCCCTAGAAGTGAAATATTTTGTCCCCTAGAAGTGAAATAACTCTGTTTTGTTTCCGTCGTCTCGCACCAGTCAAGACTGGCAACAAGCCGTCAACAATAAAATTTATATCTTTTAGGATTTTACATGATGGGAAATATGGCAAACCTTACTACAAGCAGTGAACTCTGGGTTAAAATCAATAAAAACTTAGAACAACAGCATGCCGTCGGGAAATATATCACAGTTCAATGTGAAATTCACAGAGATGTCTTCAATAAGGTAAGCATCAATGGCATTTATTGGGTAAATACATGGTATGTCTAAAAAAAATATAAGTTGAATAAGCCAGGAAAAAAGACTCACTGCAGATAAAGGTACAAGCAACTGAAATTCTTCAAAGTAGCTTCCTTCCGCGTCTGAACACTGACGCCAGTGTTTTGCCCAGTCGCTGAACGCCTGGAAGGTATCGACAGGGACCTCCTACAAGCACCTTGTCGTCACTTCTTTGACGGCTTCAAAATCCCGAAACGGTAGCCCTTATTATTTTTTATTTATTTGTTGAGTGGGGCTTTTCTAAGGTCTTTATGAGATTTGTAACACTGCGACCATTGCTGATCTATTGTGTTCGCCACTTACTATAGTTCTGCGCTAAGCCTCGTGTCATTTATGAACCGCAACAAGCTTTTGGCGCCAGATTGTTTTACCTCCTTGGTTGGAGGTAATGACCACCCAAGTGGGTGTATCTTTTACGCATCAGCGGGCCACACTCGCACATGAACGGTGGCCCTTAACTTAATTCTTAATCCTCGTGATCCCAAAAAAAATTGGATCACTTTCACACTGCTCTAAAGGTCACGCAAGAACGTTGCACAAGCAGCTTTCTGTTGATCGAAAAGCACCTTGAGGACCAGCTTCGCGCAGATCTTACGAATGCCCAAATCTACAGTAATGCCTGAGACGCCACTTTCATGCGTGGCGTCTCAGGCTGCCTCGAGCACAATTCTCTCCTGGCTGCTGCCATCAAGGATGCCAAACACCACGAACGCCAAATCAATGTATGCTGGCTCGACCTAGAGAATGCCTTTGGGTCAGTCCGACACAGTCTCCTCCACTTTGCACTCCGCTGGTACAACTTCCCACCTGTCGTTCGTGACATTGTAGCCTCCAACTGTCTGATGTTCCATGTCAAAATGCAAGAATGGACTACCCGCTCTATTTCATATTCAATTCGACTATTTCAGGGCTGTTGCCTCTCTCCGACGATTTTTAATATAGTTTTTAATATACTGCTGGAAAGACTGACCCAGTTTGACAGGAAGTGGGGCTACCGTTTTAAAACAGACGGCCAATACACATCCTCGTGCCTCGCTTTTGCCGACGACCTAACTTTCATCACCAGGAGCCCCAAGCAGCTTTCCCTGCTATTACAGAAAGTGGAGCTGTTCTGCGACTGGTCAGGCTGTATAAAAATGAAGCCCTCCAAATGTTTTTGCCTTGGACTCGTTCGCATAGACACAAAATGTACATCCTATGACCCCAAATTGGTCTATAAGGGCTCTAATATCTCCCTTACAGACCCAAATAACCATTTTAAATTCCTTGTCAGGAAAATCACCCATCAAGGAAAAGACGTCTCTGGCGATCATGTTATAGAGATGCCTTGCTAATTTCTGGCCCTTGTAAGGCCTGGATCTATGACAATTATCTAACGTCACATTTTTGTCATGGCCCTTTCTTATTTACCAAAACCCAACTGTCCCGTCTAGATGCGCCGGTGACAGCTAATTTAAAATCCTGGCTGTCCTTAGCCAAACCAACTGACCCCTCGACTCTCTTCAGGTCCAAACAAAATTTTGGGCTAGCGCTAAAACTGCCCTCTCTGCTCTACGCCAACTCCAGAATAACCAGAAATTCGATTCTGTGCAATTCCAAAGATCCGGCAATATCGAAGCACGTAGTAAGTGGCCGTAGTGAGTCAAATGATCTACAAGCCCGCGTTGACTTCCACAAAAAGTACCTTACTGGAATCAGCTAGAATGGCACTGGTCTGGGGTATGGCAGTACAACTATGAGTGATGTGGACTTGAAGAAGTCTCTCTTGCGGGGAGATTATGACAGCAACAGTATGGCTCATGCTATTGGCCTTTAATACCAGAATGATTGGACAACAATTGGGGACTTTTGTATTCCACCTCCAATGCACTGGAAGGTAATGCTCTATGACTGGACACCAGAGATGCTGAATTTTTATTTGAATGTCTTTCAGCATACACTTCCAGACCCCAGTAACCTTGCTCGTTGGAGCTATGCCGAGGATAGATCTGGTGAGATGACTCTCACTCGGTAATATAATTGGGTGCTTCACGTCGAAATCTACTTCTGCTTCCTGTATGCGTCCACCTACCCTTAAAATCCCATTATCATCAGCAATACCCCTTTGTAGCAATACCCCTTTCACAGCTAGACATATTCTAGCTAGCTGCAAGGTGGTCTTATAGATCAAGGACGGTACACTTACCGCCATGACAAAGTCCTTGCTGTTATTCGCGAGGTAATTAGCCTCTCAGTGGCTCGTGCCAACAAGGGTTTGACACTACCCTCCAAACCCCCAATACAGGCTCTAAAGGCAAAAAACATTTAACTACAAAACCTTTCTCAATAATTGAGAAAGCTTCAGATTGGATTCTGGAGGTCGATTCGGTCTCTAAGCAGTATAAATTCCCTGAAAGTCTCGGATGAACAGCCCTCCATCCAGATATAACTCTCGGAAGGTGGCCCTTATCACAGAATTAACTGTTCCATGGGAATCAAATATCCCAAAGACCACGAGTACAAATTAAATAAATACCATGATCTCTCAAATGCCGTCACCCGGAACGGCTTCACTGTTCACCTTCACGCGGTGGAAGTTGGCGCTCGTGGCCTGCCAGCTAAATCTCTGTTTCACCTCTTTAACCCTTGGAGTAAATGGGTATTTTCATGGATGCATCTGTCTCTTTTGCAGGATTTTCGGCGACATCGACCTTAAAGTACTATAACTACGAAACTACTACACCAATCATAAAAAGAACAACTGCACAATGATTGCATTGAAATTTCGAATATAGAATATTGAAATATCATTTTGTAAAACAATTAGATAATTATGAATAAATATGAGAACGTCAAAGAAGTGAAAAAAACGCGCGACCAGATTTGGTCGACTCGTACTCAACGGATAATTGTTTCGCGACCAGATTTGGTTGACTCATACTCAACGGGTTAAGAGGGCTCCGAGCCTATGCCGCTACACAAATGTAGGTAATTTACGCTTGCCGGCGGCGGCCACGCAGGTGTGACTAAATCGCATACATTGATAACGCTGAACAGACGGTCACCCGCCAAAGCGATGTAACCCGCATTTTATAATTTTATTGCTCATAGCAAATTGCAAATAACAAAACTGCAAATTGTGATAAAAGCAAATCCTTTTGCACACGTATTTATTAGACCAAAATGGTCGATTTGACCCGCCGTTCCGACATATTTGGCCCAGCGGACTCAAAATAGCGGCCGTTTTTCAAGATGGTCGCTAATAAACCAAAATGATTTTTCTCATGCTGATTTTAATGACCCATGGGCCTTTTCGGCTATTTTGGGGTCGAATATTTCAAAAATGGCAATAAAAATAACTTTAGTTAATTTTGAACAGGATTATAAACATTTTTAACGAGTATTTACTTTAACGTTACCGTTATGTTATACGCGTCTTCTTCGAGTATTTGCACACTGGAAAAGACGAATCTAAAGTCAAAACTGTCAAAAAAGTCAAACGAGAGAATAATTTTGTGTATGCTGTAAGTAATTTCTGAAATTTGCTACCCAGAAAACATGGAAAATTTGAACTATATAATATAGAATATGTGAATGGGTCTTTGACTTTGAATTTGTAGTCGCTGGCTCAAATATGACGACTACATGTGTTTTGAACAACCTTTGAACGTATTTTGAACCGATTTGAACATATTTGTACTTTTGGCCAGAAAACATAAACTTTTGTACTCGGTGTCATCATCAGAACTGGTCAAAATAAATGTACCGTGGCCGTTTTATTCTACACTATACTACACTATATATAAATGATTGTACACATTCTACCTTGTTTGTAAGGAATTATTTATTTATGTTTATATTTTCAGCATCATATTTGAAATGTACGACGCCAAAATAACCGAAAAAGACCCATGGGTCTTTAAAATCAGCACGAGAGTAATTATTTTGGTTTATTAGCGGCCATCTTGGAAAATTGCCGCCATTTCGAGTCCGCTGGGCCAAATTGTCGGAGCGGCAGGTCAAATCAACTATTTTGGTCTAATGAACACACGTGTGCAAAAGGATTTGCTTTTATCACAATATACAGTATTCTTTCAAAATATGAGACGAACCGCTTCCACTATCAGGATAGCAGATACTTTATGATTCTGAGTAAAGAAATAAAAATGGATAATGCTTAAAACAATTATAACATTGTTATTCTCATCAGTACAAGGATAAAATGTATGTCGAGAAGGATAAAAAAACAGTAATTATTATAGGTATAAATAGCTACACCAAAACTTTAATTATTTCAAAAAGCAGTTACCTTTATAAATAAACTACTTCCGACGGAAAGAAGGTACAGATAGATTTCGCGGCTTAATGTGATTATATATTTTTGAACAACTTCAAATATGTAATTAAAATTAATAAAGAAATAAATTAATGAATGCCACTTTTAAACAGTCTCGAAGAGGAGTTTTGTGGATTTCACTCTGTGCTCCCCGGGATTCGCCCGTTGGATGAACAATTGGAAAGTTCACGAGCACCTTTCTTCTTCGGACCGCAGACTGGTGACATTTGGCATCGGCCATCGCGTTCCCCCCACGCCACAATCCGAGTGGCGATACCGAACCGGCGACATTAACTGGGACCGGTTTGGTGAAGTCTTGAGGCCTTTCCATCGCCTTCTTGTAGTACCGCAGAGGACTTGTGTGTCGCACTTAATACGGCTATCGAGTCTTCCTGTGATGCCGTAGTAGGGCGGAAGAAACCCCGCGGTGGTTTCGCGGCCCCGTGGTGGTCTTCCGAACTCTGCCGATAATTTTAAATTTAATATTTTAAATAATGTAACGTAGCGATTGAAAATTAATGTGATTGAAAATTGTTATTTTTGTGATGTGACGCAATGATGAGATGAAAATTTTCTGCTGATCGATCAAGGTGAACAATGTATGAGATGAAGTTAAAATAAAGAAAAATAAAAAACTCAAGTTTCATTTTTTTTTTAACTCTCTCTATACTATTGAATATCTATGATATTGAACATTTTCAAAGCCTATTTGATTTTAAAATGTTTTTCAAAGGATTTTATTTTTCTATGGTTTTAAAATATTTCTAAGTATTCTGTAGTTTTGAATATTTTCAAAGACTATTTGACTTTAAAATGATTTTCAAATTATTTTATTTTTCTATGGTTTCAAAATATTTCAAAGTATTCTATAGTTTTGAATATTTTCAAAAACTATTAGATTTTAAAATGATTTTCAATTTTTTTTTATTTTCTATGGTTTTAAAATATTTCTAAGTATTCTATAGTTTTGAATATTTTCAAAGACTATTTGATTTTAAAATGATTTTTAAATTATTTAATTTTTCTATAATTTCAAAATATTTATAAGTATTCTATAGTTTTGAATATTTTCAAAGACTATTTGATTTTAACATTCCCGTGCTTTTTCTGGTTTAAATGACGTGTCGTAACCTTAAATCAGTGCATATCCTATCAATGCTCTTTGTAAGCTAAATATCTTACAGCCAACCACTTATTTTCAACTTACGAAAATGTTACATCTGCATGCCGAAATGTCCTTCGTTGCTCACTCCTGATGGCGAAACTGCTTTTCAAAATCAATATTCAAAATCAATATTCTACCTGTACATGGTTTATGCGTCTTTCAGTATTTTTTTATTGAATTTCAGGTTTTTCACGCAAATTAACTAAACTATTCGAGATTACAAGTTTCGAATAGTGGTCCCTTCAGAAAATATTTTCAATTGTTTTACGCTTATTGGAGTCGATCTATTTTTTATATAATGAGCATCGTATCGATCGAATCTTGGGGTTTAAAACTATCTCATTTTCTTATATCTCGGACTGAAAACAACATCGCTTTCTCATGTCTTCAGACTGAAATTTCACGCTGATTCTATGGCGTTTCTCAAATAACGAAATATGTTTTCTTACGCTTCCCCATTAACTAAAATACATGTAGAGTATTATAATAAGTTATAACAAAGATGGCATAAACATCCATTAATAAAAAACAAATATAAAAAATAAAATACTTACTGCTGTTTGCTTTCTCGTGACGATGCGTGACGACGCGGCACTGCGGTGTAGAAGAATAAAATATTACGTGAGCGGGAACTGATAAGAGCTAACCGAAAAAGACGTGCTCCCGCTTCGAATAGCAGCAGGGAAGTGAATCTATTTCATAGCGCGCCTGTGTATTTATTATCGCGGCCAGCCCATACAAAAAATGTGTGGAGAATCTGATACCTGATTTTCTGGGATTTATTGTATAAAATCCTATTACAATCATTGAAATTTAAATAGCTTATAGTGAAGATATGTCATTTAACTTTTTTTATAATAATTTGTAATTCAAATTAGTTATTATTCTCCCAGTGAGGACTAAAACCCCGCGCCCATTTTTGTATATTTTCTCGTGTGTTTTTATAAAAAACTACGCAAACTATTGCCAAATTTATTAGCTCACCTTATAAATGACTTATTGATAAAAACGAGTGTTTTTTGTCACTGCTTTTATTAGCGTAGTTTTAGCGGAATAACTAAAACGCTAGACCCTAATTTGAGAAATTTCGTGCAGCACCCTCTTAAAGATTTTGGTCTTTCCAGAAAAATAATCAACTCTTTCCTAGAAAATATATCTAAAACCGCATATTGCGCATGTCAAATTCTATGGCTTTGAAAGGGAAGTGAATGGGTGGGAAGGTGAATGCTCACATGTGGCAAGACAGCTGTCATAAACCTAGTACAGCCGGTCGTTAGTCCGGAATTCACCGCTCCCCCCAGAAGTGTAAAAAAATAGTACCATGATGGGCCCGACTCCGGTCGGTAAATTCAATGGCAGCTCCGTTTGTATTTTATTTTTTATTTATGCGATGCACGGTACTTTTAAGGATATTACTTTTATCTGCCAGCATTCTAACACACAGGCGTCAATCAGAGTTCAACATGTCCCTCACTTTCTTCACATTTTGTTCGGAATGTGACGTTCTCGGCATGCTCTCTGCCCCCCCGGCACATCTTGTGCCAGCGGTAAACCATATTTTGGGACACGGTATTATCACCATAAGCTACCCACCCATTTACTTGAAAATCCAACAAAAAAATTTATGAGGCAATGCTGGTCCTTGAAATGCGGCATCTTGAAATTCCGACGTGTCACTAAAACAAACGTTCGAACTAGCAGCAATGTGCACTATGGAACAGCCTGCATGCAACTGACGCGGGTGTCGTTGGCTTCCCTAAATCCCGCACCACCGTGGTTTCTGTCCCGTGGCACACCTTGCTAGCGGCTTGCTTCGGCGGCACAAGGTCATTCAACTTACTTTTGGAACAGACCCTAAGTATAGCTTAGGAATTATTTTTGGATTAACTGGAACTTTTTTCAGGTATGTCAACCAAGCGACTTTGACCTGATAGCAGAGGGCGGATGCACGATAATGTGCGACAGCTCCCTGGATTGTGGACATAAATGCGGCAGTATTTGTCACACAATGGATCGGTCGCACCGCAAATACCGATGCAAGGAGAACTGCTCAAGGTGATTTGTTTTATTATAGAATATCGAAAAAAGATCTAAAAGGTTTTAAGTTTTCCTCAGTCTAAACAACCTGTTTTATACTGGGTGATTAGAGGGTCGATATTAAGTCTGGTGGGGATAATAGGGTGGTCAATAATAAACCGATTAAAACATATTTACGTGTATACAAAGTCCTACCATTTCTGAGACATTTTCATTTTTCTGTAAATATGATCTTTCACACGATTTACCTTGTAGCCTTCTTGCAGGAAATCTGCAAGGGTTAATTAAAATTTAAGAACAATTTAAATTTAGGATTGGGCGCCGGAAAGCCTACAAACTAGCTTGAGCAATATATGTATCCTTCTAGCCGTATTCGGCCATAGCGATTGCATTCTAGATTCTTTTTTTTTTTTTTTTTATTGTTGGGGGTTTTGCTGGTGAGCCCTCAGGTGACTGATGTAGCCGATCTTGGCTTTGAATGTGCGTGCACATTTGGCGCAAGTCAAGACACCATCGACGTAATTATACTTTATGGCCGCCGGTGGTCGGGCCTTTAGCTCGTCGCGCTTGGCATCTAAGTCGAGCAGCCTCTTCTTTTCAAAATCATCTATATTGCTCTGCACTAGCAGTCTCCATCCTGGGCGATCTTTCGCTTTACTCTCCCACTGAGAGGGTTCAATGTTGCACCTTTTCATATGCCTCTTCTGAGTATCCTTGTATCTGAGTAGCTGGCCGCCTTGTTTCCGTTTGCCGTTCTTTAGTTCAGCGTAAAAGATACGCTTTGCCACTCTCTCATCAGGCATACGGGAGACATGTCCGCACCATCTCAGCTGTCGTCGCATCATGTATGCTTCTATTCCGCTGACT
This sequence comes from Micropterix aruncella, assembly GCA_944548615.1. Taxonomy (NCBI): domain Eukaryota; kingdom Metazoa; phylum Arthropoda; class Insecta; order Lepidoptera; family Micropterigidae; genus Micropterix; species Micropterix aruncella. The sequence goes on from OX155958.1 coordinate 16,226,471, forward strand.
TTAGCGCGTCGAAGAACTTCCGTGTTCCTCACACGGTCCGACCACTTGATGTTCATTAAGTCGCGTAGGCATCGAAGGTGGAATTTGTCAAGTGCGCGAATGTGCTTTCGGTATGGGCACCATGTCTCTGACGAGTAGAGGAGGTTTGGGAGGACGATCGCCATGTAGACAGACACTTTTGTTCCCAGCTTGATGTCGTGTGAGCTGAAGACTTTGCTACGGAGTTTACCGAAAGCTGCAGAAGCAGCTCCTATCCTCCCGTTCAATTCAGAGTCAAGGTCACATTTTGCTGTTATAGTGCTTCCAAGGTATTTGAATTTGTCCACTTGCTTCAGAGGAGTCTCTCCGAGCTTAATAGATATAGGTTCTTCATTAAGTGTGTTGGCCATCACTTCGGTTTTCTTCACACTGATTTTTAGGCCAAAGTTCTTACATAACACGTCGAGGTTAGTCATTAACCTTTGCAGGCCATCTGGGCTTTCGGCTACGAAGCATAGATCATCGGCATACATTATATCCGTTATCGTGGCGTATGATACTTTTGTGTGGGCTTTAAGTCTTGCCAGATTAAAAAGAGAGCCATCTGTGCGAAAACGAATTCTAACACCTTCTGAGATGTGTTGCAGAGCGTCACGGACTACAACTGCGAAATATAAGGCAAACAAGGTAGGCGCAAGCACGCAGCCTTGTTTCACGCCACGGCTTACAGGAAAGAACCCTGTTTGTTCACCGTTGACTGACACACAGCATTCCATGTCATCATGCAGAAGTCGAATCAGTCTGACAAATTTCTCAGTGCATCCAACCTTTTCCAGAATCATCCACAGGGCTTCACGTGATACGCTGTCAAATGCCTTCTCTAGGTCAACAAAACATAGATACAGATTTTGACCCTGTTCTCTGCTTTTTTCCTGTATTTGACGAACGGAGAAGATAGCTTCACAGGTTCCTCGATCTGGACGGAATCCGAACTGGGTTTCTGGTAGAATCCTCTCCGACAGGGTCATCAGTCGGTTTAAAAGTATTCGGGCGAACACTTTACCAGGAGCAGAGAGAAGTGATATTCCGCGGTACGAATTGCAGTCAGAACGGTCGCCTTTGTTCTTGTACAGCGAGCAGATGCGAGAGACTTTAAAGTCTGCTGGTACACGTTCTTCGACCCACATTCGTCCGAACAATGCCCATAGCTTCGTGTGCAGCTCATCGCCTCCATATTTCAGTAGCTCTCCTGGTAAGTTGTCAATGCCAGTCGCCTTCTTATTCTTCTGTTCTTTTAGGGCTGTAACTACCTCTTTCAAAGAGAGTGGGTCGTCTAGCTCAACAGCACTAGGCAGCGCAGGAATTAAGCCGATGTGCTGCATGTCCACAGATCGATCCACGTTGAGCAAGGTGTTAAAGTGATCCGCCCATCTCTTCAGCACATCTTCCTTGCTTTTCAGCAGATGTGAACCATCAGAGGATTTAAGGGGAACGCTACATCGCTGGGTACTACCAATCAGCTTCCGCAGTTCTGAGTAGAAGTCGCCGAGTTGGTTAGTATTGGCTAACCACTGCATGTGTTGGCTCTTTTCTTGCCACCAAGTGTCCTTAGTTTGCCTAGTCAGTCTACGTAGCTCAGTTCCACTTCTTTTTAGCTCATCTGTGATGTTATGGTGCTGGCGTCCGTGATGTTGCCGACGTAGTAGTTCTCGGTGATTTTTAATTGCCTCTGATAGTATCTCTTCATTTTCGTCGAACCAGTCCTCGTTTCTCCGAGTTTTAATGCCCAGGATCTGAGTACCTGTTTCTAGTACATGAGAAGAGAGAAGGTTCCAGTTGGCTTGAAAATCACCGTCTTCAACGTTAAGTGTACTCAGCGCTAGGTTCATTGCAGAGACGTATCTTTGCTGCGTTTCTTTATTTTCTAGGTGTTGTAGGTTTAGGCTAACACCTTTAACTCTCTCGGTCCTACGCGGTGGGTGTAGGCGAAGTTGCAGCTTGGTAATGACGAGTCTGTGGTCCGTCCAGCAGTCCGCCCCACGCATGACGCGAGTGACGTGCACCTGAGAGATGTCTCTTTGGCGGACTATAGCATAGTCAATCAGATGCCAATGCTTGGATCTTGGATGCATCCAGGTGGTTTTATATTTCGGTGGTAGTCTGAACATAGTGTTAGTTATTGCTAGTCCAAATAACGAGCACAGACTGAGCAAAAGCTGGCCATTGCTGTTCATATTGCCGATTCCATGCCTTCCAAGAACTTTAGGCCACGCTTCGTAGTCCTGTCCAACTCGCGCATTAAAGTCGCCTAGAAGTAAAACTTGTTCTTTGGGTCGTATCTGAGACAAATGTTGAGTTACTTCTTCATAGAACTTCTCCTTGACATCGTCTTCCTTGTCCAGAGTTGGCGCGTACAAGCTAATCACGTTGAGGAAGTTTTTATTGCTTAAATGAAGGCGCAGTGAGGTAACGCGGTCTGAGATGTGAACAGGACATTCCTCCAACTTGTTTGCGATGCTGTTTTTGACCGCGAATCCAACGCCAGATCGTCTGGGCTCCGACGCGGCAGTGCCCTTCCAAAAGAAGGTATATCCACCGCCGTGCTCCACTAGTTCCCCTTCCTCTGCAAGATGTGTTTCGCTGAGGGCAGCTATGTCAACATTATAGCGACGTAGTTCTCGGGCTACTATAGCGGTTTTTCTTTCAGGGCAAAGGTTGGAATCGCGATCCAAAAGAGTCCGAACGTTCCATGCACCATATGTCATTGTTTTGGATTTCATACTATTTTTTGTGTATTTTCGACTACGAGGAAAAGATGCAGTAGCAGCCGTGGTTACTGCTACCCATTGTCCATCGCCATAGGTCTCTTTAGTCTTTTCATAGTCCATTTTTTCCGGAAGCAGTCAAGTGCGCAGTCTATATTATAGTGCACAGGTGGGCGCGCGACCACGGGTGCACTCTCTCTTCCTCCCTCTTCTGAACCCGATGGAACGGAGACCGTTACAACCGGAGAAAAGTTTGGATGCAAATAATCACTAAATTTATTATTTAAATAAGATTAATTATTGAGAAAATTTCAAAATATGCTGACATTTTAGAATTCAAATTTAGAATATTTGAGCAATAAGACATACAAATAAACGGTTCGTGAAATAAGGTAAATTATAAGCAATCAGTGTTTCCATCTGGTTTTTATTAAAAAAACATTATTATTGTAAGGCCTAGTACCCATACTTAAGAACTAAGTTTACATAAGCAAATAAAGTTACATCAAAATTACACAATAAAATTACACAATAAAATTACAAAATTACACATTTTAGAATTCAAATTTAGAATATTTGAGCAATAAGACATACAAATAAACGGTTCGTGAAATAAGGTAAATTATAAGCAATCAGTGTTTCCATCTGGTTTTTATTAAAAAAACATTATTATTGTAAGGCCTAGTACCCATACTTAAGAACTAAGTTTACATAAGCAAATAAAGTTACAACAAAATTACACAATAAAAAAGCAAATAAAGCGTTTATTATTATTAAACAATAAAAACTAAAAAACTACTTCCACAGACTAATTTAAAAGGTTACAAATGCCGATTTTTCTCATTTAAAATGCCGCAACCCGTATGTACAATCAGATGAAGCGCTCTCCTCTCTCTTGAAAGTACCCCCAGCTGTCAGTGGACAATTAAATTCTCCTACATTTCTCCCACTATGGACCTCTAGCGGAATCAATAGGCATTTGTTGCAGCCAAGAACCGAACTTGGATAAACTTCATTTTATAAAAACAAAAAAAAAGTGCCATGGAAAAAGGAAATTTAAAACAAAAAGATATAAATTTAATGAAATCCGTTATATAGTAGAAAATGCGTCCTAATTTCAATTAAACTCATTGAAATATTTAACGATAAATATTTTTACAACCTATAATAGGTATTACTTCAAATGAAAATAATTACAAAGATGTGTCAATAATAGAAAAAAAATAAAATTGCATTTAATAAAATAATAAAAGTACTAAAATATAATTTACAAAATTTCAGGACGATTTTCGAATAAGATTAAGTACAGTATTAATTGATCAAATACAATTAAAACACCCGTGTTTCACGCACATTTAAATGGTATGTTGTTTCTGCATTATGGTGGAACAAGTGCAAGTACAATGGACAAAAGTAATTAGACGGTTCCATCCCAATAGAACATGTAGTCGCCCTAACCCTACCTAGTCTAAATTAATAACAATCATCATTTTTTTGTTAGTGCCGTTTGACTTACCATTGCCTAAGTACGTTTGTGCGTTGTGTTTATCGGTTAAAAATCACATGACGCATGTCCCTCAGATGGCGTTAAATCTTAATAGGTTCGCTGTGGAACCAATTTTTAGTATCCACCCCAGATGTTGAATTATAAATAGTGTTTTGCATTTTTTTTATTATCATGTAGTATTATTACATTTTGGTGGGTTTTTAAAAATTAAAATCGGCCCTATAATATATTAGCACTGTCCCTATTCGCTAAACGTTAAACATAGCTAATGTCGCTATCGATATGACCAAAGTGGTAAGATGTCACTCACATTTGCTATAATTCCACTGGGATTTTAGACAAAGCGAGAAAAAGACAGCACTCTACTGCCCACCTTGTAAAGAAAGAGAAGTCTGTTTCAAACTGTCAAAACTCATGACAGTTTGACACAGATTGAAAGATTGTATTGCTTTCAGCTAATATGAAAATTCGTGAAAATTAGTTGAATACCATTTAAAGGTATTTAGAGTAATTTGATTAACTCCTGTGTCCTTTACCTATATGTTAGGGAAAAATAATTAGAAACCGTGCCGTGTACCTTATGGGGAACGGTCGGTCGGCGATATTTGCAGAATTTAGATCCCAATACGCAATTTCTGCGAAGTAATACTGACTAATAATCCCTTGCCCATGAACCAACCGATCTGAACATACTACATACATTCAATAAATAATACAAAGAGAGATGTGAGTAATCATATTTTGCAGTGATAGTCGCTCGGTGGTCCTACACAAGTTGGCCGCGATATGTTTTGTCAGCAAATTCAGTATAGAAAAATTATTACAAAGTATTCGTACTTACAGTTAATTATAATAATAATAGGTATATACACTGACTATTCGATAAAGACTAATCGTCATATATATCATGTTTGACACAGGATATTTCTGAATCGTACTTATGGGCACTGTGAAACAGACTTTGAAAATCATTACATGTTTTTAAAGTCAAGTTATAGTATTTATTCAATGGACCCATTGTGCATCTTTTATTTAATCTTGTAAAAATCTTATGCAGCATTAGCAAATGTAATTAAAGAAGTATTTATTATTCACAGATTTATTTTACGCGGTTTTTTGATATTTGTGTTAAAAAAGAAACTTTTATAAATGTTAGCAGTCATATCGGGTACAAAAGTCATCATATCAGAATAACATTTTGATAAATATATAAATATATTATTAGATAAGGCCTTAAGTTACAATACATGATATCAATGTGTTTGATTTATTAAATCAGAATTATTCGCAAAAAAGCCATGACAGAGATCTTGACATTCTTTGCAGCATCAACCCCAACCAATAGCGCGTGGCCGACTGGCAACTCAGAGGTTAAATCACCAAAATCATTCGATCCACAAGCGCAAATATTCCAGAAGAGAAACTCGATTTTTATTGACTGGCAATGAAGCGATGATAGCTTGTTTGTTCATTTCTGCATTCAGTGCACTATTATGCTCTCAAAGACTTGCCAGGAGAATTCCCACTTTGCGAAACGACTGCCTCGACCAATCAGTTAGTTTTATTGAATATCGATACGATCTACTGAACGCAGGCTCGCTTTAACAGGATCGACTTAGTGCCTGCTATATTTTCCCAGTTCTTGTCGCTAAATTGGCCTTACATTACACTGATTTCGATTTTCGATACATAGCCAATAACGAAGCACAATAATGAATAGCTTAAGGGATAGGCGATACATCATAAGGCTGAATGTTTACTACGCTTTTGAACAACGCTGCTTCATGAAGAGATACTAGTAAATAATGCTGATTTTATATTTAATATTTAGTTCGCTATCTTATCGAGGGGAGGTAAATGCCACTGATAGGCAGCGATTCGCATAGAACCTGTTGACTGCAGTGATGTATAGAATCGGCAGCTATATAGTTGCAATGAAGCGGTCGTCTTGTTGTGTAGTAGCCCAAGGTCCAGTAGAAGCAGGTCGACAACTTGAGCTGATTCCACAGGAGCAAAGTCCACGATTTTGTTGCGTCCACTGCCGCAACTAAATTTACTGCTAGTATGCAATTAATTCAAAATTTTCTGATGCTTCAGTGTGTTTATAACCATGGGGTGCTATTTTTAAGTTCTTTCTATATTATTCAATTAATTATTATTATTAATTATATTATATTATTAATTATATTATATTATTAATTATTATTTTAATTTATTTTTAAATAAACAAACTGAAAAGGAGTTACATATGAAAGCAATTTCAATAAGCTAGGATATAACGGTTGCTAAATGAAATTAACAGTTCACTGTTAGGCTGTGAAAGTTTACACTCTTGGCTCACATGAAAGGTGTTTTGTTACATATCTCTTTAATGATTTAAAATCTGTTGATTTGTTATCTCTAACGTCTCTAAATTCACACTTCCGAGAAACCACTTTTTTTTTATAGGTTATAAAGAGGAACATCTATCCTAAATTTATCACAGTTTCAGAAAAAACAGTAACAGTATCAGAAAAAATATATTGAACTCCAAAAATAATTCTAAAGCACTATGGCAAGTCGTGAATGAAAAACTGGGCAAAAGGAAAAAGAGTCATTCTAATATCACACAAAGTGTAAATAATCACACTGTCGATAATCAATGCGAGGTAGCTAATATGTTTAATAGTTATTTTTCCCAAATCGGGCAAGTCAACAATTCTAACACGACACCCAGTCAGGTAGGCGGACACAATATTTGTTACAGCCGCCATATTTTCTTTATGCAACCAACCGATGCAGTTGAGATCACAAAAATTGTCAACTCAATGAAAATCACAAAATCTTCTGGGGTTGTTGATATTACTATTGAAACAGTGAAACTTGCACTGCCTGTAATAGCCGACGTACTAGCTAACTTATTTAATATTTCTCTGAGAGACGGTGTTTTCCCGGAGCAATTTAAAATTGCAAAAATTGTTCCATTATATAAAAAAGGCCCGAAAACTGATATTGCCAACTACAGACCAATAGCTCTACTGCCGGTTTTTTAAAAAAATCTTGAGAAAATAGTTAATATCAGATTAGTCAATTATCTAGAAAATAAAGACATTATATCAAAAACTGAATTCGGTTTTAGGAGAAATAAAGGGTCAATAAATGCACTACATAATATTTTATTAACAATGTACAGTAATGTTGACGCGAAACTTTATTCAGGCACGGTCTTCTGCGATCTCTCAAAAGCGCTCGATATGGTGAATCACAATAATATATTCCTTAGTAAACTTGACAAATACGGCATCCGAGGGAACAGTCTTAAGTGGTTCTACAGTTACCTATCAAATCGGAAACAAGTAGTACAACTTTGTAACTACGAAGGCGGATTATTAAAGAATGTAATGTCCAATGAGTGCGAAGTAAAGTGCAGAGTTCCACAAGGGAGTATTCTGGGACCAACCCTTTTCCTTTTATATATAAACTAGATGACCCGGTGAACTTCGTACCACCTAAAATTTATTTGATTGTAACTCTTCATAAGCGTTTATTAATCCTAATGAACCTTCCAAATTTAATTCAATGAAATCTATAATTTGGCCGAATCATGTACGGTTTGAGTTTCGTTTGGTGATTAAATGAAAGTCGTTTGTGATTGAAATAAATTCAATGTATTTAATTTACATGATAATATATAGGTAAATGCAGTTCACATTCAACACAAAACATTCTGGTAAAATATGTTTTTCGTTTTGTTCTCCGGCGCGTAAATAAACAAAAATGATGGCTTACCGACCAAAGGCTTGGCGAACACGGGACATATAGTTGTCCATGCGCGAAATACGGAAATTCCAAGTTAATTCCGCAAACTTCCAACACGCGTGATTTGTCATCGTGAAGGCCAGACGCACGGGGAATCTAAAATCCGCTTTCCAGAATTACCAAGTGTACAACTGTAGATTGTCTTTCGTATGTCGCAAAGGAAAAGATGCGCCAAATCGCCTCGTTGCTGCTGACATAGCGACGTCTGATACTGAAATACACCTCGTTTGAATTCCTCACAGCGAAAACAGCCATATATCTGCTTTATTTTACGTATTTGCATATGTAATTTATCGAGTTGATGAAGTTTTAGTATTTCACATTGATTTGCGCTTTAAAAGCCTTGGACAATAAGGTACAATCTATCGATTGACCACATTTACATCTTGCCCTTTGACCTTCACAACTGTAGATCGCCCATTGTCCGCAACTGATCGGTGACGATACAATGGGTATCCGTCATTGCCTGTGATGTGTTAGCAATCAGGTCTCTCGGGTAACGCCTGGAACACTTACTATCGAGCATACAGGGCGAGATGTTGTTATAAACTTCGCGAAGTCCATAGATTATATTCTTAGGCAACACTGCAAGCAATTTCGGATTAACAGCTTCATCTTGTATTTCGGCCGAGATAATGGAATCATCTCACATCAGTGTGGTTTGCACTTGAAGTAGCTTGCCGCACATTTGACTGACTTCGTCGACCTATGTTATCTATTCTTCTCGACATTGTAATGGACACTGTAAAACGACACGGAATTCTTTTCACACTCACTCAAATCGATCGAAATTTCCTTGAGGTCTTTACAGTATTGAAATCCCCAAAACTAAGTCCAAATTCGTGGTTGTGTCACTTCAAGACTTTCCTGTCAAGTAGCCAGGAACGTAATTCATCTGAATATTAATATCATTAATCCTACAACAAACCCCCCCCCCCCCCCCCCCCCCCACCCTTAACCTAGCGACACCCTTTAAAACTCCAAAATCGAAATCGATATCGACTTTGACTTCGACTTCGACTTTTTGACTTTTCCGACTTTTTCTACTTTTTCGACTTTTTTGCTTTTTCGACTTTTTCTACTTTTTTGACATTTTCGACTTTTCCGACATTTTCGACTTAATTTACTTTTCGACTTTTTTTCCTTTTTCGACTTTTTCTACTTTTCCGACATTTTCGACCTTTTCGACTTTTTCGACTTTTCCGACATTTTCGACTTTATTTACTTTTCGACTTTTTTGACTATTTCGACTTTTCCGACTTTGTCGACTTTTATGACTTTCTACTTTCTAGACTTTTTTGACTTTTGCGACTTTTTCGTTTTTTTGACTTTATCGACTTTTTCGACTTTTTTTACTTTTTCGACTTTTTTGGCTTATTTCGACTTTTTTGACCTTTTCGACTTTTCGACTTTTTTGACTTTTCAGACTTTGTTTACTTTTTCGACTTTTTTGACGTTTGCATTTTTTAACTTTTCGACTTTTTGAAATTTTACACATTGTACGAAATGAATAACAGTTATGGATAGCGCAGCTGTCAAACAATACGATCGCCGCGATAGCCATCTAGAAAGTGGCCAATGTTCCCAAAATGACCAATTTCGATTTTTTCGATTTTCAGTTGTTTCTTTGAGTTTTTCCTAAATATTTTTTTTTGTAAACCACCCCTGAATCAAGCCAAAGAAAATAAAAGAAAAATAATTCAAATCGGTCCAGTCATTTCCGAGATCCTGCGAGACTAACGCACGGCGATTCATTTTTATATAAATAAATACAAACGGAGCTGCCATGGAATTCACCGACCGGAGTCGGGCCCATCATAATACTATTTTTTTACACTTCTGGGGGGTGAGCAGTGGATTCCGGACTTACGAACCGGCTGTGGTAGGTTTAGGACAGCTGTCTTGCCACATGTGAGCGTTCACCTTGCCACCCATTCACTCCCCCTTCGAAGCCATAGAATTTGAGATGCGCAAATCGCAGTTTTAGATAATTTTTCTAAGAAAGAGTTGATTATTTTTCTGGAAAGGCCAAGATCTTTAAAGAGGTGAAATAGAGATTTAGCTGGCAGGCCACGAGCGCCAACTTCCACCGCGTGAAGGTGAACAGTGAAGCCGTTCCGGGTTACGGCATTTGCGAGATCATGGTATTTATTTAATTTGTACTCGTGGTCTTTTGGGATATTTGATTCCCATGGAACAGTTAATTCTACGATAAGAGCCACCTTCCGAGATAGAGAGTAAAGAGTTATATCTGGACGGAGGGCTGTGCATCCGAGACTTTCAGGGAATTTATACTGCTTAGAGACCGAATCAACCTCCAGAATCCAATCTGTAGCTTTCTCGATTATTGAGAAAGGTTTTGTAGTTAAATGTTTTTTGCCTTTAGAGCCATCCCGCACAAACTGTATTGGGGGTTTGGAGGATACTGTCAAACCCTTGTTGGCACGAGCCACTGAGAGACTAATTACCTCGCGAATAACAGCGAGAACTTTGTCATGGCGGTAAGTGTACCGTCCTTGATCTAAGGCCACCTTGCAGCCAGCTAGAATGTGTCTAGCTGTGCAAGGGGTATTGCTACAGAGGGGACAAGAACTATCCTCGGCAAAGCTCCAACGAGCGAGGTTACTGGGGTCTGGAAGTGTATGCTGAAAGGCATTCAAATAAAATTTCAGCATCTCTGGCGTCCAGTCATAGAGCATTACCTTCCAGTGCATTGGAGGCGGAATGCAAAAGTCCCCAATTGTTGTCCAATCATTCTGGCATTGAAGGCCAAGATAACCTCCCAACTGCCGTAACACATTCCAAAGTAACACATTCTAATATTGACCAAGTTGTTACAACTTTAAATGCTGAATTGGTTTCGCTAAATGCATGGTTTGAGAGAAACAAGTCATCCCTTAACACGTCCAAAACTGTTTCAATGTTTATATCCTCTCAGCAAAATAAAATACAAAATACTCCACAGGTACATATTGGGAAAAACAACATAGCCGATGTCAGTTCTCACAAATTTCTTGGTTTAGTTTTAGATAATCACTTGAGATGGAATGCACACGGAGAACAATTAAGTGACAAACTTTCTAGTGCCTGTTTTCTGCTGCGCCAAATAAGAAAACTGATTAATTCTAAGGACACGAAAACGATTTATTTCGCTTATTTTGAATCTTTTCTCCGTTACGGTATTCTCTTCTGGGCGCAATGCACCATCGATCTAATGCAACATATTTTTTCGTTGCAAAAACGGGCCATTCGAATTTTAAGTAATCTGGGTTATGTAGAATCATACCGTGGTCATTTCATAAGGCTTAAAATCCTCACCCTTCCATCTCTATACGTTTAAGAATGCGTTAAATTGATCACAAAAAACCTAGCTCAGCTGCCGATACATTCAGATACCCATAAACACCAGGGGGAGAAATAATCTGATTTTTCCTCGTCCAAATCTAGAACTTTTTAAAAGGGATCCGAGCTACGTCGGAATTATATGCTACAATAAGCTACCCTCTAGTATAAAAAAAATATGCCTCGAAGGAAAAATGCTCCAATTTAAAAATAAACTCAAATTATATCTCATTGAAAGAGAATTGTACGACATAAACGATCTCTAAAAACTGTATACATCTCGACTATATCTCTTTCTGTAATAGGATTTAAAACGATTTTCAATTTGACTAAAATGTATTGACTATTTCTATTATTAGGTAGGCACATATTAATTATACCTTGACTATTTTTATTTACAATATACTCACTAAGACATTTTATTTTACTTTTTGACAACCGTCACATTTTTTTTGTTATTTTTGACATTACATTTATTAATTTTATACTAAAAAAAACTTATTTTTATCGGTATTTTAAATAATTAATTACTCTGTGCTTTTTATCTGGTAAACTAAATGGTGAGACTCGATTTAATTCTACAATAATATCTTTATTTTTACGAGTAACCTTTTGTGTTTTGATTATTAATAGAAGAATTTGATCATTAATGAAGAATTCAATGATATTACGGCCAAATGCAAATTTAATACAACTGTCTATGTATTAGTTTTTACAACTATGTAGTAGTTTTACAACTATGTATTAGTTTTTAGGACAATAAATTATTTGATTTGATTTGATTTGAGTTGTTATCTTGTGCAATGTTTCTACAGATCCTGTAAGAGAGAGCATCCGTGTCTACAGATGTGCTGGATGGATTGCAAACCGTGCGAAGTCAAAATCACAAAGCACCTGCCCTGTGGTCATAACCAAAAGACCCCATGCCATATTAAATCAAAGGATGTCAAGTGTCTGACGAAGGTGGAAGTAATATTGGAAGAGTGCGGTCATAAGGTAATTTTTTCTACTTTAACTATTGAGAAGGCAGCTATTATGTGAAAGCAGGCACTTGTTAGCTGTGTAAATAAAATTGAAAAATATATCTGAAATAGTGTGTAAAAGTTGTGTAAGGCGTTTTGTCCACACACGTTTTTTTCGCTGTGAATCACATGAATTACTATATAACTCGTCCACGGACGCTGCAGAAAAACGCCACCACCGCGGTCTCTGTTCTGATCTGTTCTGGCTATCATAATTGAATGCGTATACAACATTTTGGGTCTCTGCTGTTGACCGTTGAGGAGTTCTCTCATCGGTAGCTAACCCAGGGTACATCAGCCATGTCATGGTGTAACTTTGAAAGGGCTATCATCATTTGAGTCTTTGCTGTTGACTGTTGAGGAGTCCCCTCATCGGGAGCCAACCCAGGGTACATCAGCCATGTAATGTTGAAACTTGGAAGTTGCTATCATAATTGAATGCGTACACAACATTTTGGGTCTCTGCTGTTGACCATTGAGGAGTCCCCTTATCAGGAGCAAACCCAGGGTACATCAGCCATGTCATAGTGAAACTTGGAAGGGGCTATCACACTTGAGAGCGTATACAAAATTTTGAGTCTCTGCTGTTGACCATTGAGGAGTTCCCTCATCGGAAGCCAACCATGTCATGGTGGTTAGGCGGTTACGGTCGTAAGCATTATTTAGCGCTTTGGATTGATTCAACCCTGGCGTGTTGTTCCAGTGGTTGACGGATTGTTCTAAACATATTTTTTTGAGCATTATTAGGTTTGCAAGGCTCTTTGGTACGCCACAGCAAGGTTCAGGGCCGTGTAACGTTCCCTTTGCTCCCGTCTTAGCGAGTTTGTCGGCTTTTTCATTTCCCTCGATTCCCGTATGGCTGGGAACCCATCTTAGAATTACCCTGTTCTTTTCACCCAGGGAATTGAGTAGTGATACGCAGTTTTGCACCAGCTTTGAATTAATGGTATTCGAGGCTAGTGCCATAAGAGCTGCCTTGCTATCCGAGTGGATATAGTTACGGTGGTTGGTCTATTTCTTATGTAGGTTGATTCAATAATAGCGTATACCTCCGCTTATTTCCCGAATATGGAGGCTTATTTCCCCAAGTTTACACTTCTTTCGAAGTTTGATCGCTCTCCATATATACCGCAGCCTACGTCAAGTCCCGATTTGGACCCATCAGTATACCATTTAAGGCTTCCGGCCTCCCAGTGCAGTTGGTTTTTTTACCCAGTTGTCTCTGGGCGGCAGTTCCACTGTAAAGAGTTTTCCAAAGTTTAGGAGTGGAAGCATAATGTCTAATACCATGTTGAGGGTTGGAGTTTCACTGACTGAGTCAAGAACTGATCTTAGTGCTTGTGAGATCCAGTTTGCCTTCTCCCGGGCAGACAGCCTGTACATGCTGGCTTTCGCCACCTATTTTAAGTGAATGTGTAGGGGCGGTAAGTTCAGCAGTGCATATAGAGCTGCTCCAGGAGTGGAGGACATTGCGCCAGTTGTTATGAGGCACGTCGTCCTTTGGATATTGCTTAATTTGGTAATCACAGTTTTCTGGTTTACTTTGTTGCACCATACTACCGAGGCATACGTGATTAACGGCCTCACAATGGCAGTGTATAGCCAGTGGGAGATCTTGTGGTTATGGCCCCAGTTTTTCCCTGCCAGTCTTCTGCTCATACCCAAAGCACTTTTAGTTTTTTGAATTGTTTTATCTAGGTGGCTGTTCCAGGTGAGCCTCTGGTTGAGCGTGACTCCCAGATACTTTACTTCCTGGGAGAAAGGGATCTGCCTGTGGTTTAGATTTGGCATTTTCAATCCACCTAGTTGACGTTTCTTAGTAAATGGCACGAGGACGGTCTTATCGGCGTTGACCGATAATTCGTTCTCTCTGCATCAATTGCCAATCATTGTCAACGCTTTTTGCATCACGTGTAAGATCGTCTTTTGGTAGAAGCCCCGGACAATGACTACTAGGTCATCTACATAGCCCTGTGTGTCTATCCTGGCCTCTGCCATCCTATGCAGGAGTTGTTCTATTGCAAGAGTCCATAGTAGGGGCGAGAGTACGCCTCCCTACGGACAGCCTCTTGTGGTGGTGACTTCAAGGTTTGTTTCGCGAAAAGCTACCTTGGCCGTGCGGTTTGAGAGCATTGCTTTCACCCATCTGGTTGAGGTGGAGTCGACTCGTTTTGACTTTAGCCTCTTCAGCAGTGATTCAATTGGGGGTTTTGTCGAAGGCACCCTCAATGTCTAGAAATGCGCTTAATGCGATTTGTTTTTCTTCCAACACCTTTTCCACTCTGTCTACTAGGTAGAGCGGAGCGGTTTCTGTGGATTTGCCTCTGCGGTAGGCGTGTTGGTTACAGCTAATAGGGTTGACCGTTAGGATTTTTCCCTGATATAGCTATCCAGTATCTTTACCATCGCTTTCCAATTGGCCTGAAGGACTTTGACAGTGCGTAGTCCTTCCTGCCAGCTTTAGGTATGAATAGCACTTAGACCTTGGTCCATTCTTTTGGTATATGTCCCCAGGATTAGCTTGCTCTGAAGATTTTTAACGAGATATGGGGTTAGAATGTCAATACCCTGTTGCAAAAGCACGGGCATGATTCCGTCGTCCCCGCATGATTTGTATGGTTTGAAGGATTTTACGGCCCATTTAACTTGATTGAGCCTCATGATTCTAGCAGCCCTACTCCAGTCCTCGTTTCGAGGTCTGTATGGAGTAGTGACGGCGTTACTAGTTGTCACAGCACCTGGGAAGTAGGTGGATATTAGTACCTCCAAGGTTTCCTTTTCATGGGCTGTAAAGGTTCCGTTTGGTTTTTTCAGAAGACCAATTTTGGTTAGGTTTGTCCTTTGCGAGCAATTTATGTACTCTGGCTCCTTGAGGCGTTTCCACTATGTCCTCGCAGAAGCTTTTCCATGTTGCTCTTTTGGCTTTGCTAATTTCTTTGTTATACCATTGATTTTATGTAAAATCAATGGTATAAAATCAATGGTTATACTCAGGTAAGGCTTTTTTGTATTCCTCCCAGTTGAGAGTTTGTTTAGCCTTATTGAATAGTTTCCGGGTTTCCTTCCTTAGTTTATCCAACTTCGGGTTCCACCATGGGACTTTTCTTTTGGAGGTCTTTGTCTTGAGCGGATAGCTTTCCTCGTAGGCGTTTATAATGCCTTTTGTGGTAGCGGCCACAGCCAACTCTAGACTCTCGCTTGTTTTTATGTTTTTTTTAATTGTTTCAAGGTTAAGCCTTAGTGTGGTACTGTAGGCGTCCCAGTTGGTGGCTTTCGGGTTCCTGAAAGCTGTGGTTTGACAGTCTACGGTGTTAAGTAGTTTGAAAGTTATTTGTCTGTGATCAGACATTGAAGTGTCATCCCTAACATGCCAGTTTTTTTATGTCTGGCCAGACTTTTAGAGGCAAAAGTATTGTCTTAAACTTCCTGTTATGCACTTGTCACAAAGGTCAGCACGCAGCCTTTGTTTAATAGGTATAGGCGGTTGGTTGAGATAAAATCATTAGGTAACTCACCTCTATTGTTGACGTCGGAGCTCCCCCGCGCGGTGTGGTGTGCGTTTGCATCACATCCAACCAGTAACTCAGCCTTTTGGTTGGATTATGTTTCTCTCCGGATAGATAGGTTGAGCATAAGATGACTAATCTTACTCTTAGACTAACTGGGAGGACATTCACTATATTCGGTATTACTACTGGGGGTTGAAATGTCTCCCTTCTGTGAAGTTAATTTTTGTAGAGCTTGTTTTAATTAATCTATTTTTAGTCACGAGTTGCTGCGGTGGAGAAGTCAATGCAGTGACTGACTGCTACATGACAAACAATCAAATTATTGCGTTTTACATTTAGGTTACCAAAGAATGTCATCAAGTGATTGATACTGTAGGATGTAACTATCCTTGCGAAGATCGACTGCTGTGCGGACATACTTGTGTTCTGAATTGCCATAAAAATAAGGACCCAGATCATTTAACAGTAAGTGTGAAAGAATAATATGTCTGTAAAAGGAATTTTGTTATAACATCTTTTGATTTTCAGTATGAATGTTTCAAGGATTGTCAGCGTAATATGCCAGGTTGCTCCCTGGAGCATAAATGTCAAGAGTTGTGTTCCGAGGAATGCCCAACTTGCACAATAAAGGTACTTACATAATAAATGTTTTTTGTGTACAAATCTACTCGTAATTTGCCCTCTTAGTGTAGATAGCAGTCTTCGGTGGGTAGGTAGAGCCCTGGTAGTCATTAGCAATTTTTGCACAGTAATTATATTATTTTAAAATTGGATAATATTTTATTATATTTTAAGGTATTGAAAAACCGGAATGGTTGCACTCATAAAGAGGTAGTGCTCTGTCAAGTAAACGTCAACGATGTACCTTGCAAGAATCTTTGTAAAAGGATTATTCCCAAATGCGGCCATCATTGTAAGAAAAGATGCTCTGAGACATGCGGAGACTGCACTATTGAGGTAAGCACGTAATTATCTTCTTACTCAATTGTTCTTATGTCTTTGGGGCAAAAATAATTATAAATTATAATAAAAGTGTCAGTCCGACTATATGAGAACCAACTCTATTATATGTACTTCGTAAATGATCATAAATGCACATTAATAAAATACATATTTTTTTTAGATCGACAAAGTTCTCCCGTGTGGCCATACTGGTAAAATCATCTGTGGACGAGATGGAGACGAGCGTTATTTACTGCCTAATTGCATAGAACCGATGCAGCACGACTTTTCTTCACCCTGTGGTCATAAATTCCTTGTACCATGCCACATGGCTAACTTCTGTAAGTCTTTACTTTCTATCACCAGCAGAAAATGTATTAACCACCAATAAATTCATTTCTAGCCGAACATCCTTCTGACAAAGTATTACTGTCTTATTGCAAAGAAAAATGCAATGTTGAAATGGCTTGCGGCCACAATTGCGCCGGCGACTGCAGCACATGCTACCAAATGCGTGTTCATATACTATGCGCGGCAAAGTGTGGAAGGACACTGGTGTGCGGGCATTTGTGAGTATTTCAAGTGTTTAATAATTTCATTCTTCTATAGCTAATTTGAGATCCTTTTTTAAAGTTTACTTTTCCGATAGGAAAATTCAATACATTCATTTGATTTTGGTTCTTTTATGTTTCGTTCTCCATTATAAAATACTAGCTTCTACCCGCAGCTTCGTCTGAGTTAAAGAGAATTTTTGCCAGCGGTTCAATATTTTTAATCGAAACCCTAAAAAGATGTAGCTTATCTAGTGTTAAGTTGAGAGTTAAACTGAGGTAAAATGAGAGTTACATTATATTGGGAGTTACATTTCAAAGTCAAGCTAAATTCATTTATTGTTGTTGTACTTAGGCATTTAATAAAACTTTAGTGGAAAAGTTTTAGGGTTTTACGGTATTTTAAATGTTATTTTAAATGTGCTAACCTGATAAATATAAAATTTTAAAAAAATATTTACGGACCTCTGTAGAAAATATTGGTGCTTCTTCCCTCGGTGCTAATATAACCAGACTGCTAGGTGAGCTAACTCTGGTAGGGCAGGCCACATATAATTGCCCATTTGAGAAGCAGTTCTCTCTCAAGTCGATTCTTGCCGCCTTCAGTGACTACCCTTGGGACTTATTGATGGTCATAGCAACGCATCATTCTGTCTAGCCAATATCGTCCGCTGGGGCTATACAGCAAATCCAACATATGACTGGGGAAAGCTGCAGGATGAAGATGTCGATCCCCATCACACACCAGGACCTACAAGAGACGAGGAACAAGACCACCCAGGCCCCATATTTTTGGAGAGACGTGTCTTAACCTGGCCCGGACACGTTAACTAACTATCATTCATTTGTACCACCAAGTCCACAGACCTACTCCATTTCTACCCCTTCGAATGATTTAAATAAAGTGTGATGACTGCAGCCTTGTTGTACTTGGGGGTCAGAATGGCTTGTTCTTATAGCCAGTCCATACATTTCTGCTAAATATCAGCGATATCAGGGTATATTCTGGCTTTAATGTCTGCGAGGATCATCATTACAGTTTCACAATGAAAGGGCCACAGAAGAAATATACAAATAGCTTTCTCATTATTTTAAAATTAGTTTTTTTTCCCCGATTCACTTTTCTAGCTTAAGGCCCTAGTCTTCAAAAATTTACGCCTAGCGCTCTTGTGATGAGATGTAAACATTTTCTATTTTTTAAAGTAAACATACAATATGAAAAAAATACATTGTATGCGATAATTGGCAATATGAGTAATATTTAGGATTTTTTTGACCTTTTAGTTCGGAATGTTGGACTAAGTAAATGGGCCTCAAACTTAGTTTCGTTTTCTTTGAACACGCTTGGAGTTGATTTTCTGCACTTAGATATGGACAACTAATAAGTTATCGAAAAAAATATTCAGCGCAAAATTGAATTCATATGTTCCTCTTTAGTATGCGCTGGTCAGATTTTTCAAAAGTTTTTTGAATTTCTTAATCTAAACGTCACAATAAGTAAGATTTTCTCGTTTTTTTACTTTGAATAAACCATACTTTCTCTCTTTAAAAGCCACTCAAAATAAATAATATTTAAATATTATAAAATACAAGCGTTGATTGATAGAATAAAAATAAAATTATTATAAAAAGTATTTTTTTCATAACATTCTCAATTTCTGAAAGTACGCCCAAATCCCGGCTTTATATACGAAAACGCTGATAGAAATTTACATAGTACGAGCCGAGCGCTCGTAGTGATCGGACGTTTGGATCTACGCAAATTTTCGAGGTATCTCTCGCTCTAACAGTTATTCTCCCTCACACACAGATTCATTATGTTATATGGACAGAGTTAACGCGTAGTCAAAGCTTACTCTACTTATAAATATTATAATATTTATTTTGTGGTTTGATTAGTTGTATAATATAATAATTATAAAGGAAAAACTATCATTGTACAAATGGATCAAATGTTAAACTAAAGCAAATAGAATGCAAAGGTAAGTATATTTCTATTACTTCTTGGCATTTCTAAGGGGCTATAAAAAATGGCAAAAGTGAAACAATATTGTCCGTCCGTCCGTCCGTTTTGAGGCTCTGATGATGGATCAGAAAACTGGCAATGGAACTTGAAGAGTTTAGGTAGTAGACATACCGAGTTTTGGCTCATTCGTCACAATTCGTCGAGCAGCTTCTACTTTTGAGGTCTTGAGGCTGGCAATGGAACTTCAAGAGTTTAGGTAGCAGACATACCGAGTTTTTGTTCATTCGTCACAATTCGTCGAGCAGCTTCTACTTTTGAGGTCTTGAGGCTCTGATGATGGATCAGAAAACTGGCAATGGAACTTCAAGAGTTTAGGTAGTACACATACCGTGTTTTGGCTCATTCGTCACAATTCGTCGAGCAGCTTCTACTTTTGAGGTCTTGAGGCCCTGATGATGGATCAGAAAACTGGCAATGGAACTTCAAGAGTTTAGGTACTACATATACCGAGTTTTGGCTCATTCGTCACAATTCGTCGAGCAGCTTCTACTTTTGAGGTCTTGAGGCTCTGATGATGGATCAGAAAACTGGCAATGGAACTTCAAGAGTTTAGGTAGTAGACATACCGAGTTTTGGCTCATTCGTCACAATTCGTCGAGCAGCTTCTACATTTGAGGTCTTGAGGCTCTGATAATGGATCAGAAAACTGGAAATGGAACTTCAAGAGTTTAGGTAGTAGACATACCGAGTTTTGGCTCATTCCTCACAATTCGTCGAGCAGCTTCTACTTTTGAGGTCTTGAGGCTCTGATGATGGATCAGAAAACTGACAATGAAACTTCAAGAGTTTAGGTACTACACATACCGAGTTTTGGCTCATTCGTCACAATTCGTCGAGCAGCTTCTACTTTTGAGGTCTTGAGGCCCTGATGATGGATCAGAAAACTGGCAATGGAACTTCAAGAGTTTAGGTACTACATATACCGAGTTTTGGCTCATTCGTCACAATTCGTCGAGCAGCTTCTACTTTTGAGGTCTTGAGGCTCTGATGATGGATCAGAAAACTGGCAATGGAACTTCAAGAGTTTAGGTAGTAGACATACCGAGTTTTGGCTCATTCGTCACAATTCGTCGAGCAGCTTCTACATTTGAGGTCTTGAGGCTCTGATAATGGATCAGAAAACTGGAAATGGAACTTCAAGAGTTTAGGTAGTAGACATACCGTGTTTTGGCTCATTCGTCACAATTCGTCGAGCAGCTTCTACATTTGAGGTCTTGAGGCTCTGATAATGGATCAGAAAACTGGAAATGGAACTTCAAGAGTTTAGGTAGTAGACATACCGTGTTTTGGCTCATTCGTCACAATTCGTCGAGCAGCTTCTACTTTTGAGGTCTTGAGGCCCTGATGATGGATTAGAAAACTGGCAATGGAACTTCAAGAGTTTAGGTAGTAGACATACCGAGTTTTGGCTCATTCCTCACAATTCGTCGAGCAGCTTCTACTTTTGAGGTCTTGAGGCTCTGATGATGGATCAGAAAACTGGCAATGGAACTTCAAGAGTTTAGGTAGTAGACATACCGAGTTTTGGCTCATTCCTCACAATTCGTCGAGCAGCTTCTACTTTTGAGGTCTTGAGGCCCTGATGATGGATCAGAAAACTGGCAATGGAACTTCAAGAGTTTAGGTAGTTGACATACCGTGTTTTGGCTCATTCGTCACAATTCGTCGAGCAGCTTCTACTTTTGAGGTCTTGAGGCCCTGATGATGGATCAGAAAACTGGCAATGGAACTTCAAGAGTTTAGGTAGTAGACATACCGAGTTTTGGCTCATTCGTCACAATTCGTCGAGCAGCTTCTACTTTTGAGGTCTTGAGGCTCTGATGATGGATCAGAAAACTGGAAATGGTACTTCAAGAGTTTAGGTAGTAGACATACCGAGTTTTGGCTCATTCCTCACAATTCGTCGAGCAGCTTCTACTTTTGAGGTCTTGAGGCTCTGATGATGGATCAGAAAACTGGCAATGGAACTTCAAGAATGTGGGTAGTAGTTATATCTAGCATTGGCTCATTCGTCACATTTATACGTGTTACATAAATCGATACGCACCCGCATAGGCACAAAATTTACGTCCTATGACCCAAATCTGGTCTATAAGGGCTCTATTATCTCCCTTATAGACCCATATAACCACTTCAAATTTCTTGGCAGGAAAATCACCTGCCAGGGAAAAGACCTCTCTGGCGATCATGTTATAGAACATTTCAGTAGTTGCCTGGAAAAGATAGATGCACTGCTAATTTCTGGCCCTCGTAAGGCTTGGATCTATGACAACTATCTAACTTCACATTTGTCATGGCCCTTTCTTATTTACGATTTCACCAAAACCCAACTGTCTCGACGGTCTGCGCACCGAGCGGCGCAAGCCAATCGACTGTGCTCTCCGACTAACAGTCGGGGGAGTCTGGGAACTGTATTGTTTCCTATAGAGCGGGGGTGGTTGCCTACCTTACGGCGACTGCTCTTGAAATGACCATTGGCCATCCGATCCCGGTTCAGAGTCGGGCAAAGGACGCCTTGGTCCGCGATAGATTCGGCGTACACCGTTTCACCGCTTCGTAAGGGAGAGGACCGCGCAAGCGACCTCGAACTCGGAACCAATGGAGAGACCGGAGAAATCTGGTCACAATTGGAAGCAAGGGCGCGAGAGTCGGCCCGCCAGGTAACATTACTGGCTATCTCGCGGTAAGGCGTTGGCTTCTTGCGGGTTGTGATGTAGCTGAACGTTGGATTGTTCTGTCCAAAGTCTTCTACGCTCACTGCAGGGCGACAGAACGAAAAAATAGTTAAAACGTCCTGTGGTGACGGGCTCGCCCGTTGTAGTTGACACCGCAAGTTGTCTCGTCTGGATGCACTGGTGACAGCTAGTTTAAAATCCTGGTTGTCCTTAGCCAAAACAGCTGACCCCTCGACTCTCTTCAGGTCCAAACACAATTTTGGGCTAGCTCTAAAACTGCCCTCTCTGCTCTACGCCAACTCAAGAATAACCAAAAATTCGATTTTAAGCAATTCCAAGGATCCGGCAATATCGAAGCATGTAGTAAGTGGCCGTAGTGAGTCAAATGATGAGTAAGCCACGATGTAAGTGGCTTTTATAATTATTTACTTTATAATCATCTTATTGATCAATTCTAAAAAGAATATATACACAAAACTATCAAATATTTCAAAATATTGAATTTTTACATATTTTATGTTTCGTTCATTGTAAATAATCCATTTAGGTTAAAGGTAATCTTGTATATCCTTGAGTTAAACATCATAAAAATAATTACCACGAAAATATTAGCCTGGGATAACAGTCTCAGCTACCAGACATATTCTAATCCCGACAGGAACTAGAATGTGATTAATTGTTGAGTTGTTTAGCTCTGGCTAATTTGTTCATATGAGTTCTAAAGAGCTTAAAATCGAATATCCATTTATAAATTCTGAAAAAAAAAATCCCGTATAAAACATCCAAAGATGAGTAAATACATAAATACATTTATTTAGTAGAGCATCTTTCATGTCAAAATCGACCCCGAGCTCGCGCGAACCCCCCGCGGCCCGCCGTACCCACACACCCCTGGCCCTACCGAAGTCAAATATCATATTTTGCACGGCAGGTCTGACGCCTTAAAGGTATATTTTTCCCTTTTCCGTTTCTCTTTTGAAGTTCTTTAGGAAAATGTCCTGAATATAATTTCTATAAGGATTTTTTAATTAGAACCGGGGTTTTTTATTGCTTAATAAATATTAACAAAAAAAATAACTCAACTTTTCCCTTTTTTAACTCCTGATTTATTATTATCAACGGGTTAAATTTTATTAAAAAAAACGCCAATACGTAACTTATTATTAAAAAAAAGAGTATTTCCCAGAATTTTACTTTTATAGCTTAACTGGACATATTGTTCCCCCCTTTTTTACCCATTTTAGGGATTGAATTTTGAAGAATCCCTAAATACCTATTACTGAATTTAAAAAGCCCCCTTTTCTCCCTTAAATTTGGTTTTTTAGCCTAAATATGTATATTTTCCCATTTTTCCTCGATTAATTCCTTTAGGAGTTGTTTGGGGGAAATCTTCAATATGCTTTCTAGGTATTTGTATGAAGAAGATTTAACAATTAAAACCATTGTGATATTTCATCGGGCCTTAGATATAATATGAAAACCGTATAGCCACATTTTATATTTTTCCATTTATCAACTCTGAATTATTCCATTCTTGGGTTAACTTTTGAAAAACCGTCAATTACATATCTCATTATTTTAATATTAGATTAATTTTCATGACTTCCACGTTTATAGCTAAACCGGTTTAGAGATATCATTGTGACCCTTTTAGAAGTTGAATTTTGAAAAATCTCTATTAACTAAGTAAATAATTTTATAAAAATCAAAGAAATAAAATACAAACGGAGCTGCCATGGAATTCACCCACCACAGTCGGGCCCATCATTATTACTTAATTTAAATGCCGAATATTTGCCCTAAATTTATTTTTTCTTTATTGACTTTATATATTTTACTGACTTTTAACTCCCCTTAAAGAGATTATTAGATAAAAATCCTAAATACAATTTGTAGGCATTTAATCGGGCTTATGAGTTATTAGGATACCCGCAAAAACCATTTTAGCTCTTTTCGATCACTTCAACCACGATTATTCCCTTTAAGAGATATTTAGGGATAAATCCTGAATATAGTTTTTAGGCATTCATTTGGGGAACCTTTTTTAAATAAAACTGATCTGATATTTAATTGGACTTAAGAGATATTAAGAAAATGACAATAAACCATTTTAGCTCTTGTCGATCACTTTAACCTCGATTATTCCTTTCAAGAGATCTCGAGGGAAAAATCTTGAATTAAATTTCTAGGCATTTACATGGGGAACTTTTTTAGAGTAAAACTGATCTGATATTTAACCAAGATTAAGAGATATTAAAAAAACCGCAAAAAATATTTTAGCCCTATTCGATCATTACAACCCCTATTATTCCCTTAAATAGATGTTTAGGGAAAAATCCTAAGTTCAATTTATAGGCATTTAAGTAAGGAAACTTGAGTAAAACCGATCTGATATTTAATCGGACTTAAGAGATATTAATAAAACCGCAAGAAAAAAGTGTTAGCCCTATTCGATCACTTCAATCCTTATTGTTCCCTTCAAGAGATGTTTAGGGAGAAATCCTGAACTTCATTTCTAGGCATTTATATTTGTTTTTTTTTTTTTTTTTTGAGTAAAACCAATCTAATATTTCATAGGGATTAAAAGATATTTTAAAAAACCGCGAAATAATATTTCATCCCTTTTCGATCCCTTAGGAGTTCAATTTTCCAAAACCCCTTCTTAGTGAGCGCTTACCACCTTACAGGGAACCTCTGTGGAAAATTTCATAATTGTAGCTTCAGCGGTTTTGGGCTCGGCAATGATGAATCAATAAGTCAGTCACAACCTTCTTTTATATAGGGTTGATAGGTTTGTCGACAATTTAAATAATATATCGTCGCATTATATACTCAGCCGTAATTTTTAATGAATATTTCCAGATGTGACGCTCCTTGCAACGTGGCTTGCCCGCCTTGCAATAAAAAGTGTGCCATGAGATGCAGTCACAGTAAATGTGCAAATAGATGTGGCGAAGTGTGCACTCCGTGTGTAGTAAGTAATTTCATTTTGCTTCGATCAAAACTAAGTTAAATGTGAAAATTGACATAGTTTTAATGTAGAAATATTTTTTTTTTTTGTATCTACATCTAACTGTTTTTAGTATGTTATAATACGGAGATAACATTAGTTTTCGCCTCAAGTCAAATTCAAGCAAATTTCTACTCGTCCAGTGTGTTTCTACCCTAATGAGATTTTGTTTTAACCGCTAGGCTGCGGACAATTCTGGAAAGTTTTTGCAAAAAGTGCATTGGCTGCGGACGACTCTCTGCAGACTTTTCATAGAACGTTTAGTAAAATGGCAAATATAAGTAATTATTTCATTAGACAGAGGTTTTAATAGGTCGTTAAACCCAGATCACGAGCCCTCATGATCTGTGTTGGCTGAGGTTGGTTGAGGTTGGCTGCCCAGCCAACCTTACCACAAAAAAATCAAGTCTAGTCCACCGATTACTTTTATTCAGTTGCCTGAACTTAGTCCTTCCTAAAGGGTATGGTCGCCGTTGCCATTTTAGAAAATGTTTTTAAGTTTTCACCGCTTGCTTTACGAGAAAAGTAATTCAACTTGTCCCTAATTCATATTTAGCCTATATTGCATTATTTTTTTGATGAAATACGTGATAAAATTTGCTGGAATTGATGACGAGTGTGCAATGGCAGCTATTAAACGATAAATACTTTTTAATTTCTATTAGCAAATTTCATAATCTTGTAGGAAATTTTGTAAGGAATCTATGTAGTTAGAAAATAAGTTTCGTTATGAGATTTTCTTTTTATTTTCCAATTTTTAAGACATCTGCCAGTGTTTGTTTTTAGTATTTTTTTAAATAAAACTAATCTAGAACTTCTTAGAAATATAATAAATCCTAGTGTCCTAACTGATTAAATAACAGCTCAGATAATTTTTCAACATACATGATATAGATCGCGTGGTTTGTGCGATTTAAAAAAAAAACAAATATTAATAGCGGTAAAGCTCACTTTTTATAGTATTATTATTTTTCCATATGGTGCGAAATTTATTCCTCTTTATAAATGAAACAACATAGTATGGGTTTTATAAATAAAAAAACGTAGGTATACAAGAGTTTGTATTAAAAAAAATTGGTAAAATTTCGAAACACTCAAGAAATCTGAGCCTATCATCAAAATAAGGAGTCGTAGGTCTATTGGAGCTTATCAATATGGAGCTTAGTTATCGATCTTCAAAAAATCATAAACATATTTCAGCCCAATCAGTATTTTATTACTAATTTATTTAAAAAAACATCCATCGCAGCGAATTGCCCTGCAAAAAATGCTGCGGTTATGAGAAGCCGCAGCTGAAAGGTTAAGATATATCTATATTTTTTTTTTTAAGGAACAGTGTCAATGGAAATGTCCCCATCTGACGTGTACGGAGTTGTGTGGGAAATTATGTTCTCGGAAGAATTGTGAGGAAAAGTGTCCTCTAGAATTGAATTGTGGGCATCCTTGTCGGGGCGTTTGCGGAGAGCCATGTCCCTCGGCCTGCAAAGTATGCGATCCTGAAAATTTCCCACGCGATCTACGAGGAGACCACTATGAGGATGATATAATGTGAGCAATATCACTTGTCTAACAACAGTAATACCCAGTTTTTGGAGACTGAAAAATGTAAATTTTATGTATATTTTTTTTATTTTTTTAGATTGGTGCAGTTGCAAGACTGCGGGCACATGATGAATGTGGACGAGTTGGATGCCTTCATGAATACGGAGGATGAGAAGGGCGAAGTTTTCCTAAAATGTTGTCCCTTTTGTAAAACCCCAATCCTCAACACGAGGCGGTGCTTGGATGTTGTCAAGGAAGTCATGATAGAAAGCATTCAGCAAGCCAAGGAAAGAATCTACGGTGACATGAAAAAATTTGACGATGATAGAGAATATTTACTTTTGAAAATAAATGAAATCGTCAAGCAATTCCCCGTTTCAATTCAAGGTAATAAATAGTCATCTTATCATCTTATCATAGGCATCTAATCTCTCCAGCTGAACTCTTTTTTCTGTTTCAGATTGTCCTAATTTTCATAAAAACACATTACGTATTGATAAATTCCTCAAGCCAGTAGTCAAGAATCGTCGGCAAAGATTATCTATGATGGATCTGGAAGCGTTTAAGTTTACTATTGAGGTTTTGGAATTATTAGCAAATGACGCCAAAGATTTGCAAACGTTGAACACGGATAAAGCTTTGATAGTAAATCAAATGGTTGCAGTCTTTGGATATCTGATGCGTTTCCTTGGCAAATTATCATCTCAATTGCACACGGATATCCAACTTGAAATGCAGAGGTTGGCGTCAATTATCCAATACGTCAAATTGTTGCAGAGCGAACAATACAAAGAGTGCAAGACGAAATTGGACATTCTACAAGCAAACAATGCTGTAAAAGCAGTTCTTTTTGCTTATGCTCGTTTTGACAACGATCGAACGGAGGCTGCTATGCATACTTTTCAGAAAACTTTAAATAGCGTAACAATCGTCACGAAGGCCGAGCGCAACATGGTTTTTAAATCATTTAATTTTTCGAGAGGGCATTGGTACAGATGCTTGAATGGTCACCTGTATGTGATCGCAGATTGTGGCCAAGCTATGGAAATATCCAAATGTCCTGAATGTGGAGCACGAGTGGGCGGAACCCATCATGCTCTACTGCATGATAACACTCCTGCAAGGGATGCGGGTATCCAAGTTGATAAAATATAAGTGTTTTTAAGTTAATGATATATAATTGTTTTTAAGTTAATGATATATAATTGGTTTTAAGTTAATGATATATAATTGGTTTTAAGTTAATGATATATAATTGGTTTTAAGTTAATGATATATAATTGGTTTTAAGTTAATGATATATAATTGGTTTTAAGTTAATGATATATAATTGGTTTTTAATGATAACAATTTTATTAAACTACTTCTAGTTGTTTTTATTGCTTTGCTATATTCGATAACTTCTATCTTTACCCACTGGACCTTCGACCTTCATCTCAATGTTTATAGAACTGCCTTCTTTGAAAATTGTTATGAGACTCCAGAAATAGTTCTTTATTTTCCGCTGTCGTGCTGCTGTCTCTCTTATTATCTTGTTGTATGTTGTTTGAGTTAGTGTCTTTGCTGACTTTGCCGTTTGCCATTTTCATCATTCTTTCTTTGCTTGGACTTCATCAGACCGCTGCTTGGACCATGCATTACTTTTAGCTGGTATTTCAATGGCCAACCTATTTTCTCTGGATATGCTTTTAGTCTATATTGATTTTGTCCAGCAATTTTAGTATTTTCTTTCCGATCAGTATCACTTTGTACTGTGTGTCTTCCAATGGAGGTAAATAGAAGGATATTCTTCAATTGTTTTATATTTTTTTTATTTTCGCCAGTAATAAATGACTTATGCTCTCCTAGGGTCCCATCAAACTTGCAGAAGGCAAATTTGCAGACGGCAATCTTGCAGACGGCATTCTTGCAGGCGGCAGTTTTGCAGAAGGCAATCTTGCAAAAGGCAGTTTTGCAAATGTTAAAATGACCTAACCTAACCTAACAGAAAAACTTAAAACATTTTTTTTAATGTTTAGTTTGATGTATAAAAGTCATCCACTACAAGGATGCCGGTAATTAATGTCACTTCGATTTTAGGGAAAGAAAAACCTAACCTAACAGAAAAACTTAAAAACTGTACTGAAGGTTGCCGCCTGCAAGGTTGCTTCCTGCAAGGTTGCCTCCTGCAAATCTGCCCTCAACAAATTTGGACCTGTCAAAAGTGACATTTGTGCAAAATTGCCGCATGCAAAACTGGCGCCCCCCCTCTCCTAAATATATAATTAAACAAAATGAAAAAGTTGATGTTATGTCGCAGGGAATAGGGAGACCCAAATATTTAGGCAAATCTAAGAGTTACCATTGGATGGCTATCTTACTAGGATGGGCATTGTAATAATTTTTTAAGAATTATGTGCCATTTTGGCCAGTATTTACAATACAAAACACACGTACACAGTCTGGTCAAAAAGCATCCCACCTTTTCCCTCGTAAACTAATAAAGCAAGGTAAGCGCAGCAAGGTGAGGTCAGCATTACTCCATACATGTCACAAAAATGAATTCCATTAGATTGCGCTGCACATTAGACCGATGTGTAATATTTGCAGACAAATACCTACCGGCGTTGTCTACTCATGAATTTCAGTTTTTCCAAAACCCTAGGGGTACTAATTAAAATTACACCTTTCCTAGTGTGTCAGGTGTCCCGGAATCTGGCCTGCTGACCTTACCCCGACATGATATGGTCCAAATACTGTCTGATCTAAAAGTATCACATTTTAAAGTACTGACACACATGCTCATTAATAGCACAAGAGCATGCTACTATTGAGCAATTGCCACATAGTGGCATGTGTGTCGAAGCATTGCTAGTAATGAGCATGCTCATTTCGAGTATGCTCATAAATCAACGGTTGTTTGGATTTTCGAGCATGCTACTTGAAGTGCGGGTGGAAGAGCATGTGCCCTTGAGCTTGTGTGAACAGGTTTGCTTATTATGAGCATGCTAGTGTCAATTCTCTCCTTGCGGCACACAGTGGTTCCGATAGTATGAGAGAAGCGGTCAAAAATAGGTAACTGGAGTTTTTGCATGTATATAAATAAAACGTATTATAAGGACTCTTAAAAAAACATATATCTTGATTAATTGTGAATAAATTATTATAATAAATTAATTATTTAGGCATTTATTATATTAATTATTAGGTCTATTTTTTAGTTCCACAATTTTATAGAACCAAAATTAATAAAAATAATTAAACATAAAGTTATTAAAGAAGACTTAGAACTACGTCGCTAAAATTGATTTTGGTTTCCTCGGTAATGGCCGCATGCTACTTATTAGAGGGTCTGAGCTTAACAGTAACCTATTTAACAAATCTTGGTTTATAGCTTGCTTATAAATTCGCGTGTTCTTAGCCTAAACGATTTGACGTCTTTATATTTCGCCTCTGCAGCTTCTTCTCTCAACTGTCCTATGGGTAAAATTGCATGGCGGACGATTTCTGCGCCATGTATCAGTACTGTGGACCCAAGCTGACATATTGTACCACGGGTACTCCTTGACAATTTCTTTGGCTGTTTGCAAGGCGAATTATTCGAAGGCCTGGACATTTATTTTGTAACAAGAGAATATGGTTCTCAGCACGAATCCACACCTCTCTATAATGCCTTGGTTGATTCCTGTTATTTCGGCAGACAGCGAATGGTTGACGAAAAATCTTCGAGCCATATTCCCATCATTGGAATTTCAGTCTCCCTGTTTTGGCTTCTCTACAATCAACCCATTTTTTTTTTAACTCTGCCTGTACACGCTTTTTTTTGCTTTAAACTGCGACTTATCTTATTGTCCTGTATGCCATTTTTGGAAATCTAATCGGTAGGATACATGGCGGAAAAAATCGAAAAATCGAATCCAAGCATGCTGTGGCGATAATCCAAAATTCAATTTTTCTTCTGTTACTGCTTTTTTCAGTGATCTGTCGATATCGTTCAGTTGTTTTGGGGTAGAGCTACAAATATAACATACTTGTGATAATGAGGTGCCTGTTATTGCATTGCATACTTTGCCATTAACCATTGTCGAATGGATCGATTTTTTTTGCTGGTGGTACTAGTGGTACTGAGGCAGGCGTAATGTCAAAGCATTCGTAGCTATCCAACTACTCCTTATAATGTTATAAGAAAAAAGATTCATTTCGTCCACACTTCACCCATTTTCTTATAATCGTCTTACATAAAGAGAGCATTTTATCAAGATGCTGATAGTTATCTTCAAAATTTAAAGCCCTTTTAAAGCCTTTATATACTTAGTTAGTTAATTAGTTAGTTTTCCTGGGCTATTTCCCGCACTTGGCCTCTTGATTGGGCCGTTGTGCGTAGCTCTTCTTCTTTTATTTTGGCAATTCCGCTATACAGCAAGCGATTGGTGCCAGTTTTTTATCAGTCTTTCTTCTTAGTGCTTCCCGATGACAGGGGGATCTATGGTTAGTAAACCCCCACCTTGAACAATGACCAAGAACAGACAAATGACTTCACATTTACATGCCTCATAAAATGGAAATATTTCAATTCTACCATGCACTAACTACATGTCCTTTGGGGATATTTCCCTGTGGACATCACATTGTGGATATTAAAAGGACAGGATATTCTAATTAGGATGTTACATGGGTGTGGATGTTTTTTAAAATGGCTAGTAAAAAGGTTAAATTTGCATCTTGAATTATATCGACACGTTATTAAGGGAAATAAACTTTGTAATGTTTTTATAAACTTTGATCGAATTCGATGCCAATAGGATGTCAATTTTTGTTGGGAGGCAGATTTTATATTATACTAAATTTGGAATAAATGATGGGTAGTTGTTGAGAAGGGGACAGTTAAAGAATATGTGATCTAATATGCAATTGTGGTAGCCACAGTCGCACTGGGGGGAGGGCAGCACGTTTATGCGGAAGAGATGAGAGGGGGTGGAGCAGTGTCCTATTCGCATTCTGCAGATTGATGTTATTTCCTTCCGCTTAAACGGCTTGTAGTACCATGGTTTAGAGGGAATTGTAGGGTTAAATTGGGAGTAGTGTTTGCCCTTGTTGCTGCAGGAGGAGAGCCAGGTCTTATTCCACTTTTCTTTCATCTTTTCTTCTATTACTTGAAAAATGTCTGATGCCGGGATTTTAATTTTCAGGAGAACTCCCCCTGACCGTGCCTCGTTTGCGATTCTGTCAGCGTACTCATTGCCTAAGATTCCGGAGTGCCCAGGGATCCATATCAATATTATCTCGCCCCCAGCTTCACTGATGAGGCGGTATTGTGATCTAATAAGGTTCTCTATGTGAGTCGGACGGTGCGATATAGAGGGGGAATTAAGCTTATCTAATAGGCTTTTCGAGTCTGTGAATACGACTCCTTGGGGAGACCGTTTAACCCGCATATATTCCAAGGCCTTGAGTACTGCGACGCTTTCTGCCGTGTAGATGGAGGCATTGTTAGGCAGCCTAAATTTAAGGGAGATGTTGAGATTGGAATGAAATATACCCACCCCCACGTACGTGCCCGCCTCGGCCTTCGACCCATCCGTGAAGAGGAGATCCCAGCCGAGGAACCTGTCTGCGACCATTCTCGCAAAGGTGCTATTATTCAGTGGCGAGGGATCCTCACCTGCGGGGGTCTTTGTTATTCCTGAGTCATAACATATGGTAGGGTGCTCAAACCTTTCAGGGAAAGGAAGTCTGAAATCCGGGAGGATGTGATCTCTCTGAATAACATCTTTAAAGTGATGCAGTTTGCGATGGCTCCTACATAGAGCCGAGACTTTGCTATTTGGAGAGCCTTGGGAGAGCTCACATAGGAGCTTTAGTTTTGGCACTAAAGGGTGTTTGGACAGTTGGAGCCTCTTGATGTAAAACTTGTCTGCCAGGAGCTGGCATCGAAGATCAGTGGGAGGCTCGCCAGATTCTACGAGGAGGGCGTTTGTTGGGGAGCTTCTCATGGCGCCAATGACACATCGTAGGCCTTTGTATTGTAGGGAGTTCAGTTTGTCTTGGAGTTTTTTGGTTAAAGGGTAACAAATGAAGGAGGCGTAGTCTAATTGTGAGCGGACTAGGGCGTTGAACAGAAGTTTAGTGGTGAAAGGGTGTGAACCCCACCAAACTCCGCTGGTTGCTCGGTACTCCGATACTTGTTTAGTGCTCTCTCTCCTTTGTTGACCACTTGGTGAATGTATGAGGTCCATTGTAGTTTGGCATCTAGTGTAACTCCTAAGAATTTGGCATGAGATTTAATTGGGATGGCTGAGTGGTTGAATTTGATGTTTAAGGGTGTCGGGGTTCTCTTGCGGGTGAAAACTACAGCATTGCTTTTAGATGGGGAGATTGATAGTCCGGAGTCGTTGAGCCATACCTCCAGATCCTCTAGGGCCTCTGAGACTTTCCGGAGGGCAGTAGGTATGTTTTGTGAGGAACTATATATCACAATATCGTCCGCGTATTGTAATAACCTGCAGTGTCTCAAAACCACCTCTTCCAAACCTCTGGTGTAGAGGTTGTAGAGGATGGGGGAGAGCACACTGCCCTGTGGGAGGCCCCTGAAAAGGGTTCTTGAAATGGGTTCTGCAGAGGTCATAATGTTAATCTTTCTTCCTTTGAGGGTTGAGATGATGAATGTTGAGAGTTTGTCCGGGACCCCCAAGTACTGTAGCCTCCTCTGGAGGAGTGGAAGCAGGACATTATCGTAGGCGGCTTGAACGTCCAGGAAGACCGCAACTACCGATTCCTTCCGTTTGAATGCCAGTCTTATATCTGTGGTGAGAATCGCCAGGTTGTCGAGGGTGCCTGATCCACGACGGAATCCAAACTGTGAGTTTGCTAGTTTGTCTGAAGTTTCCACGAACCATTCTAGTCTGTTTTTGATTATGTGCTCTGAAATTTTGCACAGGGTTGAAGAGAGAGCAATAGGGCGGAAACTTTTGGGGGAGGACGGATCACAATTGGGTTTGGGGATAGCGATGACCGCTTGGGACCTCCAGGAAGTGGGAGACATGCCTTGATCGAAGAACCCGTTCAGGAGATCTAAGTAGTACCCTGTGATGTTAGGGCAGCAAGAGGGGATGAATGCGTAGGGAATAAGGTCCTCTCCTGGGGCTGAATCTCTAGCCTTGTTCAGGGCGGCATCTAATTCTACCAGGCTGAAGGGGGAAGACATTTCGGTATGTGAGGAAGGATGCGCACTAGGGAGGATTTCCGGTTCTGTGTTGAGCTCGTCGCTGCCGGGACAATATGGGGGGGCCAGGCAATTAACAAATTGGTCCAGTGTCTCTCCATGTACTGGGGGGGAGGAGTTAAGGTTCGATGCTCTCCTGAATCTTTTGACCATAGCCCAGACAGTGGAACTCGGAGTATCCGGGGAAAGGTTGGAGCAGATTTTTTCCAACCTTCTCTTTTTTTACTTGAGAGGAGTTTTCTGGTTTCCTTGGCTGCGATTTGGTATGAGTTGTGATTGCTAGTGTTCATATCACTCAGATAAGTAGAGAGGCAGAGTTTCCTCCTGCCAACCGCCTGGTTGCACTCAGCATCCCACCATGGAGGAGATTGCCGGACTGGAATTTTGGGGGTTTGTTTTTTGAAAAACTTTTCAGCCACTGATAATATGCAAGAGGACAAGGAGGAGTAGCACTCCTCTAGGGGGGTGCTTTCGAGTGGGGGGAGGAGTGTTGCTGCGTCGTTTAAGTGAGCGCAGAAATCCGAGAAGTTTTTTTCCTTATTACTAAACTTAAAGAGAGCACGACGGCTAATGGTGGCTCGATTAATCAGAGTGAGGTGAGTATTAATGAGGATGGGAAAGTGGTCACTACCCAATGGGTCATCCAATACTTGCCAAGTACTGTCTATTTGGAGGCACGGGGAGCATATCGAGACATCAGGGGCCGAGGAACGTTCTGATGGAAGTGGAACCAAGGTGGGTGAGCCGTCGTTCATGATGCACATAGAATGTTTATCCATCATATTTATCAGGGCATCTCCCTGTCGGTCAGAGAGCGAGCAGCCCCAAAGTGGGGCATGCGCATTTAGGTCTCCAAGAATGAACACTGGCCCGGAAATACCTCCGGGCCAGTGTTCATTCTTGGGTCCGACCTAACAGGGTCCGGGACCACCAGTTTTCCGTAATAATCGTCCTGGGGGGAGCATATAGGGAAAGGAATGTGCACTCATTTATTCTGCCTGAGGCCAATTGGACATTGTTCCCCGGAGAAGCCAGGGCCAGCGGAGAGTGGATAAGGGAGTTCTTGAACATAAGGATAGTCCCACCCTTCCCGTCGGGGCGGTCATCACGGAGGACAGTGTAACCTGGTATGGTAAAGTTATTGGAGGGGGACAGCCAAGATTCAGAGATAGCTGGCACGTCAACCTCACGTTGATGCAGCAGTTGGATGAGCTCATGCTTTTTGGGTATCAGGCTTCGGCAATTCCATTGCAAGATGCAAAGCGTTGCCATTCTGCAGATATAAATTGAATCTACAAGTAAAGTAAAGGTTAAAAATGAAATATAAAAAATGTGTAATATATACCTATACCTATGTATATATAAAGAAACAAGGAAGTGGGAAATTTAGCTGGAGCGGAAGTTTGTGACCGGGGCGTTACGTTGGTCTGAAGGCAGATCCCGATCCGCCATCCAACGTGTCTGATAATTGAAGGTCAGTGACAGTTATCATTGAGGAGGTGTCGCTGGAAGCCGAGGCTCCAGAATTGGTGTTGTGTTGGGCTATAAGCACCTGTAAGAGGGCTGCTATCTGATCCAGAGTAGTTTTAGGATCTCTATTAAGACCACAGCTGTGGCGTCCTTTTTCAAGGGGCCGACGAATCAGCAGCCTCTACTGCGTTCGTTTAGTATAGTCCGTAATCTGCGGTTTCTTTTCCTAAAGCAGACTACGGCGTATTCACATCGAAAGGAGAGTTGAACGGCTTACCCCATATTCAGGTGGTTTGATCGCAGGCGATGTCGGATACGGCTCCGGTGAGAGTTACTTTCTTGATGTCGGGTGATATGGTCACGTCGGCTTCTCAGTGGCTCTTTACTGGGGCAGTATGTCGGCTATCCTCTATCGTTCACTGTCACTTTCTTCGATGTCACCATAGGGAGAATTATCTAATTGTTTTTAAAATAGGACCACTAACCAGTAAACAAAAAACTCAGTCTTACGGGAGAAAAAAGATTTATTTTAAAATATATCAAGTATTGTTTATTTAAAAATTTTTACACTTAAGTCCAAAAGAAATCGTACAATTTGGCTTCTCAAAACTGTTCTTAGGATATCTACATATTGTAAAATACCCGAGTCTAAACTGTCAATAATTTAGTTTTCGGTAACGCGAAGTTCTCTCACTAAATATACGTAACAAACGGTGTTGATGGTGTACACGGTGCGGACAGATTTCAGACTGGTTTGATCCCGTCCGCTCTCGCTTTTTTAAGGGCTTTCGGGATCATTCCATATCGTGTTTTCGCGCGCTTCCCTATTATTGGCGGCGATTTTGGTCCAATATTTTCATTGGTTGCGTTTGAAAAGCGCGCGCTTACATTTTACTAAGGCGTGGCTTATAGCCTTCGGCTTTCTCCAACAGATGCCAGTATGCGCTATTTATGTCGATTTTAAGATTAAATTATAATCTAGCTAATTTAACCTTTACAATATCTTAAGTTACGCTAATTTATTTCTAAACTAGCCTAGGTAATGGTTGTCTAATAATTATTTCAATATTTTACGCATTTAGTGAGTTTGTGATTGTTTTTTAATCTTAATGTTAGATTCCGTAATATTATAGCTATCTCTATGGTATGAACATCAAAAAATACATTAAAAAATAATAATTATTATTCTAGTTTTAATCTAGCTTAATTAGGACGTTAAGTGCCT
Source organism: Micropterix aruncella (assembly GCA_944548615.1). Lineage (NCBI taxonomy): Eukaryota > Metazoa > Arthropoda > Insecta > Lepidoptera > Micropterigidae > Micropterix > Micropterix aruncella. The sequence continues at coordinate 16,263,035 of OX155958.1, forward strand.
CAATTTTTGGTTGTCTAAGTATGGCATTTGCTCATTGTTAAACTGTATTTCGGCGAGTCATTCCAGCGGCGGTATTTTCCATCGTCACCTGTGGTGCTGATTCGCCTATGGCGCCGGGTGTTTTATGGCTTTAGGGTCGGGATATTTTGCTTTATTGCCGTTTCTTCTTTCGGCGTAGAATATTCCGGGTTTTTTCCTAGAAACTAAGGCCGAGGGAGCTTTTTTTCTTAATCTGCAGCTGCCTTAATTTATGCAAAGCTGTTAGTGGAAAGATGCATTTGTTTTCGAGTCATGGATATTGAAACTTACTTTAGGGTTTCGTATGCTATTCTTAACCTAATATGCACATTTTATTTATCCCGCAATATTCCCTTCCCCGTGAAAGAACTATTTTTCCCCGTTGTTTTTGTGGGAAATAGTTATCTTTCACTACCATTAGGTTTAGTGGGTATACGAGCAATCTTGTGGACGGGTCGTTTGTATAATCGGCCGTTGCACATGATCGTCGCTGACCTAACTTGACCGTCTGGGGCCGTGTGTACCTGCGTTATTCGACCACGTAGCCATGCATTTCGTGGGGCTTGCTGCTCTATTAAGAACGCAATATCGCCTTCTTTGATGGGGTCTACTTCGTCGAGCCACTTAGATCGTTTCGCCAATGTCGGAATGTATTCCTTGGTGAACCGATTCCAAAAATGGTTAGCCAACGTTTGAGCAATTCTCCATTGTCTTTTTAGACATAGGTTTTCTGAATCATATACTCCTATATTTGACCTTCCTGATGACGAGCCGATGAGAAAGTGGTTAGGGGTTAAACTTTCTTCGTCTTGGTCGTCTAGGGACACATGAGTAAGAGGACGCGAGTTTACCGAGTTTTCAGCTTCGGCCAGCAACGTAAGTAACGTTTCGTCTCGCGGCGCCTTTTCCCTTAAAGTGGCGTTTAGGGCCTTTTTAACCGATTGTATCAGTCGTTCATAAAACCCTCCCATATGTGCGGCTGCTGGCGTAATGAAGTGCCAGTTTATCGCCTTCATAGCGCATTGGGATTTTATATCTTCATAATTTATACTCTTCATGGCTAGCTTTATTTCATTATTAGATCCATGCAGGTTCGTACCGTTATCTGAATAGATATTAGTCGGTGGTCCTCGTCTGGCGCACATCCTCTTCAAGGCCATCATAGTCGCATCGCTTGACGCTGCATGCGCTATTTCGATATGGACGGCTCTTGTTGACATGCAACAGAAGAGGACGCCGTACCTTTTTTCCCGGTGGCGTCCTACGGTGACCTCTATGGGTCCGAAGAGGTCCAAACCTACATTTGTGAAAGGGCGAATGTGGTGCTCTAATCGAGTACTAGGTAGGTCCGCCATTTTCGGAGGAACTGGGCGGGCTCTATCCATTTGGCACTTTCTACATTCGCGGGTAACCGTTCGAATCGCTCCTCGTAACCGTAGAATCCAAAAGCGCTGCCGTAGCTCGTTGCAGACCCATTCTCGGCCTTGATGGCCGGAGCGTTCGTGTTGAGCAATGATCTGCAACCTAGTATACCGGTGTCGAGCATCCAATATGGCCGGCTTCTTTACTGTGAGCGCGATTCCTTCCACGGCGTTGATTCGACCACCCACTCGTAGGATTCCCTTGTCATCCAGGTATGCATTAAGGTTACGAGTTTTGCTGCTTTTATCTAAAGGTTTATTTTTTATTAGGTTGTCGAGGTCTTTTTCGAAACTATCCTTTTGACTCTGCCTTATCCAGTAGTCCTCGGCGCGGGTAATTTCTCCGGCCAAGAGGTGTAGTTCGCCAGACCCTTTTTTTAAACAGCGGTCTGTGAAGCGCATAACCCATGCGGTTGTTCGGAGTAGCCGCTCTAATTTTGAGAAACGCTCGGCGTTTATTAGGGGTTCGACCTGCGTGTCTGCGACCAAATGTACGGGCCGTTTCTCTTCTTCTTTGCCGCGATCCTCCGACGGGGTGTCAATATCTGATGGCCATGTATCTGGGTGTTCCCTAAGGAAATTCGGCCCATCAATCCATTTTTGGACTTCGTCCCCGTCGGCGCGACTGACCTCGTCTCTGGTGGCATGATCCGCTGGATTTTCTTTTGTGGGAACCCATCGCCATTGTTGGGGTGTCGTTAGTTGGTCAATTTCGCCCAGCCGGTGCGCCACGAATACGTTGAATTCTCGGGGATCTCGTTTTATCCATGATAATACTGCCCGACTATCGGACCATAGAGTAGTCTCCGAGAAATCCCACGTATGGTATCTTTTTATAGTAGTGGCCAATCTGCTAGCCATAGTGGCGGCTTGCAGCTCCAAACGTGGCATCGTGAGCGTTTTCAATGGCGCTACTTTATTTTTCCCAGCTATAAAGGCTGTACAGATACGTCCTTCGGGCGTCTCAAATCGTACATACGCAACTGATGAGTAAGCGCGTTCGCTCGCATCTGCGAATACGTGCAGCTGCGCGTTTTTTACAAAACGCCCTGTAGCTTGATAGCTACGTCCGATTTTCACGTTCTTTACCTTTTTTAATTGGTGTAGCCACGTTCTCCATTTTTCGAAGGCGGCATTACCTATTTCCTTATCCCACTCCGTCTTGTCCATCCATATTGTTTGCAATAGGATCTTGGCCTTTACTGTTAGCGGGCCTAATATTCCTAGCGGGTCAAATGTACTCATTATAATTTGTAACGTTTGCCGCTTTGTAGGAACCTTTTTCCCGCTTAACAGTATAGGATCGATCTTACGAAAATTTGTATCGAAAGACAAGACGTCTTCCTTTGGGTCCCAAATTAGCCCGAGTATCCTTTCGTTTGTTTCTTCGGGTCTGGTTTTCTTAATTTGGGACTTGGAACGCTGGTCCGCTGGGACTTCCTCGAGAATGGCACTATTGCTACTGGCCCAATTAACAATGTCGAATCCTCCGGCCTTGTGGATTCGCCTTACATTTTCGATCATTGTTTTGGCTGTCACAATACTGTCTGTGGAATCTAAGTAATCATCCATATAATGCCTGTTTATAATGGCATCGACAGCTTCAGGATGTTCGGCACGGAAGCGTTCTGCGTTCTGGTTTTTTGCATACTGGGCAGAACAAGGAGACGAGGTAGACCCAAATAATACGACGGACATTGCGTAGTCCTCTGGTTCCCGGTTCTGGTCCAACTGCCTCCATAGAAATCGTTGGCTATTAGTGTCCTTCGGTGTCAACCGTACACGTAGGAACATTTCTTTTATATCTCCCGAGAACCCATATTGACCCTGTCGGAATTTAAATAATATTCCGATTAACGGTTTCAACAGGTCTGGGCCTGACAACAGTTGATCATTGAGACTGGTGCCTCCTGATTTTGCAGCGCAGTCAAAAACCAGTCTAATTTTCCCGGGTTTATTCAGATTCTCCACTGAAAAATGTGGGATGTACCAAGTGCGATCGTCGCGTTCCTGTGCCTCGTTTTGGCTAAGCTTACGTGCGTAGCCCTTTTCTAGGAAGTCATTTATGGTGGCTTGATACTGGGTAGCCAACGTGGGATTTTTAAGTAGTTTTTTCTCCATCGTTACTAACCGTCGTTCGGCCATGCTGCGGTTTGGTGGTAGGGTGACTTTATCACTCTTCCACAGTAGACCCGTCTGCCACCGTCCTTGTTCAATTATTGTAGTATTTCTTAACAAGGTTTCGGCTCTTTCATTGGTTTTCTCCTTGTGTTTTCTCACGAATGGGCCTAGTTCCTCATTGTCGAAGTATGTTTTGATTAGTTCATCTAGCTTTTTCCCTTGTCCCGGCCGCAGGTGATTGACACGCTGAACGGCTGTGGAAAATTCCGTGGTACCACCGCCCAAGGTCCATCCTAATCGGCAAGATGTGGCTATGGGCCCATTTGGTGGTCCAGAAACAATTGTTCGCGGGATGATCATCGGCCAATGGTCTATTCCAATTAAAATTTGGGGTTTACCATTTAAATCATTTAGTGGCACTCGTGACAAGTGAGGCCATTTATTTATTATTTCCTTGGCCTGGACGGTCTGGAGTGGTAAATTTAAATCCTCCACTGTTCGTACCCCTGTTAGTGGGTAGAACGTAGGCCCGTTGACCGGCCGTATATGGCAGTCAATTTTCATCGTGGTGCCACTGTCAATCGCCATACCAGAGGCGCCTACCAGATTTAGTGGACTTTTGGGCCCGTATGCACCTATTTTGTCCGCCAGGTCCTTTTGCATTAGTGTTATTGTTGAACCTTCATCGCACAGAGCCAGTGCTCGGACGCAGCCACGGGGACCTTTGATTTCTACGTACGCTACTCGTAGTAATACGCCCGTTGCTCCATTCCATGTACTGGTCACTGCGCTCGGATCGTTTGGTGTGTCGCTACCCCTATACCTATGAGGTGTGTCTTCACCTGTATTTTTATGAAGTGTGTCGTCACCTTTATGTCTGTTGAGTGTGTCGTCACCTTTATTTTTATGAAGTGTGTCGTCACCTTTATGTCTGTTAATTGTACCGTTTCCCTGGTTGTCGGACCTTGTCTGTTTCCTTGTGTCCTTGTGTAACACCTTGTTGTGAGGCCATTTGCAACCTTTTACGTCGCATTTTCCCTGTGACTTACAGTTACGATGGGTGTGTCCAGGTTCGAGGCAGAGAGTACACAATCTCTGCTCCTTGACCCATGCCCATCGATCGCTTACATTGAATTTTAACAAATATCGGCACTCAGGTGTTGCATGATTATATTTTTTGCATTTAAAACAGCTATTTACAAGTTCCTTTTCGGCGGTCGTGTAGACTCGTTTATGGGGGGGTGATTTTGCTCGTCCGCGTGGCTTGCTAACATTTTTATGAGTTTGGGGGAGTGGTTCCTCTTGAGACGCTACTTCTACTATGTTGTCTAACCACTCTCCGAAGTCTGAGAGCGTTGGGTGCGCTCCGTATCCTGCCGAGTACCATTGTAGTCTCAAGTGTTGGGGTAGTTTTTGGACTAGTTCCTTTAGTAACGGAGGATTTATTAGGTACGCAGAATGACCCATATTTTTTAACGAATACACTACATTGCAAACGGTTGTGCCATACTCGACTAACCTAAAAATTGAGTCACTTACCGATATTTCTTTGGTGCGTCGTGCTTCTTCCATCAGGGCTTCGATACGGGCTCCCGGTCTACTAAAGCGCCTCTCCAGTGTGCGGCGGATGTCTTGCACGTTCCGTGGATCCGTCATCATGGCTCGTACCGCCTCTCGTGCTGGTCCCTGGAGGCTGTGCTGCAGTCTCACCAGGTTGTCGGCGTCGGTGAAGCCGCAGACGCTGGCTCCCTGGTCATATAATGCCGCGAAGATTGGCCATTCTTCAAAGTTTCCGTCGAACTTCGGCAAATTCTTTAGGAGATTGGCTCTTGCGTGCATCAAGTGTGTGTCTGCGTACTCCGTCTTCATGGCTGGTACCGGGTATGAATTGTAGGTCGGCCGCGGTTCGTTATATATCGGCGTCGGCTTCGCGGCACGTACAGGCGGTAAGTTTGCGATGCATTCGTGCGCTTGAATTGCAGCGCTTACGGACGCTCGATTTGTCGGGTGCATTGGCGCTTGATTTGTCGGGCGTTTGGGCGCTTGATTTGTCGCGTCTGTGGAGGGCCAATGTGCCGTGTCGATCGGCATCGTTATTTTGGCGGAGTCGATCCACTTCGCTGTTCTATGTCGGCTTTGTCGTTCCGACTGGCTGCTGGCATAGCTGCTCGCGTCGCCCGCCATCTCGTCTTCAACTTCGGCCTCGATCAGCTGTTTTTGTATTTGCAGTTTTCTCTCGAGGCTGTCAAGTTGAATTCGTCGAATTGCGGCGGCGGCGTCGGCGTCGGCTTTGGCGGCGGCGGCGGCGGCGGCGGCGGCGGTGGCTTCGGCGTCGGCTTTGGCGGCGGCGGCGGCGGCGGTGGCTTCGGCGTCGGCTCTGGCGGCGTCGGCCCGCATGCGTTCTCTTTCATCCTCTGCCTGCATTTCTGCTTCTAGCTGCCTTCGTCTTATTGTTGTGGCTGCGGATCGCGATGATCTGCGGCTACTTGTTGACGCGGCGCGTGACAAAGGCCTTGCGGCAGTTGCAGTTTCGCCCGAACAGCTCGATGTCGGAGGATCCGCCATTCCTCTGGCCTGATCCTGTAGCTCCAATCTACCGCCTTGCCGTCGATTTTCGGAGATGCTTTGATTTAGCTTCCGTTCCGCTATTCTAAGGCTTCTTCTGGCAGATTCGCTTCTCTCCGCGCTATTTTTTCGCGGCGACGACATCTTTTATTTATTTATTTTAAATTTTAAATAAATAATTATCTCCTGCTGGTCTTTCCGTGCTAATGGTCTGAGCTAGTGATCCGGCTCGATTAGGACCAAAAAGAAACGCTATAATGTGGCGTCCTTTTTCAAGGGGCCGACGAATCAGCAGCCTCTACTGCGTTCGTTTAGTATAGTCCGTAATCTGCGGTTTCTTTTCCTAAAGCAGACTACGGCGTATTCACATCGAAAGGAGAGTTGAACGGCTTACCCCATATTCAGGTGGTTTGATCGCAGGCGATGTCGGATACGGCTCCGGTGAGAGTTACTTTCTTGATGTCGGGTGATATGGTCACGTCGGCTTCTCAGTGGCTCTTTACTGGGGCAGTATGTCGGCTATCCTCTATCGTTCACTGTCACTTTCTTCGATGTCACCATAGGGAGAATTATCTAATTGTTTTTAAAATAGGACCACTAACCAGTAAACAAAAAACTCAGTCTTACGGGAGAAAAAAGATTTATTTTAAAATATATCAAGTATTGTTTATTTAAAAATTTTTACACTTAAGTCCAAAAGAAATCGTACAATTTGGCTTCTCAAAACTGTTCTTAGGATATCTACATATTGTAAAATACCCGAGTCTAAACTGTCAATAATTTAGTTTTCGGTAACGCGAAGTTCTCTCACTAAATATACGTAACAAACGGTGTTGATGGTGTACACGGTGCGGACAGATTTCAGACTGGTTTGATCCCGTCCGCTCTCGCTTTTTTAAGGGCTTTCGGGATCATTCCATATCGTGTTTTCGCGCGCTTCCCTATTATTGGCGGCGATTTTGGTCCAATATTTTCATTGGTTGCGTTTGAAAAGCGCGCGCTTACATTTTACTAAGGCGTGGCTTATAGCCTTCGGCTTTCTCCAACAGATGCCAGTATGCGCTATTTATGTCGATTTTAAGATTAAATTATAATCTAGCTAATTTAACCTTTACAATATCTTAAGTTACGCTAATTTATTTCTAAACTAGCCTAGGTAATGGTTGTCTAATAATTATTTCAATATTTTACGCATTTAGTGAGTTTGTGATTGTTTTTTAATCTTAATGTTAGATTCCGTAATATTATAGCTATCTCTATGGTATGAACATCAAAAAATACATTAAAAAATAATAATTATTATTCTAGTTTTAATCTAGCTTAATTAGGACGTTAAGTGCCTCAATTTTTGGTTGTCTAAGTATGGCATTTGCTCATTGTTAAACTGTATTTCGGCGAGTCATTCCAGCGGCGGTATTTTCCATCGTCACCTGTGGTGCTGATTCGCCTATGGCGCCGGGTGTTTTATGGCTTTAGGGTCGGGATATTTTGCTTTATTGCCGTTTCTTCTTTCGGCGTAGAATATTCCGGGTTTTTTCCTAGAAACTAAGGCCGAGGGAGCTTTTTTTCTTAATCTGCAGCTGCCTTAATTTATGCAAAGCTGTTAGTGGAAAGATGCATTTGTTTTCGAGTCATGGATATTGAAACTTACTTTAGGGTTTCGTATGCTATTCTTAACCTAATATGCACATTTTATTTATCCCGCAATAACAGCCATTAACGGATTTATATGGGAAATAGTCCCATCGTAGTTCGTTTGATTTGTCGTGAACAGGGGAGCGAGGCGGGGGAGGGTTCTGCAACTTCCGTTTCTTCCCTTCGCCTTTTTTTTTACCTGAACGGATTGGAGCCCAGACGATAATTCTTGGTCTCATTGGGGAGAGTGGGGAATTAAAGGTAAAAGGTTGAGTTTGTGGGGTCGTTGCTGCAATAGATGCATATGAGGCAGATGTCGTCTTAGGTACTCTCGAGAGAGCATCATTAAATGATATGCCTTCTTTTGCCATGATGTTTTTTATTGCCTTTTGACGGCTATATTCGGGGCATTTTTGGTCCGTAGCTGTGTGTGAATCGTTGCGACAGTTAACGCAGAAGGAGAGAGATGCCTTGCAACTCTCCCCCGCATGGGCCTCTCCGCAACGAAAGCACCTGGGAGTTTTAGATCGGCAGGTCTTTTTTAGGTGACCGTATCGACAGCAAGCTGTACAGAGAGCAACTGGAAGGGAGTAAATCTCTACTGGGAGGCTATTGTAGTATATTAGGACTTTTTCCGGGAGCTTTTGTCCCTCAAATGTGAGAACAACCGTACGAGAAGGTTTATAAACCACGTTGCCTGAATCGTCCGAAGACCGGTAATTAAGTCGGCGGATCCGCTTGACTACGAAAGGATTGGAGGCGTTTATTGCAGAGACTATCTCCTCATCAGGTATATCCGTGTCCAGTCCCTTTACCAACCCCAATCTGACCGTGGCGAAGGAAGGGATGAAGGCTTTGTAATTTTTTACTCTTAAGAAGTTAGCTTTAGTAAGGTTATTGGCAGCTCTCGCAGTTCTCAAGGCCACCTCGACGCGGTTTCTTCCCGTCTTTTTAATTGTTTTGACGTCTTGAACTTTATTTGCTTCAATCAGTTTCCCGACAGTAAGCGGGTAGATAGATAGATTCGGATTTGTACCCTCAGAATTGTTGGAATTCTCTGGGCAAAATTGAATATAAACTATGAAGGGCCCGGGCGAGTCCTCCTTGTACATATTTTCGGCAGCTATTTGCCTAGTTTCGATGGCTTCTCCCGCAGCCACGTCAGACCTAACCTCGACAGTCATTCCCAACGGCGCACGTGAGTCCATCTCCTGTTCAGATATTGCACAAATAGGGCTTGTCGGAGTCGACGGGCGTGCCCCCGTCGACCCCCCCTGTCTCCGTTCCATTCGCAGGCAATCTAAGGAGGGTACATCCAAATAATTTTGAAAAAAAATTAAAAAAGTTTGAAAATGCTACCCGCAGGAATGGCTGCCGAGACACGCTATTTAATCCGGGAGTATAAACAAAAATGACGACAAACTTACAGTTTCCGTGAACGATCCCCGCCAAACCACTAAAGGATGACCTGGACAACACAGACAAAACAACAAAAAACGAGAGGAAACAAGGATTCACAGAGCACAACAAACACACCCTACCCCGTTAGTTCCTAAATCGAGAGTCCTTGTGCGTAGCTCATGTTTCTATTTATGTTACTCCAGCTAACCCAGGCTGTCCTAGAAGGTTGGCAGCCTGTTTAGGTTGCTACAAAGACTTTATATGTCTCCCTGTATTTAGATACATTTGCCGTTTCCTTAGCCTGACGGCAAATGTGGAATACGTCAAGACGCTTGGTTTCCCGACTCAATCACGTAATAATGCCGATTTCACGCATTATGATAATATGTACTCGAAAAGAAAATTTAAATTTAAATAAATAGAAAAATGCCACCTTGACCGATGAATGGCTCGGAAAAATGATAAAAAAACAGATAAGTATTTCAAAGCATATTTTTTATTATCTTAGGTTATTAAAAGCCAAATTTGGCGCGGAATAGTAAGTAAAACTACGTAATAAGACAAATTACTACTTAAAAACTAACAATAGTAGATACATAATAATGATTTAGACATCAGGGTCATTTTATACCATCACTAACGACCGTTTTGTAGTTTCTCTGGTAACCTTAATTAAGTAATTATTTACTTACTGTCAAACTGTAAACAGTTACGTAAAAAGATAACACTAACTTCTCAGAGATCTATTGAAAGATCTATTGAAGATCTATTGAAATTGGTTTAACTAATACAAGTCTTTAAACAGACAATTGCAATACATAGATTATTAACAAATCACATATTAAAATATGTGATCCAGGGAACATTACCCAAGTAGCACAAATTGGCTATATAAAGTTCACGGCAACGTTATCGCTACAGCTTTTAGTCACAAGAACTAGTAATATAGCAGTCAGTCAGCATCTCCATACATGTCACGCATTGGTCTATGACGCATCGGTTACTGTGCCCTGTATGTAGATGCTGACGCCACGCGTTCTATTATGAATCAATCTGACCATTTGTTTCGAGTTCTTTATTGCATCCACTGTCTACTGAGTGTAAATGAGCTATCAGGATTCTGACGTCCGATATAAATCCGCAAGCTGCGTCCCAAACGAGTGTGCATACCGTCGCGTCTGTAATGGTGCTCCTGAATAGGCCAAATTTTCGCTGCAACATTAGCAACTATAGCCCGGCCATTACTGCAACAGTTTATTGCAGCATGTGGCTGGAAAATATGTAACCCGGCCATATTCGGCCATATTTTTGCAAATGTATGGGCCCACAATTTTGATTGGTAAACGGGCTACACAATCGGGCAACAATGGCCGACCAAATCACATGTGTCGCAGCGGCTTATATTGTTTTAAATGAAAATGTAAAACGCCAAAGACGAGAATGTGAATTCGACCTGACTTCAATAAGCGTGATACTTTAGATTTCTAAGCCTGAATGTTTTTGATGATATGAATACCAATTGAAAGATCTTTTCCATATGAATTTACAATTAGTAATAAATTCACAATACAGCGAAAGCATAAATTCGCAATGCAGCCACATATTGCAGCGAAAATGGGCCATGTGGCCCGTTTAGGAGCCCCATAAAAGTATACCCCTTTTCGGAGCACCAATGTGTTGCCAACAAGGTTTCTCCAAAATATTAGCTGGTGTAAAAAAAATGCTAAAAATATGCTAGATCCTGCAAAATGTGCCAAAAAATATGCTGTTACTTCAGTGACAAATTATGTGTAAACTTAATTTAAGATGCTTATTAACAATTGGGTGACCTGATCCGGCTTCCACAGACTTATTATGTCCGGCTTTGCACCTGTTCACAAATAAGTACTAAAAGAGCTCAAAAAAGGACTTTTGCGTATAATGCCGGCTCCACACGTTGCCAATGTCCGCAAATATTGCTAAGGTGGAAGCAAGTCGGCACCACTGAACGTCAAAAAAATGTATGGGAAAGAGCGAGAGGGACATGCGGCCAACGCTGGCCAATGCAGATAATATTATAATAATGGGTTATGCGTAGAGCCGGCATAACAATCACTAGTTCGAATATAAAGCTAGGCGTGCACAGCGATAAAATGCCGTGCGGTATTACTATCGGAAACTTGGAACCTAAAGGAAGATATGAAACCGCACGCACTATAGAAAAAAATGGAAAAAATAATGTCCCGGAATTAGGCAGGACTGCTGTAGATTGGCTGCCGCCAAAGATAATATAGCCACAGAATATAGCTGCCGCTGTGGCTGCCGCCTGCGGTGCGCCACTGATGCGGTGCGCTAACAGTGGCAGGCACCACTGATCATATAAATAAGATGCGGAACTCAGTACATTTGAATCGAAATTCACTTTTGTATGTAGTTGCGCACGAATAAATTGCCAATAGCACAAACAGCAATATCGCATTGTAGCCAACCGTCAATCCAATAGTTAAGGATGTGATTCCGAGCTCATTCATCAATATCGATATCGATAAAAACGCCGTGATTTAGCCCACGCGTTCCCACAAAATTTTAATATTTATTATTTTGAAAATCAACAAAAAAAATTATAAATCGAGCGTGCGGTTTAATCATGCACATACTTTCGAACATTATGTATTTAACAAGGAATAATTATTAGGTACAGAACATATCATATTCGCGAGAAAAAATATAAATGCCTACATACTATTTCATCTGGATTATGCTGGTGAAAAAAACTTCATGATTCGTTGTATTACAAACATATAAAATGATAACATTATGCTTTTATATTTAAAAGTGCATAATGCTCATGTTACAATAATAACCGTAGCTTCAGACATGTCAAATACAAATTATTTTATACAAAATACGTGACGATCTTCATGCTAAATATATAAGCAAAACAGTTGATAATTTAAAAATACATTTTTAAAGTGCAACTATGCAACTTATCAATCACAAAAATACGGATAAACGGCTATTTTAATTAACATATCAAAAGCAAACCGTCTTACCATTTTGTTTGGTAACCTAAGTAGCCTAATATTTTATACAAAATACCTGCTATTAGGCAATACGTAAAATAATTCAAAAATAAAATTGTATGTTACGAAGTCATAATAATGAAAATAATACCAATCTGATCTTACAATATGAATATGCATTCTGTTCTCGGTGACATATCTCATAAGGATATGCCTAATCGTACCTACGCGGAAAATAATATAAAAGTAGTCGCCGAAAATCACCTCAAATATCTTGTGTGCCACGGAAACTAAATAGCGTCTGGATTCGGCAGATAGATGTCCTTCTTCGCAGGAGCATGGAAGTTAACGTCGAAAGATCTTAACTTGTCCTGTGATGTGCAAAATTGAATACAAATTATATGATTTCTAGTTAATTTATTATATATATTTTTGACTGAATCATAGAATCATTTTAACAAACCAAACCATTTGGAACAAACCAAAACGTTTATGAAAGACATACTCCCAAACATGCGTACAGTGTAGATTTCAATTGAGCCAGTTATAGGCGTCACTTCTAGCGCCGAGAACTGTCATACTGTTATACATGCAGTCAGTCACCCGTTTCTACACGACGCGATTTTTTGGTAGTAGTCTTTATTCATAAAAAAGATACAAATTGCATGTCACAGTTCCCCACTAAAGCCTTTTCAGTGGGTAACTAAAAATAATGTAATATAAAATCGAAGACTATCGCGGTTGTTTGACATTATAAATAGGATAGAAAACGAATTTACCGCGTGAAATTTGTAGGACCCGACGTTTCGGTGACGTTGCAGCCGCCGTTGTCTAGGGTAGACTGAAGAGCTGTCAGTCCGTTGTTTTGCGGGTAGGCCGCAAACCGCTGCCGCCACTGCGTAGTTATAACTGTGGTGGGGGGCCGGGCTCGGAGCGCGGGAATTTTAAAAATCCTTCTTGCACACAACACTCACTGTATCCTGTTTTACGTCTTTGCGTTCGGCGTTCGGCGGCGGGAACATTTTAAGAAGAGGGTTCCACGTAGAAGAGAGTTTGTAGCCGTCGTCTCTATTGAAGTTCGGAGTTCTTCTTATTTCAATGGCTTCCCGGATCATGCGAGGAAAGTAGAATTGTTCCTTGGATAGAACAATGGGATTTTGAAACTGCATCCAGTGGTTACTTCCGCTATCCAATATATGTTCGCAGATCGCCGATTTTTCTCGCTGAACGTTTTTAACAGCTTTGATGTGTTCTGTCAGTCGCGTGGCTATGGGCCGTTTCGTTTGTCCAACGTAGGCTAGACCGCAGCTGCATTCGACTTTATACACACCCGGGGTTTGCAGTGGTATTACATCCTTTACAGGCCTCAAAAATCGAGCTATATTTTGGGTCGGTTTGAAGATCGTTTTTATATCGAATCTGTTTAGCATCTTACTTATTCGATCAGTCACGCCCTTGACGTATGGTAAGAATGCTCTTGATCTGCTCGGTTTTTGAGTTTCGTCTGTATTAGATCGTGTGCGTGTCTCGTGATATTTTCCGTATCCATTTTTCCTAAGGACATCATTGACATGTTCCATCTCCTTCGGAAAATGCTCAGTGTCGCATAGATCGCGTGCTCGATTCACGAGCGACGTTTGCACTGAACGTAGATGGTAGGGATGATGGTGTGAGCTTGCATGCAAATATCTGTCCGTATGTGTGGGCTTCCGATATACCGTATGTCCGAGAGTATTGTCACTTCTCCTCGTCACTTTGACATCCAAAAATGGTAATGAGCCGTCCTTCTCTACTTCATAGGTGAAACTGATTTTTGGGTGTATGGAGTTTAGATGACCCAGGAATTCTTTCACCGTTTGAATGTTGCCTTTCAGGATGCAGAAGGTATCATCCACGTAGCGAAGCCAGATAATGGGTTTAATTTTGGAGGTTTTTATGGCTAATTCCTCAAAATATTCCATATATAGGTCACTAACTATCGGCGATACGGGGCATCCCATTGCTACTCCGTCGATTTGTTTGTAATAATCGCCGTTCCATAGAAAGTAGCAGGATGTCAGGCAATGTTGAAGCATGTCGGCGTAGCTAATAGGGAGGTCCTCAGACCTTAGTTTATCTCTCACCACCGTAAGACACTCCGAAATGGGCAAATTCGTAAATAAAGATTCGACGTCAAAGCTCACCATTATTTCGTCTTCGGCCAGTTTTAAGCTTCTAATAATGCTTACGAAATGTCGCGAGTCTTTCACGTAAGACGTCGTTTTGCCCGTAAGTGGTTGGAGGACACCAGCCAAGTGTTTTGACAGAGGATATGTGGGGCTGTCGATTTGGCTCACAATCGGTCTCAATGGTGCATTATCCTTATGGATTTTAGGTAAGCCATATTCTACAATTCTACTTTCCTCGCATGATCCGGGAAGCCATTGAAATAAGAAGAACTCCGAACTTCAATAGAGACGACGGCTACAAACTCTCTTCTACGTGGAACCCTCTTCTTAAAATGTTCCCGCCGCCGAACGCCGAACGCAAAGACGTAAAACAGGATACAGTGAGTGTTGTGTGCAAGACGGATTTTAAAAATTCCCGCGCTCCGAGCCCGGCCCCACACCACAGTTATAACCTACGCAGTGGCGGCAGCGGTTTGCGGCCTACCCGCAAAACAACGGACTGACAGCTCTTCAGTCTACCCTAGACAACGGCGGCTGCAACGTAACCGAAACGTCGGGTCCTACAAATTTCACGCGGTAAATTCGTTTTCTATCCTATTTAAAAATAATGTGTTCATTTCTATCTTATATTATCCATTACCTATTATACTTACATTATCTATTATATTTTTACGTTAAGTAGATGTATTGACTTCCTAACCTAACCTAAACTAACCAATATTTCCTATAATAACTAGCTGGATATACACTATTTACAGTAAATAAATGATTTTCCACTAAATTAATATACCTACTTCCTAACCTAACCTAACATAACCTAACATATATTAATCATCCTGGTTTACACTGAATATGTGTACTTACTTTGTTTACGATTACAATCATAAATGATTACACTAATTAAATGATTTACACTAGACATATATACTTATGTCCTAACATAACCTAACTTATCTTAACTACCTTGGTTTACCCTAATTATATGCACTTGTTTCTACTTAATTATATGCATTATAATATATGCACTATATTTATTTATGCACTATATTATTATTATTTATATTATTATTATTATAGTATTATATTATTATTATTATATATATTTATGCACTACATAATATATGCACTTATTTCTATTAGTTCTTAAACTAGCTTGTTTTACCCTAATTATATGCACTTATTTCTACATAGTTTAATACAAAGTAAAGTAATAATACATAGTTTATGCTAGTGATAATTTTGCCTAATATAATTTTTACTTGTTATGCTAATGCTTTTACATATTTATGCTAATTTATACTAATAGAATTTTAATTTCTCCGTTATAGTATTTATATTATTTATTATTTAATCAGCTCGCTAACTGCGGTTACGTTTAGCAATCCTTGTACGATGATTCCCCGCGTGAATGTATTTATATAGCATTGCAAACCATAATTTGTCATTATGTCTAAATATTTTGACACGTACGGTTTGTTTTCTAAATGTATGTTCCAATTTATATCACCAAAAAAATATATAATGTCATCACCCTTAGGTAATTAAAGGGTGGGATCAAAAGGATAATAATTGGTTTTTGAGATTGGGGTAGAGTGGGGGAATTCCGATCAGCGGGTTATTCCGATGGGGGGCGCCAGTTTTGCATGCGGCAATTTTGCACAAATGTCACTTTTGACAGGTCCAAATTTGTTAAGGGCAGATTTGCAGGAGGCAACCTTGCAGGAAGCAACCTTGCAGGCGGCAACCTTCAGTACAGTTTTTAAGTTTTTCTGTTAGGTTAGGTTAGGTTAGGTTTTTCTTTCCCTAAAATCGAAGTGACATTAATTACCGGCATCCTTGTAGTGGATGACTTTTATACATCAAACTAAACATTAAAAATTTCAATTCAACCTTGGCTTGACTGAGAGCAAGGATTGCCGAATATGTGGCGAGGAACCTGAAGACAGCATACACATTGTTGGCCGCTGTCCAGGGCTCGCCGCCAAAAGACACAGTTTACTGGGACGAGCCTTTCTCGAACCCAGCGATCTGCCCAACTTGAAGGTCAGTGACCTACTTAGTCTGGTAAGAAGTACCGGGCTACTAGCTGACAATTGACCTAACCACACAGTGGGTAGTTACAAAAGACCTTACAGATCTAGGTGACATCAAGGGCTGGAAACAAGCCCCCCACTCCATCTACTACTACTACTACTACAAACATTAAAAAAAAGGTTTTAAGTTTTTCTGTTAGGTTAGGTTAGGTCATTTTGACATTTGCAAAACTGCCTTCTGCAAGATTGCCTTCTGCAAAACTACCGCCTGCAAGAATGCCGTCTGCAAGATTGCCGTCTGCAAATTTGCCTTCTGCAAGTTTGATGGGACCCACGCATATTTCCTGTTTTGACAGCTGTGTTTACGTCGCGCGTAATGTTTTCGCGTCATTGGCCGCTTTTATTCCGTTTTTCGCGTTTTGTGCGGGAAATTATCGAATTGACGATGAATAAAAGAGTTAGTTCTACCAGAGGAAGTATGTTGGATGCGGATTGATCAGGAGCAGAAGATACGAAAGGTGTAATAGCATTTTTTTGTCACGCTTCTCTTCGGACGAAAAAAGGTACGTAGCAAGTTTTAAGCCAATATTTATTCAATTTTATATATTCTAAGCTTCAACGCAGTAAGCAAATTAGTAAATAAGTTCGGCGCAGTAAGCAAATTCCATAAAAATATAAAGTTGGCGGCGTCAGTAGTGAAAGATACGCCATTTCGTTTTATCGATATCGATGGATTAGGGGCTGTCCACGTATTACGTAATCACGGTTTTGGGATTTTCAACATCCCTCCTCCCCCATGTCAACAGACGTATTCAGCTGCCTGACTATCCCCCCCCCCTCCATGATTACGTTATCAACCGAATTCGCGGAAAATGTGGAGAATCGTGAACCCAGCGTTTGTAAAGTGTTTGAAGACTTCCACGATGACGCGGAACTCCGGATCCTTCGTGCACTTTTTGTATTTCTTTTTAAACTGCCCCACTCGTCGGCCTGCCGTTGATTACGTAATCAGGACGCCCCCCCCCCCCACACGTAATCAAGCTTAAGCCTCAGCTTCAACCCCCACTCCCCCGATGATTACGTGATACGTGGACGGCCCCTTACTTAACAAAAAGAGTAGGCTTTTATTACATAACATAAACACGTACCTGTTAGTTCGCACCGATAAATGGGTTTCTGTATTCGAAAAAGAGCTATCAAAACATGTTTTATAAATTCTGCGGCCAAAAAGAAGCTTCAATCAAAATTTTAATTATCTAATATTTGTGATTTTGCTACCGTTAAATTAGACACATAATCTTCGGAAACACTATATGGTAATCAATTATAACGTATTTACAGATGTAAGGAATGGCTGAAACGAGCTGTCAATACCGACTTGGTGGTTGCGATTTGTTTGCAGTCTACATTTTCGGCAAAGGTGTATCAACCATAGAAACAACCGGTTCAAAAGGACTCTCCCGAACCATGTATTCGGTAAGAAAAAAATTTAATACTACTTCGCAACAAGCTGTTAAAGGTAAGACTTTTTTGCGACAGCTTAAATTTAGTTATATTAAATAATCTTTTTTAGATGACGGAGCCTTTTACTATTGGACTAAAAGTCAAAGTAAAGACGCAAAGTACTGCCTGAATACGTAATGGTCAGCCATATAATTATCCACTACCTCTCCCCTCTCTCTAAACAAGATTGACACCGGATTGACTTCTTTTGTCATATTACAATTTAAAGTTTATGGTTTCGGCAGTTTAATCCATTCAAGTTTTGTAATTTAAGCAATTGGAAAATTACACATCATTAATACAAATTAAGTAAAAAATCTGCTTTTCTTTAAGATGACGTTATTTCTTCGGCGAGCATAGGACAACCATCACAAAAGGAAGGAGACTCAGTTTAGGAAACATTGGTAGGTATTTATTATTATTTTTATTTTCATAATGCGCAATTGGCGATAGGTCATTAGCTTTCCTTTTAGTTAAACACAACTAGTATAGCTTTGTTGGCTACAGCTGGATATAGCAAGAATGTGGTAAATTTCTGTAATCATTCCCAACCCTTAATTCCAGAGCTGTTTACAAAATTTTACAAATTTCACACAATTTTACAAACATTACAATTTAAATTAATCAATTTTTCCTATGAATAAAGCGTTTTATTATTTTTATTATTATAAAACAATTTAATTTAAACAATTAAGGTATAAAACAATGTTTATACAAGGCATAAAACATACAATACAATAATTAAACGTATAATTATGTTTAATTATGGTATTGTATGTTTTATATGTTTAATTTTTGTATTTTTTATATGTTATTTGATATGTTTAATTATTTTTTATATGTTTAATTGGAGTTTTTTGTATTAATTATATGTTAAATATTTTTATATGTTTAATTAATTATTGTTTAATATGTTATTGACACGGTTTTTCACAAAAAAACCACGCAACTATCTTATGATGGCAACAATATTTATTTACATTATATTTTAAAATAAAAGATCACTTTTGGGATTTTCCATGCTAAATAGAATTACACTACCCTCTGAAAATCATGATCCATACACGATCAGAATAATAGTAGTATTTGTGATAACTCTGATGTATTAAAGAGAATCAGTTATAATATAATTTCAATGACCTTACGAATTGATTAATGATAAATATAATTATAAAATAAACAAATATAATTAATAAATGTAATGATTTTACACATAGGTTTTTTTTTACAGTTGACTCCAAAGAAAAACAAAAATACTTGCGCGACTGAAAAGGACCAGATGTACGTTGTCGTCATTGAGAAGTATTAAAGAACGGTAGACGCCCGAATCATCAGGGACATAATAACTTCAGCAATAAAAAATAAATATCGCAAACACCAAGGACGACGCTGAACAAAACTGAAAATTGACATTTATATGATAGATAAGTTGTAAAGTCACTTTAAAATGTTTTTTTTAAATTGTCAACTGTTTTGCTTATCATATATTTAGCATAAATATCGTCACGTATTTTGTATAAAATAAGTAAAATTCAAGACTATTTGACATGTCTGATGGTACGGTTATTAACTGTGTGTGTGTACATTTCCAAAATCTGTTTATTAGCCAATTGGATACGAATATGTTTGTTATGTAACTATAAATACTTTTTTCATGTACTTGTCATGTCATATATTTCGTTTTACTTTAACATAAGCAATAGTGGATATTGTCACATGAGCATTATGCATCTGTAAATATACAAGCATAATGTTATTATTTTATTTTATTGCAATACAACGAATCATTTAGTTTTTTTCACCAGCATAATCCGGATGAAATAATATGTATAAATAGGATAGAAAACGAATTTACCGCGTGAAATTTGTAGGACCCGACGTTTCGGTGACGTTGCAGCCGCCGTTGTCTAGGGTAGACTGAAGAGCTGTCAGTCCGTTGTTTTGCGGGTAGGCCGCAAACCGCTGCCGCCACTGCGTAGGTTATAACGGTGGTGGGGGCCGGGCTCGGAGCGCGGGAATTTTTAAAATCCGTCTTGCACACAACACTCACTGTATCCTGTTTTACGTCTTTGCGTTCGGCGTTCGGCGGCGGGAACATTTTAAGAAGAGGGTTCCACGTAGAAGAGAGTTTGTAGCCGTCATCTCTATTGAAGTTCGGAGTTCTTCTTATTTCAATGGCTTCCCGGATCATGCAAGGAAAGTAGAATTGTTCCTTGGATAGAACAATGGGATTTTGAAACTGCATCCAGTGGTTACTTCCGCTATCCAATATATGTTCGCAGATCGCCGATTTTTCTCGCTGAACGTTTTTAACAGCTTTGATGTGTTCTGTCAGTCGCGTGGCTATGGGCCGTTTTGTTTGTCCAACGTAGGCTAGACCGCAGCTGCATTCGACTTTATACACACCCGGGGTTTGCAGTGGTATTACATCCTTTACAGGCCTCAAAAATCGAGCTATATTTTGGGTCGGTTTGAAGATCGTTTTTATATCGAATCTGTTTAGCATCTCGCATCCTACTTTCCTCGCATGATCCGGGAAGCCATTGAAATAAGAAGAACTCCGAACTTCAATAGAGATGACGGCTACAAACTCTCTTCTACGTGGAACCCTCTTCTTAAAATGTTCCCGCCGCCGAACGCCGAACGCAAAGACGTAAAACAGGATACAGTGAGTGTTGTGTGCAAGACGGATTTTAAAAATTCCCGCGCTCCGAGCCCGGCCCCACACCACAGTTATAACCTACGCAGTGGCGGCAGCGGTTTGCGGCCTACCCGCAAAACAACGGACTGACAGCTCTTCAGTCTACCCTAGACAACGGCGGCTGCAACGTCACCGAAACGTCGGGTCCTACAAATTTCACGCGGTAAATTCGTTTTCTATCCTATTTATAATGTCAAACAACCGCGATAGTCTTCGATTTTATAAATAATATGTAGGCATTGATATTTTTTCTCGCGAATATAAAATGTTCTGTACCTAATAATTATTCCTTGTTCTAAAGTATGTGCATCATTAAACCGCACGCTTGATTCGTAATTTTTTTGTTGATTTACAAAATAAAAAAAAATATTCAAATTTTGTAGGAGTGCGTGGGCTAGATCGCAGCATTTTTATCGATATCGATATTGATGAATGGGCTCGGAATCACATCCTTAACTATTGGATTGACAGTTGGCTACAATGCGATATTACTGTTTCTGCTACTGGCACCTTATTTGTACGTAACTCCATACAAAAGTGAATTTCAATTCAAACGTACTGAGTTCCGCATCTTATTTATATGCACATGCACTTTATATGATCAGTGGTGGTGGCAGCAGTCGAGTGAACGCCATTTTATTTATGCTGATTTCTGTTACTATTATTTATATGATCAGTGGTTACTATAAGCTTATATTACCAGTGGTTAATTATCGATTTAAAATTTAGTTTGATTTAGAATGTAGAATCTGTTTATCGAACAAAGTGGTGTCAAACATGACGGTTATCTCGAGTGGTATTTTAAGCTGCCGGTTTCTGCAGATGTTCATTTGAACCGCTTTCAATCGACGAAGATTTTGCGCTTTTTTACCTTTCTAGTGTAAAAAACTTGCTGATTGAATAAAATGGCGGACCGTGGCCGCAGCCGACGCGACCGTGGTAATCCACCGAATCGGCGAGGTATGCAACAGAAATGTCGAAGTACGTCTTTGAATTTGCCGGGATTTCCAGCGAATGACCAGAGATTTCCGCTTGACATGCGAGAATTCCCGGCGAATGATCAAGAATTGCCACCGAATTTCCTAGGGATTCCACATGTCACACAAAGGTTCTCAACGAATTTTCAACAGTCGCCGCAGAATGTCCAAAGATTTCCACGTAACATGCGAGGAATCTCGATGGATTTTCAAGGATGTTCATCGAATATGAATCGTGAGTAGTCGCTGTAGCTATTCTTCTTCTTCTCTTTTCTTTTTGGCAATCCGCCCAATGATTTCTGCCAGGTGATTTCTGCCAGGTGGTAACTGCAGTATAGGAACCTCTCACCAAAAAAAAAAATAAAAATATACACTAATAGATTGTAGCATTTTAATGCTAAATCTGGAAGAAAATTGTGTCGGTCGCTATAAATAAGCGAGATATAGGCATTCAAACTTTAAATTTTATATGTAAACAAATAGCCTAAAATGGCCCAAAATAAAATTCACCCCGCTATATTCACCACGCTGATTCCGAATCTTCCATAATTTTTATTCGATCTCAATAAATAAGCGAGATATAGGCGTTCAAATTTGTTATCCCAATGTCAACAAAGTTGCGGCCATTTTGTTTGTACTTACCGTGTTGACACTTTCGAGTATATCGTAATATCGATAACAATTAGCGATATTACAGAAATTATGACAATTTGGAGAGTTTTAAGATTAATTGAAATATGTTGAACAAAAGCGATTGGAAAAATACATATTTTCGCGCAAATTAAAAAAGGGCACTATTTTCGATGTCTTTTCAATGACTTTGCGTATTGATGACAGAAGATATACTGAAATGTCGTTTGTTTCAGGTTACCTTTAGTCATCAATACACCAAATTTCAAATGTTCGTAAAATCTACGAAAATTGTGCAATTGTTTTAGATGATCGCTAACACATGGTGTTAATTTGATATTGAAGAAATTTAGTTTGTTTCAGTTTACCTTTTGTCATTCTTATGTTAATATCAATAGCGCCGCAGGCAAAAATTTTTTTTCGAATTTCTTTTGTCTGCGGTGTTAATTTGATATTGAAGACATTTCGTTTGTTTAAGGTTACCTTTTGTCATTATCACCAAAGTCATTTAGTAAAAACCTTGGAAAAAAACGAAATATCGCTAACACATTGTCATGTTAACTTCAATAGCGCCGCAGGCAAAAATTTTTTTTCGAATTTCGCGCGAAATTCGAAAAAAAATTTTTGCTTGCGGGGATATTCAGATATTTAGGAATTTTCTATTGTCATGTTAACTTCAATAGCGCCGCAGGCAAAAAATTTTTTTCGAATTTCGCGCGAAATTCGAAAAAAAATTTTTGCTTGCGGGGATATTCAGATATTTAGGAATTTTCTATTGTTTCAGGATACCTTTTGTTATCAAAACGCAAAGTCATTGAAAAAACCCTCGAAAATAGACTATTATTTTTTAATATCGCACATGTTTTTTCACGACCATGCCATCATTTTTCTAAAATCGCGAATTGTTATCGATATTAGAGAACTCGCGGTATATCGACTAAGTATATTCCGACACTACTTCTGAAGCAATATGGCCGTCTTTTTGACGTTTAGTATGCAAATTTTAAATGCCTATATCTCGCTTATTTATTGAGAGCGACAAAAGATTATTGCAGATTCGGAATCTGCGTGGCGAATATAGTCCGGTGACGTTTAAAAATCAAAAATCCAGGAGAGGTTCCTATACTGCAGTTATACCAATTATTGCAGTATAGGAACCTTTCTATAAATTTAAAAAATGAAGAAATACTACTAAATTTGATCGGTTCTAATGCTAACTAATTGTGAAAGAAAAAAGCTTCGGATGCGTAAAAATTCAAAACCAAATTTACATACAAAAAAAAATGTTTTTTTTACTTGGTTTATAAGGTTGTTTTAAAAAAAAAACTAATCTAACCTACCTCCAAATAAGTGTTTATGTATTATTTTTAAAAAAAACTAACAACCTACCTAAATGTATGGGTTTGGCGCTCCTTAAATGCCTATATCTCGCTTATTTATTGAGACCGAATAAAGATTATTGCAGATTCGGAATCAGCGTGGTGAAGTATAGTCTAGCGACGTTAAAAAATCAACAACCTAGAAGAGGTAGGTTCCTATACATCTACCCTTATTTTTTTAATTTGGGAATTTTATTGTTTGTAGGACAGCACTGAAACAAACAGACACAAAACTTACAATATAGGAAACAGTAGAAACTAGTATATTATGGAATGGAATATTGTTACTAAAGGGAAATGTGGTTGAGGGAGATAAATTTACAGAAGATTTTAAGGACTTTTGGAGAGTTAAGGGAGAGGAGATGGTCCACACACAGTGGGAGCTGAATTTTGAGGGCTGTAAGGTCCGAGGCGAAATTAGGATAGTTGTTGTTAAATGGGCAGTTAAAAAAGAGGTGGTCAGCAGTGCAGACTGCATGACCGCAATTGCATTGGGGGGACGGGAGGGCGTGTATCCTATAGAGGTGAGCGGGAGTGCAGCTGTGGCCAATACGCAATCTGCAAATGACTGCTATTTCCTTGCGGCTAAGTGGCTGATGATGGAACGATGGCTTAGGTCGGATCCCCGGCTGTAAGGTGGAGTACCTTTGCGCCTTATTTTGGATGACAGACGCCACCTCTGTGTCCATTTGTGGAGAAGAGATCAAAGGGGGGCAGGTGAATGCCGCCAGCACCGCCGAGCGTACGGGCCGCATTCGCCAACTCGTCCGCCCTCTCATTTATTTTTTTTTTAAATTTATTTATATAAGTAATGCAAATATTAAAAATAACACTAAACAATTTCAGCATAGGAATTATGCATAGAAATAATTTCAAAATTGAATCAAAAGCAGAAAAAAGAATACATTGCATAGACTAGTGGCAACGTCACCTAACTAGGCCGGGACCTGTTCTAAGGTAAACATTTATTTTTGATGTGTTTGCACAAGTACCGTGTTTATAAAAATTGCATATATTCCATGTATGCACAAAATAATGGAATTGCAAAACAATATTAAAAATGACTAAATACCTATATTAAATAATTAAATTAAAGTTAGAAGTGGAAAATTAACTCATTTCCCCTAATACCTGTGTACTGGGATCCAAAGTAAAGCATTTTAATCGTCTATCATTCTCAATGTGGGATGGCTTGTTGTTTAGGGAGGGAAAGCTCAGTTTTTGTAAAAAAGACAGAGAGTCTGTGAATATGACGGTTTTTCCTAACTGAGCTGACTCTATATGCTCCAACACCTTTAGAACTGCCACGCTCTCCGCTGTATGGTCGATATTGTAGTGATATACGGCAGCCCCGACATAATGTCCTTCGTCAGTTTTAGAGCTGTCCGTAAATGTGTAGCTCCAGCCTGGCCAGTTTTCGGAATGAGGGCGTTGAATAGGGGGTTGTTGTCAACCTGGTGATCATCCCGATGGTTTTTGGTTGGAAGGGAGGACTGGTGACATATTTCAGGGGTCCTCAACCTTCCCTCCAGTGAAAGGAAAAAGTTGGGGGGGACCGGGTGGTGATAGATTAGTGATGAGTGACGATTAACCCCTCGCGTACCAGACGGCCCGAAACGTCCAGAATTGATATTTACCGTCGAACCCCAGACGGCCCGAAATGGCCAGGCGAGGCCGACCGCTAATTATGTTAGTACAACTTTGACTAATAATTATGAATAATCTTTATTGCTTTACATAACGACGTTACAAATATCTAATAGCAAATTTCAATAGGAACATAAAACAGGTCTTTTTTAGACGATCGGTGTAACAGTTTCGGAGTAATCGTTTTTTTTCTGAAACGCCATCTTTTTTTTGAGACTCGCGAATTTCTTACGTAAGGCACACATTAAAATTCAAACCGCGGGCCGCGAGGGGTTAAGAAGACGGTGGCTCTTACAGAGAAAGGGCAATTTGGCAATAGGGGTGGCTGCAGCAGACAGCTGTGACGATAGAATTGTCAATTTGGGGATAAGGAGGTGAGTAGTCATGCCCAAGCGTTTCCAGTAAAATCTGTCAGCTAGGAGTTGACACCTAAGGTCGACAGGGGGTTCAGAGGCTTCGATCTGGAGAGCGTTGGTGGGGGAGCTCTTCATCGCTCCTAGTATAAGCCGCAGTACTTTAAACTGGAGGGAGTCCAGTTTTTGTTGGCGAGCCTTTGAGAGAGGGTAGGTAACAAAGGTGGCATAGTCGATTTGCGACCTAACGAGTGCATTGTAGAGAAGTCTGACTGTAGTAGGGTGAGAACCCCACCACACTCCACATGTCGCTTTTACAATGTTTAGGTTTTTTCACCTCTAGAGGCCACCTTGTCAATGTAGGTTGTCCACAATAGCTTGCAGTCGAGGGTAACACCCAAGAAGGTCTCTTGCAAACTAACTGGGATAGAGGTAGTGCTGTACTCTACAGTGATAAGGCTGTAAAAGAGTTGACGTATCTGCCCGTTTGAAAGGTGATTTCAACTCAGTTGCGTCCAATCTTCTTGACCGAGCTGACTCCCTTAACTTTTCTTTCAAAAAGTAATTTGCCTACGGAAAGCGTTTATGGTTATGTTCCTCACACCAGAGTCTTCCTGGCCAGTCAAAGGATAGTCATATTGCATATGAACTATAAATGGCCCAGATGCATCATTTTTGTAGAGGTTAATCGGTCTGGGGAGAACGTTCAAGGGAGTCGCAGACTCGACCTCAATCTCGGATACTGCGTCGGGTACCAGAACTTCCATGAGTTCAGCACGCGGGTAGATATGCGTAAAATATGAGGGACCTCCCTCGGCGGGGGCCCTCCGGCCCAACCTGCTTTATACTCATTTCGTTTCCGACACGCGCTTTATCTTAGACATTTGTACCTTACGGCGACAACTACAAATGAGGGTATTTGCCAAAAAGAAAAAAAAACCACCCCTAATTTCGCAGATTTCTCCGGAATTAGGTCACCTGAACAGCAATAAACAGATAGAAAGTACTCACAGAGTTGAAGTGGGAGGATATATACGAAAGGATACACAGATTTAGACACACACACACACACAGCGCGCTCACGACGAACACGTCCGACCGGCACCACAATGTTATTAGCAAAGATCGCTGTAGCTATTCGTTTCGCGTTAGATTAGGCTGGGAATACACGTCCGTTTTTTTCTATAGTTCGGAAGTCGCTCTTGCCATACACTTGTCGGATCGGATCAGATCGGACGTGTATTGAATCAAATAAATGTATGGCAAGAGCGCCTTCCGATAGGTAGTCTGATTAGACTATCGGATCTGACTGTCGTATGGAAAAAATGGAAAATAAAAATGGTATTTATTAGTTATTGCTACCAGTTCTACATTTTTGATTTTTTAACATCACCTGACTATATTTACCACTCTGATTCCGAAACTGCAATAATCTTTTGTCGGACTCAATAAATAAGAGAGATATAGGCATTTAAAGACGAGTCAAAGACCTACATTTCGGTAGGTTAGGTTAGTTTTTTTTTTGACGTGACGTCTTATAATTCGATGGAGCTGGCTGCACGCACGAAAAAACATGACTCATGCGGCGTTACCTCGCTCTGAGGCGATTGATTTAAATTCTTGACATAATTTTATATGTATTCTTGATATACGGAATGTTATCACTGAACGGACAATTTTCTTGTGGGTACAACAAAGTGCAACAAAGTAAGCAACTTTTATTAAAAAAAAAAAAAAGTATGAAAAGCTATCATTACGATGCGCTATCTAGCGGTTGGTAAAATGTCGCTGATATTGTTTATTTACGACGTATTACCTACCGCTAGATGGCGCAGCGTGCTCAAACGCTTCTCAAACCGTTATTTAACAGTTTGAGATTTCAAACTTTCAAATTAAAAAAAAACAATAAACTTTAAACAATAAACAATTATACAATTATACTGCTATACAATAATACATTTACATGTAGTCAAATCGGTGAGTATAAAAGCATATTTTTTTGGGTGTTTGTAATAAACAATATCAGAATCTTAAATAAAACTGCTTCGAATGCAACCATTCCATCAGTATTTTCTTATGACGTTGTCACGTTCAACTATCGTCAGTAAACCGACTTTACAGACAACCGATTTTTTTAAACAATTCAAAAACACCTATTTGTCAGTAGGTTAGATTAGTTTTTTTTTATAATCATCATAAAACCTAATTCCAAAATAATAAAAAGTAAAACAAAAACCGAAGCGATTTTCTTTTTGATTTAGCATTAAAATGATCGAATTTAGTAAGTAGTTTGGGCCTTTTTTTTATTTGAAAAATAGGCGAGGATTATATTTTTTTTATTGAAAAAACACCTAATATAATCCGAAAAAATCGAATGTGTATTCCCAGCGGTTGTATTCGTTGTATTCTTGCCCAAGTAACATTTCAGGTTCTAAAAAGGTTTTGAGCAGGTTCTAGAACCTTTCGAGGACAACGCGAGATTCTGGACAACTCGTCATGACAACGTTAAAATAACCTTATTAAACCGTTCTGTAGCCTAAAAGGGCCCGACCTACAGAACCTCCGCATAACGTTTTGGCCTTATGATTTCAGGAGCAATTAGCAAATCCCAAAAACTAATTATAACTCTCTCAGAACCTGTAAGGTCTTGCAAAGACTACTCAGGACTAACGTACAAGCCTTGAATAAGCCCGGATTTGGCATTGAAATAATCTTGTTAGCTAGATTCAAGCTTTGAAAAAGTCATAAGAGATTACGAAAATACAAAGTACGTCTCCTTGGGCTTGTTAAAGTTAGTTTAGGTTTGCTTTGGTTCTGAATATAGTTTGCACTTTATCCTGACATTGGAATAATAAAATGGAAGATGACTAATGAATATAACATGGCGATTTACTATTTCGTACACAAATTGTTACAGATAATGCTGTTATTGCCTGTTGTTATGTCAATTTCATTGCGACGGTTAGTTTATTGATGAAATGTGCCATAATACCTCTGTAAAATTCACGGGCCCTCCCAATAACATGATATAATATGCTTTAGATATTATAAACTATTGATGTTATTTTAAAATTATATGTGAAAAAAGGTCAAACGCTTTGAACTATTTTCCAAATACAAAAGTGTAACACCGAAATGAAATTCAAGCCTTACTTTAATAAGAAAATGTAATTATAGTTATAATAAATTAACATTCCAAATACCGAAAAATGGCGGACTTTGTTCGAGAACCTGATAGTTTGGGATTTAACAAATTTATGACAAACAAGCCCTAGCCTAAGTCCTTTTGGACTTCAAAATGCGCAAAAGGAATTTCAATATGCTAAACTAAGAACAACTGGTGTATTTAAGGGATAAATCAGGGCTTTCTGGTAAGACCAAGGTTTAATTAGTTTTTGTATATTCAAATTGGCTTTGTTTCAGGGCTTATTAGTCTGCGATAAGCCAGATTGGTCAAATAAACAACTTTTTGCGGCCCAGCATTCAGTCACTGTCCAAAGCGTGCTTGTCTAAACTGCGTGCGGATAACACTGAGAAAATAGTGATTTTGTACATACCTACAGGATGTTCACTTACGTACGGATTTATTGAACAAGTTGAGTACCTACTTAAGGTTTTAAACCTAATTACGATGAATCTATACATTACAATTAGATCATCATCCTGTTTTAAATCTAGTTACGAACACAAGATATTAAGTAGTAAAATATAAAAAAACTGCAATACTAGATCCAAAAATTAATGCTATTTTATTGAATATGTAATAAACTCAAAAACTACGTAGGTACCTACCGTAAAATTTATTGTGACATAAAATAGTTAAGTGGAAGTAAAAAAACTGGTCAAGTGGAAGCCTGTATGGAGAGGGTTCTGTACCATTTACTTTTCCATGAGAACTATAGGACTTTTGTTTACGTTTTCATGTAAACTATAAGAGAGTCCCTATATTATATTTTTTTTTAAATTTTAGTCAGTAGTTTCGGAGATAAGAAGGGGGGGGGGATGCTCGATTTTTGTATTCTCTTGATATCTTTTTAAATATGTAATTTAAAATAATAAAATATTATATGTGTATTCCTTATAACGAGCCCTTCCCATTGATATGTAACACGTTGGACTTATTATTCTTAAATTTTCTGATTTGTCCTCTAAAATTGACCCCCAAAATCGAAATTCGGTTATGTAGTAGTAGGAGACGTTGTTTTTAGTAGATGCGGAGAAAATAAGCTGTGACAAACAGACAGACAGAGATACACGAGAGAGACAGAGAGTCACCAACTCAACCTACCTGCTTTTTAGGTAGATTCCTTAAAAATATACCTATTGCAATGGGTCGTGTGTTAGCAACTGATGAAAATTTCATCATATCTTCGTCGATTAAGACTGCCAGACCCTAAAACCACCCTTCGTTCCTATACGGGATAGAACACTTCCTATGAAACAAGATAGAGGTCGAATTTCTAAACCGATCAAAATGAAACAACACAAAAATGTATTGGCCCAATACCTTGAATAAGTTCGTAGAAGAACGAGATCCGCCATCTTGTTTCAAAATAGCGGTCGCTCAAATTTTTAAAAAATAACATATATTAAGAATCATAGATCCAAACGAACCATAGATCCAAGGAAAGCTCTTGTTAACACCTACATTTTATTTCAAACTATTTTTCAATCCGCTCTCTCGTTTTAAAAGGGCGGCCGCTCAAACACCGGTAAAAATTTCGCATTTAAAATGAGAGCCATTGTTTATGACACACATGTGTAAAATGCCTGAGTATTTATGCTTTATGTATTTTTGTAACATGTATATATCAAATAATACATGTATCTCTTCCCTCGACGAAGCACCCCGCAATGCATCGGTAAATATGTGTTTCTCGCTCTACTATGTGCTTCGTCCGTGCGCTATATAGCTAACGCGATTGAATGACTATAAAATGCTTTCTATGAACAGATCGACATCATTGCTTCGATTTGCTGTCTTGTTTCAAAATAGCTGCCGGCTAAAGAAATCTACCTTAAATGAGTGCGCGTCACCGATTTTCTTTTGTCTTTTAAGGTACGGAACCCTAAGAGGGGTGTTAATAGTTACGATGGAATATAAGATACCTTTTCTTTGTTGATTCTCTCAGTATTGTTTTTTACTTTCTGTTTGAAATTGCCACTGCTGACCATCCTGTGCCAGGACATCCTGTATATTTTACTTGATAATAATGTTAGTTTTGATTATGCACACGCGAAGCCCACAAGGTTGCAAAGTGGTGTTACAGAAATACAAAAAGCATAAATAAAACCCACAATGCGCGTTTAGACTAGAACTTATCTTATTGAATGTCAAAAGGTATATGAAAATTACAATTGGTCTTAGTTCAAGCAAAAAAGACTGAGAATGGTTAGCGAGAAAATCTAAAAGCCCTACGAAGGTTTTAAATCATGCTTAAGGGTCTTAGCGAAATGTGGTTCTGAATAGGTAATTCTTAGGTTGCGTGTAAGACCAACTAGACATGCTTTACAATGTGGAGTGCCAAAATATAACCAAAGGAGAACCTTTTTAAAACCAGAAGCTCTCAGAACTTTTAAGTCGGATTTCTAAGCAAGCATAACGTTATTGTATACTCCTTTGGAAGCCCATTTAGCTTTTTGAATAACTGTTTAGCCCTAGGAGCTATTTGCATAATAAAAAACTTAAGTATAACCTTAGGTAAAATTTAAAACCAGAAAATTACTATTCTAGGACCTAGAAGCATATATCAAAACCACGGTCTTGAAAAAATGTTACTTGGGTGTATACGTGTATTCCCGGTGGGCAAATTAAGGCGAAAATAGATGCCTTGCTAATTTCTGGCCCTCGTAAGGCCTGGATCTATGACAATTATCTAACGTCACATTTGTCATGGCCCTTTCTTATATACGATTTTACCAAAACCCAACTGTCCCGTCTAGATGCGCTGGTGACAGCTAGTTTAAAATCCTGGCTGTCCTTAGCCAAACCAGCTGACCCCTCGACTCTCTTCAGGTCCAAACAAAATTTTGGGCTAGCGCTTAAACTGCCCTCTCTGCTCTACGCCAACTCCAGAATAACCAAAAATTCGATTCTGTGCAATTCCAAAGATCCGGCAATATCGAAGCACGTAATAAGTGGCCGTAGTGATTCAAATGATCTACAAGCCCGCGTAGACTTCCACAAAAAGTTCCTTACTGGAATCAGCCAGAATGGCACTGGTCTGGGGTATGGCAGTACAACCACGAGCGACGTGGACTTGAAGAAGTCTCTTTTGCGGGGAGATTACGACAGCAAGAGTATGGCTCATGCTATTGGCCTTCAATGCCAGAATGATTGGACAACAATTGGGGACTTTTGCATTCCGCCTCCAATGCACTGGAAGGTAATGCTCTATGACTGGACGCCAGAGATGCTGAAATTTTATTTGAATGCCTTTCAGCATACACTTCCAGACCCCAGTAACCTCGCTCGTTGGAGCTTTGCCGAGGATAGTTCTTGTCCCCTCTGTAGCAATACCCCTTGCACAGCTAGACACATTCTAGCTGGCTGCAAGGTGGCCTTAGATCAAGGACGGTACACTTACCGCCATGACAAAGTTCTCGCTGTTATTCGCGAGGTAATTAGTCTCTCAGTGGCTCGTGCCAACAAGGGTTTGACAGTATCCTCCAAACCCCCAATACAGTTTGTGCGGGATGGCTCTAAAGGCAAAAAACATTTAACTACAAAACCCTTCTCAATAATCGAGAAAGCTACAGATTGGATTCTGGAGGTTGATTCGGTCTCTAAGCAGTATAAATTCCCTGAAAGTCTCGGATGCACAGCCCTCCGTCCAGATATAACTCTTTACTCTCTATCTCGGAAGGTGGCTCTTATTGTAGAATTAACTGTTCCATGGGAATCAAATATCCCAAAAGACCACGAGTACAAATTAAATAAATACCATGATCTTGCAAATGCCGTAACCCGGAACGGCTTCACTGTTCACCTTCACGCGGTGGAAGTTGGCGCTCGTGGCCTGCCAGCTAAATCTCTATTTCACCTCTTTAAAGATCTTGGCCTTTCCAGAAAAATAAACAACTCTTTCTTAGAAAAATTATCTAAAACTGCGATTTGCGCATCTCAAATTCTATGGCTTCGAAGGGGGAGTGAATGAGTGGTAAGGTGAACGCTCACATGTGGCAAGACAGCTGTCCTAAACCTACCACAGCCGGTTCGTAAGTCCGGAATCCACTGCTCACCCCCCAAAAGTGTAAAAAAATAGTATTATGATGGGCCCGACTCCGGTCGGTGAATTCCATGGCAGCTCCGTTTGTATTTATTTATTATAAAGCCACAAAAAAAGCAAAGATTGCTGCATGCAATAATAGCATGGATTTCATTACCTTAAACTCTTGGTCTAGGTAGAACATACCGCATCAATTATGAAGATTTTTTTGTTGGCCTAGTTGTAACACCTCTAAATCACATTGTAATGACTTTTTCCTGAAAATGGAACTTTTGTATTTTTTATGATGGCCAGGACCGTTTATTCAGCTTTGTTTTCGCTAATGGCAACATACTTCTTCCCCCTCCCCTCTTCCCACCGCCTTGACGAGGGGGGGGGGGGGATTGGTGGAATTTAGTAGGTATTGCTACCTCACCTATTAAAAAAAACTACTAAATTCAATCAATTTAATGCTATAGGTATATGATTTTAAAAAGCGTTGTTTTTTTCCTATTACATTTTTTAAAACATTTTAAATTAGTTTTTATGATGGTTTAAAAAAAAACTAACTTAGCTTACCGCCATTTAGGTGTTTGTAAAGTGTTTTTAACCTGGACACCAACAGTGCCTCTATAGGCACTTTAAATTGTTTGACAGATCCGCGCATAACCGTTTCGGCTGGCCCCATAGATGTTATATTATATAAATATATAATATGCATGACAAACTAGATTAATAAATAGGTAGTAAGAGGGAATTCATGAGAAAACGATATTGTCAGTATTTATTTACAAAATTGACTAAAAAGTTGCAGCGCAGTTTTTTGCACGCGAAGGTTGGCTTTCGAGCTGTTAACCCTTGGAGTAAATGGGTATTTTCATGGATGCATCTGTCTCTTTTGCAGGATTTTCGGCGACATCGACCTTAAAGTACTATAACTACGAAACTACTACACCAATCATAAAAAGAACAACTGCACAATGATTGCATTGAAATTTCGAATATAGAATATTGAAATATCATTTTGTAAAACAATTAGATAATTATGAATAAATATGAGAACGTCAAAGAAGTGAAAAAAACGCGGAACCAGATCTGGTCGTATCATACTCAACGGATAATTGTTTCAGAACCAGATTTGGTCGTATCATACTCAAGGGGTTAAAAAAAAAATTAACAACCTACCAATATGTAGGTTTTTGACACTTCTTTAAATGCCTATATCTCTCTTATTTATTGAGTAGGACGAAAGATTATTGGTTTCGGAATCAGCGTGGTGAATAGTCGGGTGACGTTAAAAAATTAACAATGTAGAACTGGTAGCAATACCTACCTAATAAATACCAGTGCAGTCGCCGCCCGCCTCTCCACGAGACAAGCGCGTCCATTCTTTATGGCGTCTTG
Organism: Micropterix aruncella; assembly: GCA_944548615.1. NCBI lineage: Eukaryota > Metazoa > Arthropoda > Insecta > Lepidoptera > Micropterigidae > Micropterix > Micropterix aruncella. The sequence continues at coordinate 16,297,201 of OX155958.1, forward strand.
TCACCGGGTAGGGCTCGTCCGGATCCTGGACTTCAAGAACATAATAGGTGTTTCATTTTCGGGTAAAACTTTATTGTGTGGTCATAGATGATGTCCAGGACCCTCGGGAGATTGTTATCTCCTTGTGACCTGTTCGATGACGCTATATGATGATCCTGAAATAGACGAAAGAAACGAGAGGACAAAATCATCACGGTGATGTAATAATTATTCCAGGGTAAACTGGGCTGCCAGGAGGTTCCTCGGTGGTAAGGTAGTCTTTTGAATCTTCTTCCGGTTGAATTTTTGAAAGGGGTTCTCTCTACTTTTTCATACTGTCTGGGACGCTTTGTATAAGGCTATTGAAGATGGCCTCTAGCTGGCTCTGGAGATCCTCCTCTTCGCCCATCCAGTCCGCTATCTTGTCATTCCATACTAAGAGTTTGAGGTCCTTCAGATTGTGTGGGGGAAGCCCGGTGGTCGAGTCGGCTAGCATTTTCTGGCTCGCTAACTCTTAAGCTAACCTATTTTTCTGATTTTTATTGGAGCCTCTTGCGCTCGGTTCTGCAGATCCATGAGCTAAAAAGCTTTCTTCCACTTTGAGGGCTACTTTGAGATATGTGCCTGTGAGGTGAGCTAGTACAGTAGAGTTTCACACGAAGCGGATAAAAATGTACTAGACGTTTTTGTTTAAAAAATCTGCCTAACTATTGGGTCCCTGTAGGAGGATGGTGTTTGAAGCAGATGAACAAACTAACGAGAGGTCTATAATCTGTATCATAATATTCACGTTGTAAGGTTCCTGAAAATGGGAAAGGCTCATGTGGCTAGGGATGTAGAAGACATTAAATTCATATTTTTGGAAACCAGAAGAGCAAAGCAATGTTATGGAATTGACTATTGGAATTGACTATTGTTTTGACTATATTATTTTTCGTTGCGTTTTCGTACTGATTTCGGTGTGTTTTCAGGTCCTCAAAGATTTAAAAATGCTCAGGCCAACCCAGCAGGAAGAGGTAGCACGCAGTCGCTAAACAACGATTTGTTAAACGACGAGTGGTTCGAAACACGACCTGCCGAAGCCCAAAATGAATGCGTTTCAAATGTTTCCAATGTCATTATGGGGGGCTCAAACTTGCAAGATGGGAACAGAGCCCAATCGGGCAAATGTGGAAATCCTCAAAACAAACTTGACGTTGAAAACACCAAAAGGCAAAATCCTCGTTCTACCCATCCCATAGGTTTCAATAGATTGCAAGAAATATCGAATATGGAATCAGTCAACATTGTGTTAGAGCTCTCTAACAGTAATCCGTTTTTTCTTCGTCTGGAGGAGGAAACGACTGAACCTGATTTAATCGTATTGATAGTCAAATTAATCTCGTTAATCTCTGATAGTAGATTTGCTGAAACCAAAGCGCAGCTTCTACTAAGAATTTGCAATACGAGATTTCTCAAAGTATTGTCAGTTTATATGACAGAACTACCAAACACGAGGATTAACGACAAGATAAAAAACAGACTGTTTTGGAACGATATTGACAGCTTTTGGCTGAATATTAATAGATTTTTCTATTGTATGATCACTGTATCGCCGACTGTCACTTGCGAGAAGTTAGCCACGCTGATCGACTTAGCAAAGTTTTGTATTGCCGGACTGGAGAGAAAACAATCTGAGATTGTGAGGGAAGACATTGTTTTAGACCTTGAAGAATTGGAATTAAAGCTGCTTATGTGCATGGAAGAACGGGATAAAGAAGAAGTGAGTAATATTGGCTTTACTAAGGCTTAAGTCATTCATTATTATGATTAGAGTTTGATACGCTAGTAGCTTAATCTAATATGTGTATTTTACATGCACTAAGTGCATGTAAAATACACATATTAGATTAAGCTAAACAAGTCTTGTTTTAATTTATTTCATTGTCTTCTAGATAATATAAAGGCGTTCGTTCATTTGGTTTTTAAAGCTGTTCTGTAGAATTCATACTTACCACTTGTTCTGGTAACCCATTCCAGTTTTCAAAAACTTAATTACTCAAAATGTGTTTTTTTAAGTTGATGTTCCAGTTGTTCAATGGAGTTTTAATGAATTACCACAAAGGTGTTTGTTGGTGTTTACAACTTAGTATTTTGAGCTCCGGTACTCTATAATATTCGCTTAAAATTTTGTAAGTTTCGATCAGGTCTCCCCGCCGATTAGCTCTTCCAATGTCGTCAGGCCAAGTTCTTTGTCGATATTCTTATGCCTTGTTTCTCAGCCCTGCAACCATACTGATGCTCTTCACTGCACTCTTTACAGATAAGCTGTGTCCTTTTTAAAATAAGAATTCCATATTTGGTATGATCACTTGAGGATTGGGCGAACATAGGTCTTGTATAATTTGGGGAAGATACTTCTGTGATGAAAGAAAATAATTTCTTATGATATATAAAGGAAAATAGCTGGCCTAACTTTTTTAATTATTAGTGCCTCTCACTTGAGATCACAAGAAATAGTTACTCCGAGGTCCTTCTGGGTTATACAGATTGTAGCGCTTTTCCATCAATTTTGTATTTTTAATGCGAGTTACCAGACCCAATATAGAGGACGGTCTATTTTTCTAAACGGTTTCGTAAAAAGTTTCTAGCCTGATACATAAATGGCACAAAATACTGTCAAATAAATTAGTGCATTGGAATAGTCTATCTGTCACATGAATACATGGAAATTTTCAATTTGATAGGCCAATTCATTCTTTGATTACAAGCCGTTCGGAGTTGACGTGTCAGTGATTTTTTTAATTTGGAAATATTTAAAAATCATGCAATTATTGATTTTAAAAAGGTTTATTTGGACGAGAAATTCATACGGTAAATGCGTTAAGTAAAAGTGTTACGTGAATGTGTGGTAAATGTGTTGCTAGATAAAAGTTCTCCATCATATGCAACAGAAAAAATGGGTTGCTGAATTTAAACGTGGTCGAACACAGATTGAAGATGTACCATGCAGTGGACGTCCAAAAACTGCATCAACATCAGAAATCATTGAGCAAGTATATAGTATAGTTAGTGATGATCCAAGTGTTACTACTCGCAAAATTGCTGATAATACAGTGGAACCTCTCATATCGAGCATAATTCGTTTCAGACTCTTACTCGTTAAGCGAAACAATTTTTCCCATACTCGTTATGAGAGGTGCGAAATACTCGTTATGAGGAATTACTGCAAATTACTCGTTATGAGAGGTGCTCGTTATGAGAGGTTCCACTGTATATGCATCTCAATTGAACCAGTATGACATACTTTGCATGAATAATTACACATGAAAAAGCTGTTTGGAAAAGTGGTGCTGCATTCCATAATTCAACAAAAGCTGGATCGAAAACAAAATTCTCAACAAAATTTGGATCGTTTGGACAAACAGAATTTTTGCATCGTTTTATAACTATGGATGAGACTTGGATCTACCACAATGATCCTAAATTAAAACGAGAATGTATACAGGGGGATGAAGATGGTTGTTCAGTTACAAAGCAGCCAAATCACAAAGGAACGGCGAAAATTGTTATGGCGTCAGTTTTCTGGGATGCGAAAGGGATTTTATTAATCGATTATCTTCAGAAAGGTAAAACAATAAACTCTGAATTAACGTTGATATTGCAACCTTTTAGATCAATTGGATGATAAAGTTCAAGCAAAAGACCAACCCCGGGATTTTGAAGTGACACAACATTGAATTTGATATCGTCCTCGATCCGACGACTTGACTGATTCTGTTTCAGAATCGTCAGCTTATCTCGGAACTTCTGATTGGCCGGGATTGGCCGTTTAGCAGTGAGCGGCTTATGCTCAATTTGGACCGGGCTTAGTGCTTTGAGCTAAGGGCAATTCGGATCGCGTCCTTTATTTACTAAATCGAATATTCTTATTTCTCGGCGCTATATTCAAATTTCAATCATCTTGTGTGAGACAGGTCGGTAATTATTGCTAAATGGGGATTTTACTGCCATTTCTCAGCTATTTCCTAGAGCAGTGGTTCCCAATTAGTTTTTCCTGGGTACCACTTTAAAAAAGACCTCGAATTCGCTTACTCCTTATTGCAGGAATGATAAATGAAAAATGAAATATATATTTTTTTAACATTTAGTACCATCAAAATACAGTTGATGACGGTGAAAATCAGTTTAATCTGACAAATGTGCACGTTTTTCTTGGCACAACTCTGAAATAACTTAGTCAAGAGATTGCCATGCATACCCCTTGATGTAATTTCGCGTACCCCACTACCACTAATTGGGAAACACGGTCTTAGAGCAACTACATGCAGACGACACCTCAAAATGACTATCCTAATCTTACTTCTGGCGATTAAAGGACTGTCAAATCGCTTCCAGAATCGCAAATATCATTGAGTGACGACAATCGTGTACCGTATCGTCGCTTTAGAATCCGGAGGCTGGTTTGCAGCACAAAAAAATCATCTTTCACCAAGATTCCACATGTTCACAAAAGTTCTTTGACGATGGCTAAATTTAACAAATTAAACTACAAATTGTTTGAGCATCTACCGTATATATAAGATTTAGCTATCTGTGACTACTACATCTCCAGAAACCTTAAACAATTTCGTTCATGGAAAGCATTTTTTGGCAAATGAAGCTATAGCAACTGTTACTGTAAAGCAGTACCTATTTTGAAAGCTTTTCGGAAATCACTACATAAATGGAATACATTTATTGGAGGAACATTGGAATAAGTATATTTTAGTTTAGAAAGATTATATTCAATAAAAAAACTCTAACTAAAATTAAAAATAACAGTCTTTCACTTCTAGACTAGAAACTTTTCATGCAACCGGTATATTCAACGTAAGCAACCTTTCTTTTGTCCACTGCACTATGCTATTGAGGTTGACCCGAAGGATATTAAGGGATGACGGGATTGCAAAAAGAGCGGAAAAAAGAAAGATTCATTGTGTGTGAAGAAAATTCAACTAAGTCATCCTTGATGTCAGCAAGACTTAGGCTCATGGATAAATTTGTTTTCTGCAGAGGTTTTTCAAAAATCAGGTGACTGAGAGAGAGCCAGGGCGAACATAGAGGTCATTTTGGGCATTGTATTTTGTCAACATTGGGAAATCTGGAAATTTTACCTTTGTATGACCTGTTTGTGTCGGAGCTCTATGCAAATTTCACAGGAAACAAAATGACGTCAATAAACATAGCTCAATCCATTGGCATGATCCTCAAGTAACGGGAAGAATTATACATAACTCTTATGTATGTACCACATTTTGAAGCAATTTAGTTACATTTTTAGGCAATTTAGAGCATTTTACTAAAACTTCTACATAATTTATTGTAATATTAGATATATAAATGTCTAGCCTAGAACAGGCTAGTCCCAGTTGGATGACATAAATCAAATAAGCATAAGGTAAAGGTTTTATTTTTCCGAATATGTAATTAACGTACAGGTGAGGTTTCAATAACTTTATTAATCGGTCGAAAGCCAGCCTTTGCGCGCAAAAAACTGCACTGCAACTTTTTGCTCGATTTTGTAAACAAATACTAGCAATATCGTTTTATCATGAATTTCTTCTTAGTACCTCGTAATTAATCTTGTTAGTCATGTATATTATATATTTATATAATATATATGGGGGTCAGCCAAAACGGTTACGCGTGGATCTGACAAACGACGCAAAATGCCTATAGGCACTGTTGGCGTCCGACGGGTTAATAACTAACTATTGACCAGTGTTTTCGGCGTTTCCTTGGGATGGATACTTGATCCTGCAGCTTTTGAGGATGGGTCTTTGGCCTTCATCGTACTGCTTCTGCATTCAACACCATAGGGGTTAATTTCGATTTTTATCATAAATAGGTACTTTTCTAAAAAAGGATTCCAGGAGTCAGAGCTTTCTCAAATATTGCAAGAAACATTGCTCAAAATGATGTAGAGTCAATATACGTACACCCAGTTCTGCGTAGCTCTATTCTCGTCTACAATATTGGCGCAGTAATAACAATTACGCGAATATCGAGGAAATTGCACAAATATATCTGTCCTTTCAATTAAGTTTAATAGCACCTGATAAGACTATTTTTTTAATAAACTGGGCTGAATAACGTAACATAATAAAATATATAGGTACCTACCCTATTTTACCTGCAGAACTTTAAGACTCCAATGTTAAAAACCACATAAAGACCGGTTCAGTAGTTTTTAAGTTCAAGAAGTAGAAAGAGGATAAACAGGTACGAATTTCATAAATATTGTTGTTTACGCTTTCATGTCTGATCAATGGTCTCTCAAAATAAGTTTTATCAAATAACAATAATAGAAAACATGGCCTATTACAATTTTCTTGTTCTGGTGCCATGTCCGCTACCAAACGTGGAGTATCATGTTAGCTATTACATTTTTTTAATATCTCTTGGAAAAGGAATGTGGTAGATTTCTGAACTATTCTCGGAGAACCCGGACCTCATATTTTCTTATTTCTGTGTTTTTGTTCAAACTCTTTAGGACATCTTTATTCCTGACTGTTAACCTAGCTTATACGAAGTATCCTCTGATAGACCCACATCTCAAAATTGTCAAGCTTTCTTAGTTCACAGTCGAGCTTTCAACTCCATAGAGCAATTTGGAGAATACGTAACATCTAATAAGATATGTATTAAGGTTTAGGCTTTCTACGCCGAGTATTATTTTCCCGGACCACCAACTGACGAGAAGGGAAAGCATTGTGAATACGCCTTTTTGTGTATATCTGTCTGTGTGTGTGTGTATTCCTCCACAATAGTGCCCAAACGCTTTATCCGATTGAGCTGAAATTTGGCATGCCAAGGGTTGAAAAGGTTGTTAGTTGAAATCGGTTCATCAGGGGGCACCCTAGTCATATTTCGATCTCAAAATACTGGACTTACAAACTTGCATTTTGGTACACAGATGCCTTGTTGGGCCCAAATCTCATTGTGAAATTTTGGTTGGAATATCTCATATAAAAGCTACACTAATATTTAAATTTTGCCATACATATTTATCCAATAATATCGCCATCTGTTGGCGCTTGGCCCAACCCTGCCCTTAGCCGAGAAATGAACCGCACCGCCCGAGGCTGCAATGGAACCAACCGGGTTTGTCCACCCGCCGAGAGAGGGCGCTCATCAATTTTATTTATGAAATGAATATTCAGATTAAATCAGCCTTTGGCTGACTTGCAGGGAAAGTATTGGGTGATACAACCGATTTTTAACTTAAACAAATTATGTTTTCTTACAGACTGATGTTTTACCGCCGGCATACGTTGAAAAAGAACTTCACAATTTTCGACTAGCGATTGATGCAAAGTTATCGAAAAGAGTGGCGGATATCACAACATGGCCGACAGGCGACGAGTTGGGTCTGAACGTCTCCCAGATGGAAGCCTTCCAAACTGCATTGCTGCGGGAATTTGCTGTAATTCAGGGACCACCCGGAACCGGCAAAACTTTCATCGGTTTGAGAATTGTGGAAGTGTTGCTCAATAATTTCAATTTTGGCGGTTCGCCCATGTTGGTCGTGTGCTACACAAACCACGTCCTCGATCAATTCCTCGAAGGGATATTGAAGTTTACAGACAGTATCGTGCGAATCGGAGGGCAGTCCAAGAATGAGAAAATGGACATTTATAATCTGAAAAATTTAAGAAGTCGCATCGGAAACAGCAGCTACGCTAAAAACGACAAAGTGATATACAAAACGCGGCGAAAAATCGAGAAATGTATGGAAAGAATCAAACGTTTGGAAGAAGATATTGAAATGATCCAGTCGAAAGAGCACATTATAAATGCTTCGACGATTTTCAATTTTATTCCCGAGCTGAAAGAACACTTTTCGCAATGTTATAGATCATCTTCAAAGGATGTAATTTTGAAGTGGCTGCTGGAGAATAAGAATGTGTCGCAGCAGAATCGAGAGCCGCACAGACCGCGAAAGAAGCAACTGGAAAATGAAGAAGGCAACATCAACTTGTTAGCCGTTGAGGAGGCTCTCGAAGAAATTGTATACGATGACCTAAATTTGGAAGATGTAATGGACATGTCCATCCTTTCGACTGTCAAATTAAGCTTTTCGGTGAAACACGAAGATGACGCGGTAGAAGTCATGTACCAAAAATTAAATGAGCTAGGAGTAGAAAATTCTTCTGCTAAGACCGATCCTGAAATGCAAAGTATAAATCAAAATTTAATTAAAAAAATTGAAGAACTGGAATATATAATGGTAAGAAAGTTTTTCATAATCAAATCTTTTTCGAGAAGTATAAAGGCCTAACACCCCCATATTGGTAAGTTATTTACTCATCTTTATGTATAAAAATTCAGCCTGCGTATGTTTGTGCTCGCAAAACTTGAAAAGTAGACGGTCGATTGACTTGAAATTTTGTCACAATGTTGCATTTGAATACGCGTATGTTTTATAGTAAAATATATATTTTAAAATCTGCCCTATTTTTAAAAAAAATCTTTGTATAGAACACTTCAGCCTGCTTATGTTTGTGCTCTCAAAACGCAAAAAGTAGTCCGTCGATTGACTTGAAATTTCGACAAGTTGCATTTGAATACGCGCATGGTTTTATAGTAAAATATGTTTTTTAAAATCTATTATGAAAATCCTTATATATAAAAAACCAGCCTGCATGCGTATTTATGTGCTCTCAAAACTCGAAAAGTAGTTGCATTTGAATATGTGCATGGTTTTATAGTTACATATATTTTTTAAATTTATATATTAAAATCCTTTCCCCTAATCTCTAAAATCTATATATATAAAATCCCAAAAGAAAACCAAACTGATTTAAAATAAAACTATTTTAACAAACAGAACAAACTATTTTAGATTTTGAGACAAACGCGTTATTATTAATCAATATAGTCTCCTATCTCTTCAATACACTTATTTGCACGCTCAATCAATTCATCAAATGACCTTGAAATGTCCTCTGTAAAAATCGATTTTAGTACGTTGGTACACGTCTTTTGTATGCGTTCAATTAAGTTATAATGTTGTCCCTTCATCGGCAATTTTAGTCTATCATATAGAAAATAGTCGCATGGGGGGCCAGGTCTGGTGAAAAGGGCGAATGTTGCAACGAAATTAATTTATTTTTTGCGAAAAAATCAACCATAACTCTCGAATGATGAGGACGGAGCATTATCGTGCAAAAAGGACAAACTGCCTTGTTCGCGATAGTCCGGTTGAATCTGACCAATTCTGTGAAGCAAATGTCTTAATACGTCAAGGTAGTAATCCATGACTGTTTGACCCGGTGGAACAAATTCTGTGTCAATGATTCCCTTAGAATCCTAAAAACAAATGAGCATTGTCTTCACTTTCGGGTGAGACGCAAATGGAATGTGTACTTACGCAATTGTTATTAACGATTATGAAAATGGAAGCTACTAAGAAATTAGGTACCTACTTAAAAATATATTTTCTTATTTTTTAAGGGTTTTGATAATAAATTATAAATTTTTGCACATGGAACTGGAGAGCCGCAACTTTAGATAAACATCCCGAGCCGCAGGCTGCCGACCCCTGGTTTAAGAAAATTGCCAGTCGTGTTGCATATTTACCATTTTTATTCTTTGTCCTGACATTGTTATGATTTGGGGTTAGGTCAGTTTGAGCAATGGTTTGAATTGTCTCATCGCTCTTCCAGTAGATAAGTTCTTTTTCCAGCTACATTTCGGTTGCAAGTTTTAGGAAGGCAGGTTGATTCACCTATGTCCGGGTGTGGCCACATCTCGGGGTTTCGATAACCCTTTCCTGAACAAGGCTTCTGCTTAGATGTTTAGGCCTAGTTGGATGTGTGAAGACGACTCACGTTCAGAGCTGGATCAGCGTTCACAATGGAGCTTTTATTTTTCAGGTGTGCCTGTCGACATACTCTTCAAACAGCAGTGCGGTAAATAGTAATTTGCAACTGCGTGAGCTTACCAATGAACAAAAGTGGACTCTTTACTTCCAGTGGTTGAACAAAATAGCAAAAATCTTGTCACGTCAAACATACCAGTTACAAGTTTGTATATTTCTTTTGTGACAAATTTTAAAAGAAAGATTTAATGAAACATACATACTAATTGATAGTAGTTGCCCTTGATGATAATGATTATGATTGAATTTGGGGTGGGTTTTCATTAGTCTGACACCTGCACTTAGTTCTCCATGTGAAGTCTTTGTAAGTGATCCCGTGTAAATGCCTACAGGTCCTGCAGCCAACTCACACCAAATTCTATTTGCAGAATCCACAGAAGTCGCATCCTGCATAGTTCAGCCATATCTATCGAGTAATTTCCCATGATCCTCTACTTATAATGCTGGGCATATACAGTGTCCTACATTCCGCAGCCCCGACAAGTTGCCTCATCCATGATGCCCAGAATAAGTGGCTGTTAAGCGTACAATGCCCAGTCAGCATTTTAATTACCTATACACAGATTACTTCTATAAATAGGGCCAAACAGTAGTTGCTCTTAAACTTTGTTGATACAGTTGCAATCGAAAAATGCAAAAGTAATAACTGTAATTCTATTTCTTTTTTAGGATAGCTACAGGAAATTATCATTGCAGTATGAAGAATTATTAATGATGAATGACCGGGAATTGTTGAAAAATTTCAAGTTAATCGGTATTACTACAACAGGAGCGGCGAAGCTACAGCCGCTTTTGTGTTCTCTCAGGTCTCAGATAGGTCTGTTGAATTAAATCTTTTCAGTTCTTTTTCATATTCAGCAACTGATGATATATTCCTTTTCTATTAAAACACCAGCTAATTATTAAGCTAATAAAAAAACCACAATATTTTATTTGTCCAAGATGTGAAATTTTACAGCAGAGTCGCAAAACAAAAAGAGCACCTTTTTTACAAGTTATATTATCAGTGATTGAAGTGTCTAACTATACATACTGTAACTGGTAACCATACATACTATTATTATTAGTGTTTTTTTTATCACTGAAGGTTTCTTATACGGGAAAAACTGACTTGATAGTGATTTTCCTGAGGAAATATAATGTTTATGTTCAACTTTTGGATTTTCATATATTTTTTTCCATAACAAAGTTCAATAGTGTTTTCATTCGGTCAAGTCCAATTTGATTAAAATTTACCTGTTTGTTTTTTATAACAGCTTTTTTCGGTTTTGATCCAAAAAAAATTTTTGCGATCGATAAGAGACTGAAAAATAAAATCATTTGATTATAGTATGGACAAATCCGGTTCTGTTCCGACAGGTTCTCAACTATGTATGACACCTGGCTATAGTCGTTTTTAACATGGGCGAGCTCTCAAATCTGGAAAAATTCCAGGTCACAAGCAGCCCGGGTGTCTGGGGGCATAACTCTGTCAGTAATTATTGATTTTCATCGGTTACGTTTGCATTATAAAATTTGGCATTTTCAAAATTAATAATGAAAAAAATGTGTGGGAATATCAGTTTTCTCCAACTTCAAGCGTTAAGTTCTCTTTTTCTTATTATTATAATGTAAGAAAATGCGATAAACAACGAGTTAAAATTAGGAATAATTAAATAAAATTAAAATTCTACTGATAGAGTTCTACCCTAGTGATGACTGAGCCGCAGTACTTTGGGCGATTGTTCCAGAAACCGCTAATGATGTTGCGGCTCACTCATGCTGAAAACAATAGGAGAATGATATTTTTTGTGTTGCCACTTACTGGCACCGTCTCAAGAAAACAATATTTTCGTGAGACAGTGCCACACTGTATTGTGGCACCGTCTCAAGAAAATATTGTTTTCTTATATTGTGTTTCAAATGAAGTTTTGACATTCCTAAGACGATAGAGTGGACTCAAATAGAGGCATTTACGTGCACTATTAACCCTTTTGAACCGGAAATATTATGTTGATCCAAGGCTGAAAACAAATTAAGGTAATATAATAAAGGGCAGTAGTGTGAAGGATCCTGAAAAAAAAAATTTTTTTCCCAACTGAATAACGTTTTTCCAGCATGGGTTGACGGACGAGACCAGGGAAGTAAGCTCTAAATTACATGTAACACTTATAATTATACGGTGGCCGTCACGAAAGAAACTTCAATGGGACATAGTGTCCCAATAGTCTAACGGTGTCTGCAGTGGCGTGCCCGGGGTTGGTGAATGGGGCAAGCCCGACATACCTTTTTGTGTTTTTTTATAGTAACAAAAAGTAGTACCTCTTTCCTCTTCAATCTTCAATTTGAAATTTACTGCTTGTGTCGTAGATTCAATAAAGCACACTGAAGGCATACTACTGCTAGACAGAATTTAACATACACTTATCAGCAGTCGAATACCTCCGGTGGCTTTAAGAAAAACCGTTTTATTTGCTTGAGCGAGTGACATCGAGTTAAGAAGTTGACCCTTGCTTGTATGAGCTGTAAGACTTTTTTATAAAAAAAGGGAACAAAAAGTAATTAGGTGCTAGGTACATAGCTTTAACTAGCTTATTTATATTCTAAATCGAAGCGTCTATCTTTTTTCAAAAATGAGTTTATTACGTCTGAGTAAAATGATGGCGAACGCTTCAAAATTTCATCATTTAACTGCCGAGATAAAGATGTCTCAATTCGTTGTTTACCAAAATTACTAAACGAAATAACCGCATTCATGTGTTTTTGCGAATTCATGTGTCTTTTTATCGCGCCGGCTAAATTATTTAGATCATCATAACCGGACGAATTCCAAACATTTAAGTCGTTTGAAAAAAAAAAATACAACCGTAACAAAACAATTTATTGACATAACGAATTTCGTCGCGTGGAGCGAGCTCCGTCCGCTAGATAGCACTCGTTAGATAGCAAATTAATTTATTTAATTGTTTTTTTTTTACGAATTGTGTTATTAATTTATTTAATTGTTAATTACGAAGAATAGGCAAGCCCGGCTTTTCGGCTTATATGAAGAGACCGCCACTGGGTGTCTGGGACATACATACCTGCAGGTTCGAAAGGGTTAACCTGTCACAGGTGTTCGACTCTCCGGAGAGTTACATAAAATGCGCTGGAGGCGGTTGTCTCGTCGGGTAGTTCTCATACATCTTATTTTTAAATAGACTTTTGTGCTGGTTGGAAGGGAAAGAAGAGTTTTTGCACATCCGCCCCAACCAATCTTCCATCTATTAGAATGGTCTCAATCAAACCATGGTATGTAGTTTTAAAATTTACAGATCCGTTTTGCCGTATCCATTCGGTGTTTTCACTAGTGATGAGCTGAACACCGAATAGGTTTCGGTTAAACTGGATAATCCAGCAATATTTTACGTATTCGTCAGCAAATAGTGAAGGGAAGAGCGGTCTCGTTGCCCTTTGCTCAGCGCATTTAGAGATAAACTGACAACAGGTAAAACAAAGTTGCTTAAGTACAGTAACTTGCTCTCTCTCTCTCTCTTTCTCTCTAATTTCCCACCCCTCAAAATCGTTTATTCTCCACATATCCTCTTTCTGAAGTTTTGGATAGTGATTATTTTAAATAAGTGAAGTATTTGGTACAATTGCTATTCGGCGTATAACTAGTTTTCACTTGGCTTGAATATTATAATATAAAGAATCGTCTTTAAATGTGTCTATTTTCTTTTATAGTGATCGCTGAAGAAGCTGCTGAAGTATTAGAATCACACATTTGGGTATCTCTTACTGAGCATTGCCAACACTTAATTCTGATAGGTTAATATGACGATTTTTCTTATTTGTTTTATTTATTTTATGCATTAAGGTACCCTTGCCATTCTATTATATTTGATTGTCCCAGGCGATCATAAGCAGCTGCGTCCAACCGCCGTTTACCCTTTAGCCAAACATTTTCATTTGGAGCTGTCGCGGTTCGAGCGCATGGTGACTAACGGTGTTCATTGCAGCACTCTGAGAGTGCAGCATCGAATGCGCCCAGAGATCTCGTGCCTCATCTCGCCCTCTATTTACGAAGACCTGGAGGATCATGCGTCTGTGATGAACTTCCCTAATGTCAGAGGGATGACAAAAAATGTTTTTTTCATCAATCACAACTCTCCCGAGGATCAGGTATTTTAATTTTTTGATTATATTTTTGTTCAACAGTAGAATATATTAATAATAATTATAAATTGCTTTAACCCTTTTCACTCGAGGCCTTTTTCGCATCTAAGAAAATACTACATCACATTGAAAAAATACTATTTTGATACCACAAAAATACTTAAAACATAGTATGAAAATACTAATAAAAGAAAAGAAAAAAATACTACTAAAATACAATAAAAATCTTGTGGGCTCTAGACAATCAAGCATGCTGGTCAAGCTTCACATCATGGGCTGGGAGGGGATCGTAAACTGCAGGAAATATGCAAATATATTTTTTTTATATTCAGCAAAAATGCCTAATTTTGTAGTTTTATACCAGGGAGTCACATTAATTAGACATACAAACTAGGCATTTTTGGTAAATATAAAAAATATGCATATTTCCTGCGGTTTACGATCCCCTCCCAGCCCGCGACGCAAAGCTTGACCAGCATGCTTGATTGTCTAGAGAGCACTTTAGAATGGGATGACCCAACTGATTTTTTTCTAAACATATGATCAAAAATACCATTTAAATACCAAAAAGTACAAAAAATACTACTTAAATACTAGTGGACGCAATAAACTTCCTGGTCGCTGTAGCGGCGCCGCTCGAGTGTAAAGGGTTAATTGATTAAATTTATGGGTGAGTTATTGCACCCTGTGCCTATAAGGTACGGAAAATTACTAGTAACACCACACCTTTTACGATATAGGGAACGGCCGGTGATATTTGCAGGATTTTGATCTTAATAAGTGATCTCTGCAAAGTAATACAATTTATAATCTCTTAAACCAACCCATACAAACTTACTACATTCAAAGAATATTATGAAGAGACGTGAGTAATCATATTTCAAAGTGTTAATCGCCCGCTGTTTGTATACAAGTCGGCCGCTTATGAACAAATGGCGTATTTGTGATATTAAAATCAAAAATAGAAAAATATTTTATTATTTAATTAAAGATTATTATATTATTGACGGTAATGGACCAAAAATAATTAAAAATATGAATTAAAATTAAAAATAAAAATTTGTGATAAACCTATTCCATATACATTATTGGTCGCGGGTGTGAGTCTGAGGGTGCCGCAATGAGTGACTCGATCTAGCCAGCTATTTGACTAATCGAGAGGTTGAACAAATTACATGCATAATTTCGTATTGCACCGATTGCCTCATGCCTATAATGTTAGGTTCGCTAATCAGGATATTTTTGGCTGCACTAAAAGCATCTTCAAAACCAGTGCGAACTGCAGTAGTTGGGACGGGAGTGTCAGCGAAGCAAGACTGAATTACATAATATATAGAAACCTAATGGATATACATATAAATATATGTATTTTATTACTATTGTTATTTTATAATTTTAATTGAAAATAATATTTATTAATTATTTTTTTCAATCCCTCTTAGATTATTTTTCGTTTATTTGAAAAGGCGTTTTTTTTATCATCCATTTTTTTTGGTGTAAATGGTGTAAATTATAAATGGTATTAGTCTTAAGTCATCCCGATTCATTATGTACAATTTAATTCGTTAACTGTAATGTGCCACAAATGAAATAAATAAATATTTAACATTAAATCATGTTATTTTACATACGTTTCAGTCATATTAAGAACCTGTAGAAATTAATTAACTCTAAAGTTATCTAGCTCATTCTTATGCTGGACTCTCATGTGGGCAATTTTGTTATCATATACTTCGAGCTAAAGAACCAAGTCATATTTTCACCTATCAAGATAGCGAGTATCAGAGAAAACGCCTTCAGAACTAAAGAGCAAAATAACTTGTAGCAGTTATAAGAATTTGAAAATACTAAATTTAAATATACAATACTGAGGCGAAATGAGTGACAATTTGTAATTAATTCATAATTTTTTGTTCAAAGGTGGATGAAAGTGCGAAAAGGAAGAATCATCATGAAGCTACTTTTTTAATAAAGTTAGCTAGATACATTATACAACAGGGCTATAAACCGAGCGATTTAACTATTTTGGCAACCTACACAGGCCAGATGTTTTATCTAATGGAAGTAAGGTTTTTGGTTTACTTTTTCTTTCCAATAATCCACTTCTTCTGAATTATTATTGTGCATTCTTAGTTACTCTGATGTATGTATAGAAGAACAGTTAAAATGTACGTTACGGTTTTAACATGAAACCTTTATCTTTTCTTGAATTTAAAATATAATATGAAATAATGTAAAATATATTTTTTGAATAATATTGATGCGGATTCCAGAAATGTTCAAGCTTATACATAAATGGGCATTTCTGCCGCCATAAAAAAAAAGCGCATCTAACAAAGAGTCCTAATTAAGAAAAAAATCCTTACCTCTGTCAGGCGATCAACTCTGGAGCAGGGATTCCCAAAGTTATTTATATCATGCCCCCCCCCCCCTAATTTGCTACATTGATATTTTTAAAAAAAACAATAAATTTTGATTTGTGCAACATCAAAACCATGTTATTTTTACTTTATTTAATTCATTATTAATTTACTTTTATTTTCATCTCAATTTAGCTATAAAAACACCATAAATATTAAACAATTCATTAACCCTTCAGGCCTCGGCCCCTCAGCCGATTGATAAGTTGATGTCCCAAAAAAATTTTGTAAAAATTAGTAAAAAAATTCAGTTATGACACTGTCTCACCAAAACATTAATTACTGCCAAACCACTGTACCCATAATTAAAATAAAACATATTAACCTAATAAAACATAATAAAATAAAACAAATTAAATTAAAATAAAATTAAAATGGGGCCGTGACGCTGAATCGTGTTTAGGCCGATATCGGCCAATCGGGGCTCTAGGGGTTAAAAAGACAATTTAAATTATACCATTTTAGAATAATATTTTATATATGACTCAGGCGCAACTGTTGAAACATTCCCGCATTGTACACTGCCATACTACCCATTCACAATTTAATACCATATAAGATAGGCCTAAGTGATCACGTACGTAGTATCTCAATGTAGTTATTAGCTGCAACGACAAATATTTTGCATTTAGCAGGTTTGGAGTATTTGCCATTTACATCTCTCTCAATGACGGTACATTTACCGCCATGACAAAGTCCTTGCTGTTATTCGCGAGGTAATTAGCCTCTCGGTGGCTCAAGCCAACAAGGGTTTGACATTATCCTCCAAACCCCCAATACAGTTTGTGCAGAATGGCTCTAAAGGCAAAAAACATTTAAATACAAAACTTTTCTCAATAATCGAGAAAGCTTCAGATTGGGTTCTAGAGGTCGATTCGGTCTCAAAGCAGTATAAATTCCCTGAAAGTCTCGGATAGACAGCCCTCCGTCCAGATATAACTCTTTACTCTCTATCTCGGAAGGTGGCCCTTATTGTAGAATTAACTATTCCATGGGAATCAAATATCCCAAAAGACCACGAGTACAAATTAAATAAATACCATGATCTCGCAAATGCCGTCACCCGGAACGGCTTCACTGTTCACCTTCACGCGGTGGAAGTTGGCACTCGTGGCCTGGTAGGCAAATCTCTGTTTCACCTCTAAAGATCTTGGTCTTTCCAGAAAAATACTTAACTCTTTCCTAGAAAAATATTTAAAACCGCGATTTCCGCATCTCAAATTCTATGGCTTTGAAAGGAGAGTGAATGGGTGGTATGGTGAACGCTCACATGTGGCAAATAATGATTCTTAGTAAAACTATGAAATAATTTTCATTTATGTCCCTTTTTCTTTAGTATACTCTAAAAATAATGTTCGTACAAAAACATTAAGAGTACTACAGCCAAATGCACATTTTTTTGCTTATTCCATGTAGGCATTTATATGTCAAATTTATATGCGCTTTTGTATCAAATAGCTGCAGAATTGCAGACAAAACTTGGATCTGAACAGTTTTGAAATGGTTTATTATTACTACATGAGAATTTATGTTTGTTTCAGCTTCGAGGGGTCTACCCTATTTTAAAAAATGTCCGAATCACCGTAGTGGACAACTTTCAAGGGGAGGAAAGTAAAATCATTTTGCTGTCGCTTGTGCGCAGTAACAAGGAGGCGAATATTGGTTTTCTAAAGACTGAAAATCGAGTCTGCGTCGCTTTGTCCCGCGCAAAAGAAGGTGTTAACAAAATAACAGTACCTACCTGCATTATAATTTGTTCGATGCTATCGTTTCTTTGTTAAAAGTGCACAGCTCTATATGGTTGCATTTGGTTATTATTAGTCTCTATCCTGGAGTAGTCGTCTTTTAGCATTAGCTGTTCCCTGTAAGTATATATCGTCGGTTTGGATCATAAACTCACTAAGTGCACTTTTTTCAAAAATCACTTTTTGTTGCTTCCTATGTACATGTAGTTTTTAATTCTCTCTCTAGTCATAAAATCCTGATAATTATTTATTATTTAGGCCGTGCCAGTATTCTGTTATACGATGAGAAAATACGCATATGGATTTTATGACTAGATAGAGAATTAAAAACTACATAGGAAGCAACAAAAAGTGATTTCTGAAAAAATGCACTTAGTGAGTTTATGATCCAAACCGACGATATACTAATAAATAAATACTAGGTTCTCAAAAATGCTATCGTATGGAACGGCTTACTGCTCATTTCTTGTTATGATGATCATTAGCGATGGGTCTTTCCGGGTCCTAGTTGGAGCCCATTCCGGAGAACATCCTATCAGCAAAGAGCCGATCCGGAAAAGTGGTTTTTATCTACTCCCGCCGACTATCGCACTGACATTCCATACCATTTCAAGGAGTGGGTTACTAGAACTTGGGTCATGAGTGCTCCCGGAACGACCTATTGCTTGCTCCTTTGAGCCATGTGCCATGTAGCCAGCTCTGCCCGCACCCGCATAGTCACTCATTCCAGGCGATGCGAAGAGTTGTTTTGTAAATCGGCTCTTGGATAGTATCCGCCTCTTGGCTCGGCAATAAAACATATTTTTTTAAGGATTTTACATAATTGGAAATATGGCGAACCTTACTACAAGCAGTGAACTATGGGTTAAAATCAATAAAACCTTAGAGCAGCAGCATGCTGTCGGGAAACATATCACACTTCAATGCGAAAATCACAGAGATGTCTTCACCAAGGTAAGCATCAATGGCATTTCTTGAGTAAATAGCTTAGGAATTATATTTGGATTAACTGGAACTTTTTGACAGGTATGTCAACCAAGCGACTTTGATCCGATAGCTGAGGGCGGATGTACAAGAATGTGCGACAGCTCCCTAGATTGCGGACATAAATGCGGCAGTATCTGTCACGGGGTCGATCGGTCGCACCGCGAATACCGATGCAAGGAGAAATGCACAAGGTGACTTATTTTAGTATTGAAGATCGAAAGGAAATCCAATAGGTCTTCAGTTTTCCTCAACCTATAAAACTTGAGTTTTATAGGAGAGTGATGATGTTCTACTGGTTCATTCACTCCTGCTGCTGCTTTGATGCATCAACCTATTACATCATGCTTTCATATGTGTTTATTCAAGACTGATATATTTAAGACTACCCTACATTTTTATTTCTATACTTTGATATCTAGCCTAATAACCTAATATACTACATACCTCCCCACCCGGCTAGTACATAATAACACTGCACTTATTGTTCCGACTATGTGGAATCTTCCGATAAGTGGTACTCGTCCTCGTCCAGTTCTTTTAAACCCTGATGTCATGCCGGGTGCTGCGGAGAATCCTGGCGCACATGCTTACTGATTATGGAATGGTTCTACATTTCAACTTCCCCTTTTTCTATAGCTGGAATACCCAATATATCAGGCCATTCCTTGGGGGGTGGTCTAAAGATAAGAAAGAAAGAAAAATAACTTTATTATAAGTTGCATAATTTGCAAATTATAACTCTTTGCCCAGTCGGATATGTGATCTAGATTTGAATTCATAGCTGACACAGCAGAAGACAGATCGTCTGGTCTGACATGGAGAAAAATTTGCAGGTCATTAGCATATAAGTGATGAGGTAGTTAATCCCTTGGCAATCGGGTTAAGACTGCGCCGACTGCAAATCACGGACGCTGAATAGGTATTTAACCCCTAGAGCCCCGTTTGGCCCATATCGGCCAAAACACGACTCAGCGTGACGGCCCCGTTTTAATTTTATTTTAATTTATTTTGTTTTATTTTATTTTGTTTTATTTTATTTTGTTTTATTATGTTAATATGTTTTATTTTAATTATGGGTACAGTGGTTTGGCAGTAATTAATGTTTTGGTGAGATAGTGTCATAATTCAATTTTTTTTACTAATTTTTACTAAAAATTTTTGGGACATCAACTTGTCAATCGGTTGAGGGGCCGAGGCCTGAAGGGTTAACACAGCGCGCTAATTGGCGCAGCACCATGGTGCGCCAAATATCATCGCTTAAACAAAAACACCGTATAAGGCTAAACTAGATACTTTTCAGAACAAGCAAAAAACTGAATCATATTTAACTATTTCGTCCTATAATAACTATTTCGTCCTATAAGCTGTATTTGAATACAGCTCTCTGAATCAGAAATTTTAATGTGAGCTTATTGGCGTGCTTTAACACCATACTGCCAAATTTCGTCTTGAGCGGTATTATTGTATATGTATGCAACGACATATAATTCCCAAAATAATGTAAACGTAAACAAATATTTATTTTTAATAAAATCTTATTTTAATTGAATTTAATTTGGTTTTTTGCGTTTATTTTTTGTTATAGTGCCTTTGTTAGTTTTCCGCTTCAAGAATATAATTATATTTCCTTAATTTCCATTTATCTGTCTAATATAGAGTCTATTATTTCTGGTAATAAATAATCAAAATAAAACATTTAAATATTTCTTCCATCTCACTCCAAAACACTATCCTCTTCTATTAGTTCTATTTTCATGTCTACAGTTATCCAAACAACAAATAAGTGTTTTTCTTTGTGTGATATGAAGTTGTCACTGAGACTGAAAGTACCAGTCATGTCTTTTATTGTCACCATCTTTATCTATTTTCCAAAAAAATACTTCTTTATCCTTAACGGCATCGTTGACAGTCTTTTTTCTCGCAGAGTACGGACATTTTATTTCAACAATTTTGGACTTGCTACTAAAAATGGCAGATCTTTGTCGACAAATAAACTGCATGTTCTTATGAGAACTTTCAGATACCTTTGATGTCCTGATTTTCGGTTGCTAAATTTTTAGCCAAGAGACTGCATTTGATCAGCCCCTGTTTACACACTTTTTCAAACACGCATAGTTCACTGTTATACTGCGAAACTTAACATAAAAAGGTTTTGCTAAAGATCTCTTGAACGATTTAAAATGTGCTTTTTTTTATCTCTTAATACTTTAAATGCACACTGTGAAACCACCTATTTTTTAGAGAATAAGAAGGAATATCTATCCTAAACCTATCATAGAGTTAGTGAAATGTTTCAGAGCCTGCAAGAGAGAGCATCCGTGTCCGTTGATGTGCTGGATGGATTGCGGACTGTGCAAACTCAAAATCACAAAGCACCTACCCTGCGGTCATAACCAAAAGACCCCATGCCATATTAAATCAAAAGTTGTGAAGTGTCTGACAAAGGTGGAAGTGATATTGGAAGAGTGCGGGCATAAGGTATTCTTTTTTTACTTTAACCAAGGTAAAAAATGATAGTTTTTTTTTTCATTAAATTTCTTAACCCCTTGAGTATGATACGCCCAAATCTGGCTCTGAAACAATTATCCGTTGAGTATGATACGACCAGATCTGGTTCCGCGTTTTTTTCACTTCTTTGACGTTCTCATATTTATTCATAATTATCTAATTGTTTTACAAAATGATATTTCAATATTCTATATTCGAAAGTTCAATGCAATCATTGTGCAGTTGTTCTTTTTATGATTGGTGTAGTAGTTTCGTAGTTATAGTACTTTAAGTCGATGTCGCCGAAAATCCTGCAAAAGAGACAGATGCATCCATGAAAATACCCATTTACTCCAAGGGTTAATAACAATACTTGTTTACAATATAACGGAAAACTTCTTTACACAATAGACCCATTTATGACCCTTTTTTGTAGTTAGAATCGTAGGAACAATTTGACGTATCTTGAGCGCTTTGTGAGTTTCAAGTTTTTTTTTATTTTTATTGAACGTACGGGATTTGGTTTGTTACATTTGGGCGATAATGTAGCGGACCTATCACGTATAAGTAGGGTGGTTAACCTTTGAGAAGGCAGCTATCATGTGGAAGCAAGCACGTGTTAGCTGTGTGAATAAAATTGAAAAATATATTTTAGATAGAATAATCCTTGGGTAAAAGTTGTGTAGCAGTAGTGAACTGTAAGTTCTAGTTTTTCCACCCTGCAGTGTTTTCCCAGTGAAAATCATTGAATTTACCACGAAACTAAAAAAAATATATAAAATTTTTAAAATTCTACCCGCAAAATAAACCAATACCATTTTTATCGTATAATTTAACAAAAACTCAAATCCTAATAAAGAAAGTAGTAGTAGTATCTGACAAAATGGCCTCGATAATATTTCTTCCAAGGCAGATTATTTGAAAATAAGCGCTGAACTAGTGAAGGAAAATATAATCAACCTGGATCATACCCAAATTTATTGCGCTTCAAACGAATTTAAGGCTGATCTCGCAAAAGATAATAAATGACTCTCATAAATGACTGTACCCAAAAGCTAAACTGATAAAAACGATATAATAGACCCTGGATATGCAATAATATAACAAAGATGATCTCGGAAAAGAATCGTCTCTAGAACCTGTACCAGCTGAATAAATCGGATGAATCATACAAAAGGTATCACAAACAATAACAAAATTATAAATGTTACCACATTTCAAATGAATTTGGTAAACAGTGGTCAGAAGTCTTTCTACAGCTATGTTCGAAAGCAAGTGTCTTCAAAAGTGTCAGTGCCCGCTGCACTAAAACCTGAATCGTCTACTGACATCACAACGATACTTAGTAGCCAATGCTTTTGCTAAGCAAGTCGAAAAGTCATATGTGAGAGAACCGGACACCTTAATGCTGCAGGTAAAGGCACAGAAGGTACTTTATTCATCGAAAATATAAAATTTACCCAGAAAAGTAATAAAAATCTTAAAAACATTTGACAACACAACTTCAATGGGACCAGATCAGATTCCAGCTGTATTACTGAAAAAATGTGCACCTGACATACGTAATCAGTTGTTGTTTCATATTATGAGCATATGATTTAGCAATGGAAAATTACCACAGGATGTGCCAGGGGGAGGTCGGAGATAAGGCCTGAATGCTGAGCACTACATCGAAGATATACTCCTGGATCATGCCATGCCCTATGAAAGATTAATGGGGGAAAACTTCATGTTAATACATGATAATTGGACAAAGTTGGTTTGGAGACAATGGAGTGGCCAGCTCTCGGTCCCGACCTAAATCCCATCGGGAATTTGTGGGACGTACTCAAACGAAGGGTCCGAGCCAGAAATCTAGCACCTTTAAACATCCACGCGCTCAAGACAAAGTTGTTAGAGGAATGGGATGGGATTCCTCAAAACTTGATAAAAAAAACTAATCAGGACGATGAGGAACCGCATGCAAGCTACCATCAGGGCTAGGGGAGGTAACACTTAATATTCATTCATTATAATATAATTCATTAAATGTTTTGTATGTTTACTTTTTTCGGTTTCAATTTATTTTTAAATATCCCCAGTTTTCCTGTCCTAAACATCTATTTTACTCCCATTTTAACTTAGCTCAGGGGGTGAGTCAATTTAGTTGCTCTTAAGTGTATTTTTAGTCACAAGTTGTTGCAGCAAAAAAGTCAATGCAGTGACCGACTGCCACCTGACAAACAATTAAACTGTTGCGTTTTACATTTAGGTTACCAAAGTATGTCATCAAGCGATTGATACTGTAGGATGTACGTATCCTTGCGAAGATCGACTGCCATGCGGACATACTTGTGTTCTGAATTGCCATAAAAATAAGGACCCAGATCATTTAACAGTGAGTGTGCAAAAATAATATGTCTATAAAATGAATTTTCTCATAATATGTTTGAATTTTCAGTATAAATGTTATAAGGATTGTCAGCGTAATATGCCAGGTTGCTCTCTGGAGCATAACTGTCAAGGGAAGTGTTTTGAGGAATGCCCACCTTGCACAGTAAAGGTACTTACATATTAAATATTTTTGTATACAAATCTAATTTACAAGCTATTATTGCAGTTAGCAAATTTGTCAGTAGGTAGGTACATCATATATAGCCCTGGTAATCATTTGAAATTCTTCACTAAGTAATTATTTTATTTAAAAATTTGAAAAAATGTTATCATATTTTAAGGTGAGGAAAAACCGGAATGGTTGCACTCATAAAGAGGAAGTGCTCTGTCACGTAAACATCAACGATGTACCTTGCGAGAAACCTTGTAAAAGGATTATTCCCAAATGCGGCCATCAGTGTAAGAATAGATGCTCGGAGACATGCGGAGGCTGCACTATTGAGGTAAGTGCGTAATTATTATCATCTTGTTCAATAGGCAAATACAATCATCTGGCGTGGCTAAACAAGCACATTGCTGGGCATGATTATAGCGACGCTGCACGGCAGTGTCTTAAACTGTCGCAAGGAGTCACAGACAGAGTTAAACCTCACACTATACTCCACATCTAGATACTTACGGTCTCTAGACTCCACATCTGCCTGCAGTTTGTCACCCGACCGGTCTCACTACTGCCTGTGCCAAGCGTATTTTTCCCTCCTGTAAAATTTCCTTCACTTGCAAAAGAGGACTGGGAATTTCATAATAGTAATTTAACACCTATCCTTGACCACTCTGTGAACCCGTAATGCCAGTGTTCAGCTGTCGTCCTTCCAGATGGAGGTTCATGAATACTTCTCAGGTGTAATCATACTCACATGCAATCATAATCATATGCAAAATCTACCTATGTCGACCCGGTTTACTGAGAAAACACATTCAAGGCAAAGTCCCGTAGGCAGAAGCGGTTACTTCGCTCCGCTCCGCTAAAATGCGCCATTTTTTGACATAAGGGTTGGTGTTGCCAAAGCAAAATATTCTTTTCCCAGGTCGATTTTTTGTCTACTCTTTTTTGCCAAGCTGTAGTTGTCCTTTACCATGGTGGAGCAGTCGGAAATATATATACCCAAATTTATATCAACTATTTAAATCAAATTGCCATGTAGTAGCGACAAGCGTGCCTTGTGAAAGGGTTTTTTCGAAAGCTGGCTACATTATTTCAGAAAGACGAACTCGGCTTAGCACCAAAAGAGCGAGAGAGTTAATCTTTCTGAACGCTAATTCTTCTAATTACTAATTAATATTAAGCAAATATAATGCGCGTTTCTGTTATCAGTTATCACATTGACGAAACTTTGTTACTTAACGTTTCACAGTACATTTCAGTACAATCACGAAAATCGCGAGTAGCAGTTATTATCACGCGTGATAAAATACCAGTAACGTGATCGTTGCGTGATTTAAAATTGAGAATCACGCCTATCACTACTGACCTGTTAAGAGAAAAAACATTTCACTACATAACCTTTCTCAATAGTCGATTCAATCTCTAAGCAGTATAAATTCCCTGAAAGTCTGGGATGCGCAGCCCTCTCTCCAGATATAACTCATTACTCTCTATCTCGGAAGATGGTCCTAATTGTAGAATTACCTGTTCCACGGGAATCAAATATCTCAAAAGACCACAAGTACAAATTAAATAAATACCATGATCTCGCAAATGCTATCACCCAAAACGGCTTCACTATTCGCCTTCACGCGGTGAAAGTTGGAGCTCGTGGTCTGCCAGCCAAATCTTTGTTTCACCTCTTTAACCCTTCAGGCCTCGGCCCCTCAGCCGATTGACAAGTTGATGTACCAAAAATTTTAGTAAAACTTAGTAAAAAAATTGAATTATGACACTGTCTCACCAAAACATTAATTAATGCCAAACCACTGTATCCATAATTAAAATAAAACATATTAACATAATAAAATAAAATAAATTAAAATAAAATCAAACTAAAACGGGGTCGTCACGCTGCATCGTGATTTGGCCGATATCGGCCAATCAGGGCTTGAGGGGTTAAAGATTATCTCCTCTCCAGGAAAATCATCTCTTAAAAGAATATCTAAAACTGCAATTTCCGCATCTCAAATTCTATGGTTTCAAAAAGGGGAGTGAACGCTCTCATGCAAGACAGCTAACCTAAACTTACCACAGCCAGCCGTTAGTGTAGAGTCCACTGCTCACACCCCAGAAGTGTGATAATATTATTACAATGGGCCCGACTCTGGTAGGTTAATTCCATGGCTGCTCCATTTGTTTTTATATGTACTCTAACAGCGGTCAAACTTAGGTCTTATAAATCTTTTGTCAATTTTTTTTTAGATCGACAAAGTTTTCCCGTGTGGTCATACTGGTAAAATCATCTGTGGACGCGATGGAGACAAGCGTTATCCACTGCCTAATTGCAGAGAACCAATGGAGCACAACTTCCCCTCACCCTGTGGTCATAAATTCCTAATACCATGCCACATGACTAATTTCTGTAAGTCTTTACTTTCGATAACCACCAGAAAATGGTTTAACCAAAAATAAATTTATTTCTAGCCGAACAGCCTTCTGACGAAGAATTGCTGTCTCATTGCAAAGAAAAATGCAATGTCGAAATGACTTGCGGTCACAATTGTGCTGGTGACTGCAGCTTGTGCTACCAAAAACGTGTTCATATACTATGTGCGGCAAAGTGTGGAAGGACACTAGTGTGCGGTCATTTGTGAGTATTTTGAGTGCTAAATAATATCATCTTTCTTTAGCTAATTTGAGATCCTGAAGAGAAAACTATTCCGATGAGAAAATTCACTCGACACATTCATTTGATTTTTGTTCTTATAAAATATGTATATGGTTGATATTTCTTCAAATTTGTGAATGTCATAGTTTTGTCGACAATTTGAATATATTATCGCATTCTAGACAACGATTGGAGACTTTTGCATTCCTCCTCCAATGCACTGGAAAGTAAAATTGTTTGACTGGACGCCAGAGATGCTGAAATTTTATTTAAATGGCTTTCAGCATACACTTCCAGACCACAGTAACCTCGCTCGTTAGAGCTATACCGAAGCTAGTTCATGTTTTCTTTGTAGCAATACCTCTTGCACAGCTAGACATATTCTAGCTGGCTGCAAGGTGGCCTTAGATCAAGTATGGTACACTTACCGCCACGACAAAGTCCTTGCTGTAATTCGCGAGGTAATTAGCCTCTCAGTGGCTCGTGCCAATGAGGGTTTGACAGTGTCCTCCAAACCCCCAATACAGTTTGTGCGGGATGGCTCTAAAGGCAAAAAACATTTCACTACGAAACCTTTTTCAATAATCAAGAAAGCTTCAGATTGGATTCTGGAGGTCGACTTGGTCTCTAAGCAGTATAAATTCCCTGAAAGTCTCGGATGCACAGCCCTGCCTGCGTCCAGATTTAACTCCTAACTTTATCTCGGAAGATGACCCTTATCGTAGAATTAACTGGTCCATGGGAATCAAATATCCCAAAAGACCACGAGTACAAATACCATGATCTCGCCATGACCCGGAACGGCTTCACAGTTCACCTTCACGCGGTGGAAGTTGGCGCTCGTGGCCTGCCAGCTAAATCTCTGTTTCACCTTTTTAAAGATCTTAGTCTCTAGAAAATAATCAACTCGTTCTTAGAAAAATATTCTAAAACGGCGATTTCCGCATCTCAAATTCTATGGCTTCGAAGGGGGAGTGAATGAGTGGTAAGGTGAACGCTTGCATGTGGCAAGACAGCTGTCCTAAACCTACCACAGCCAGTCGTTAGTCCAGAATCCACTGCTCACCCACCAGAAGTGTAACAATACTATATGATGGGCCCGACTTTGGTCGGGGAATTACATGGCAGCTCCGTTTGTATTTTATTTTATTTTTTTATTTTTTTTTTATTATTGGGACTGTATTTTTTAATGAATATTTCCAGATGTGACGTTCCTTGCAACGTGGCTTGCCCGCCTTGCAATAAAAAGTGTGCGGTGAGATGCAGTCATAATAAATGTGCTAATGAATGTGGCGAAGTGTGCACTCAATGTGTAGTAAGTTATTTTTATTTTTAATTTTGCTTCAATCAGAATTTGGTTAAATTGTAAAGTTCTCATCGGTCTAACGTAGAAATTTACAAATTATTATCTACCTCTTACTGTTATTAGCATTGTATGATACGAAGATTATGCCAGTTTAAACCTCAATCCAAATTCAAGCAAATTTCGACTTGTCCAGAGTGTTTCTACTTTAAAGAGAGTTTTTGTTTTAACCGTTCAGCTGCAGACAACTCTCTAGTGAGTTTTTGGAAATAGTGCATGGGCCGCGGATGACTCGGCAGTTTCATACAACGTTTACTAAAATGCCCAATATAAAGAATTATTTCATTAGAGGCAGGTTTATTTTAGGTTGGTAAACCCAGATCATGAGGGCAGCCAACATTACCACAAAAAATCAAGTCCCCAGTCCAGTCAATCAATTCAATTGCCTAAACTTGGTACTTGCCGGAGAGTGGTCTTCTGCCGTTGTCATTTTAGAAGCTGTTTATTGTATCGCTAATTTTATATGACACAAGTTTTAGCAGCTTGTTTTACAAGAAAAGTAACCTGTCCCTAATTGTTATTGTCCCAATTTTTTAAATGAAATACATTGAAAATTATTTTTGAATTTATATTTTAAATTGCATTGTATCATAGGAAATTTCATAAGGAATCTATTGAGTTAGTAAGTAATGTGCCTCTTATTATTTTTCTCCAATTGTTAATACACATCCGTTGGTGTTTGATTTTTGTATTTTTTGAATAAAACTAATCTATAATTTCAAACACATTATAATAAATCCGATAAACGGCTCAGAAAAATTTCAAACATACATGATAAGTTGCAGTTTTACCAAAACACTAAATATTAAAAATAGTGAAAAATATATTTGTTTTTATATACATCGCTGGGAAATAAATATTTATAATAGGTTTTTTAAATAAAACAAGTTATACGGTATAAAATTAAAATATTCATATCAAAATGGAGCTTAGTTATCGCTCTTCAGAAATTAATATACATATTTCAGCCTAATCATTGTTATAATAAACAAACAAAAACCACCCCTAGTGGTGCGCGGACGTGCGCACTGCAGTTATGGGGTTGTTACGTTTATGAGGAGCAGTAGCTTAAGGCTCAGCGCAAACGAGCCACCAGCCACAGCCACCGGTGGTTGTTGAGTGCGACGAATAGCGTAGCGAGTGCGAGTGAGAGGTCGCGTTTGGTGGTCACCGGCCACGCGTGTGCGGCGAGTCCATACAAAATGTATAACAAAGCGTGTCAGTTACTTGTCGCTGCCCACTTGTGGCTGTGGCCGGTGGATCGTTTGCGCTGAGCCTAAAGGTTCATGTCAATATTTCTTTTTTTTCTAAAGGAAAAGTGTCAATGGAAATGTCCCCATCTGACGTGTACTGAGTTGTGTGGGAAATTATGTTCTCGGAAGAACTGTGAGGAAAAGTGTCCTCTAGAATTGAATTGTGGGCATCCCTGTCGGGGCGTTTGCGGAGAGCCATGTCCTACGGCCTGCAAAGTATGCGATCCTGAAAATTTCCCTCGCGATCTGCTAGGAGACCACTATGAGGATGATATAATGTGAGCAAAATTACTTGTATAACGACAGTAATTCCAGACTTTTGGGAGACTGATAATGTAAAATGTATGGATATATAATATTATTTTTTAGATTGGTGCAATTGCAAGACTGTGGTCACATGATGGATGTGGACGAGTTGGATGCCTTCATGAATACGGAGGATGAGAAGGGCGAAGTGTTCCTAAAATGTTGTCCTTTTTGCAAAACTCCAATCCTCAACACGAGGCGGTGCTTGGATGTCGTAAAGAAAGTCATGAAAGACAGTATTCAGCAAGCCAAGGAAAGAATTTACGGTGACGAGAAAAAAATTAACAATGATAGACAATATTTACTTTTGAAAATAAATGAAATTGTCGAACAATTCCCCATTTTAATTCAAGGTAATAAATAGTCTCAATGATTTGGACCCATCAAAGATATCCATCTTTCCAGCTGAACTCTTTTTTCTGTTTCAGCTTGCCCTAATTTCCTGAAAATCACATTAGATATTGATAAATTACTCAAGCCAGTAGTCAAGAATCGTCGGCAAAGATTATCTATGATGGATCTGGAAGCGTTCAAGTTTACTATTGAGGTTTTGGAATTATTAGGAAATGACGCCAAAGATTTGCAAAGGTTGAACACAGATAAAGCTTTGATAGTAAATCAAATAGGCGCAGTCCTTAGACATTTGGTCCGTTTCCTTGGCAATTTATCATCTCAATTGCATGCGGATATCCAACTGGAAATGCAGAGGTTGGCATCAATTATCCAATACGTCAAGCTGTTACAGAGCGAACAATACCAAGAGGGCAAGACGACATCGGACATTCTACAAGCAAACAACGCTGTGAAAGACGTTCTTTTTAATTATGCTCGTTTTGACTATGACCGAACGGAGGCCGCTATGAATACTTTTCAGAAAAGTTTAAAAACAGTCGTCACGAAGGCCGAGCGCAACATGGTTTTTAAAGCAGTTAATTTTTCGAGAGGCCATTGGTACAGATGCCCTAATGGTCACCTGTATGTGATTGCGGATTGTGGTCGGGCTATGCAAACGTCCAGATGTCCTGAATGCGGCGCACAAGTGGGCGGAACTAATCAAGCTCTACTGCATGATAACACTCCTGCACCGGATGCGGGTATCTAAGTTAATGAAATATAATTTCTTTTAAGTTAATAAAATATAATTTGGTTTTTAATAACAATTTCATTAAATCATTTCGAGTTGCTTTTAATGCAATATTTGATGAATGCTATGTTTGCCTGCTGGACATTCGATATATTTCATCTCGATGTTTATAGAGCTGCCTTCTTGGAAGAACGTTATGAGACTTCAGAAATAGTTATTTATTCTCTGCTGTCTTTCTTATTTTTTCTGTTGTTTGAGTTGATGTCTTTACACCCACTTGGACAAGAACATTCGACATGTGGAGGGGCCATAAAGGATGCGGATTTTCAAAGGAAAAAAAAAGACAACCGGTTGACAGCTCGGAGCTGTCAAAATTAGTAGGGGTGCGCAGAGTGCGCAAGCGCGGCTCGCAGGATGATAACCAAGCTCATATTTTTGTGATACGGTGACGTTGGCATATCTGCTAATGGAGTTTTCCATATATGTTTCCTAGTAGTCATTTAACATCCACTTGGGACACGAACATTCGCCAAGGTGAGGAGGTGGCATTCGGAGGGCACTGGGCAGCCTACGTTAGTTGGTTAATAATGAGTCGGTGTCTTTGTAGACTTTGCCGTTTGCCATCTTCATCATACTTCTATTCCTCCTAAGCTTCGACCATGTGTTACTTTTAGGTGTGATTTCAATGGCCATCCTATTATCTTTACTCTGGATATGCTTGTAGTCTTAATGATTTCATCCAGCAAATTTAGAATTTTGTTTACCATCGGTATCACTTAGTACTGTGCATCTTTCAATGGAGGCACAGTGAACAATATGCTCTAAATCGTTTTGCATTTTAAATTTTGCACTCAAATAAATAAGTTATGCAGTCGTAAATATTTAAATAAACAAAACAAAGAAGGAGGTACCAGAGAATAGCGAGACTCGATGATTTAGCTAAATCGTGATGATAGAGTTGCACATCATTGGGATGGCAAATAACCTGCCATTTTGGCTATCTTAAGGTCCCCATTCATGGGCACTCCATTTGGCAGTGCTTCACATCGGTGGACGACTTCCAAATTCTTGTCACGATCACTCCTCGGCGCAAAGCCACTCCATATTTTTATCAGATTTACAAAAACTATTATACACTACGCAAGAGAATTTTGTTAATCGTGTGAGGATACCTCTATAATCAATGCTTTCACATACTGATTCACCCACTGGAAGGTTGTCATTAATTAAAAACTCACGGTGTAATTATAAACGCGAAAGTTTGGTATGTTTTTTAATCACGTAAGTACACAATAAATAAAATACAAACGGAGCTGCCATGGAATTCACCGACCGAAATCGGGCCCATCATATATAATTATTACAGGAGGTGAACGGTGAACCTTACCACCCATCCACTCCCCCCTTTGAAGTAATAGAATTTGAGATGCGGAAATTGCGGTTTTAGATAATTTTTCTAGAAAGTTGATTTTTTTCCTGGAGAGACCAAGATCTTTAAAAAAGTGAAACAAAGATTTAGCTGGCAGGCCACGAGCGCCTACTTCCACCGCTTGAAGGTGAACAGTGAAGCCGTTCCGGGTGACGGCATTTGCGAGATCATGGTATTTATTTAATTTGTACTCAGTCTTTTGGGATATTTGATTCCCATGGAACAGTAAATTCTACGATAAGGACCATCTTTCGAGATAGAGAGTAAAGAGTTATATCTGGACGCAGGGCTGTGCATCCGAGACTTTCAGGGAATTTATACTGCTTAGAGACCGATTCGACCTCCATAATCCAATCTGAAGCTTTCTCGATTATTGAGAAAGGTTTTGCAGTGAGATGTTTTTTGCCTTTAGAGCCAACCCGCACAAACTGTATTAGGGGTTTGGAGGATACCGTGGAACCCTTGTTGGCACGAGCGGCTAATTACCTCGCGAATAACAGCAAGGACTTTGTCGTGGCGGTAAGTGTAGGTACCATCCTTAGGACGGTGCAAGTAGTTGCTGCGGGATAAACGTAAACGAAATCCACGCAGACTTGACCGCGGTGAAAATAAAAGTAAGTGTTTAAGAATGTTTTTATTCGTAATTATTCACATTTTTGTAATATCTGATAATATTGTCATCATAATTATCAGCAGCAGCAGCAGCAGATTCGGCTGAAAATTGGGTATTACGCAGGTTAACTAAATAATATGTGAAAGAGTATGACCCGTATGTTTGTGAAAAACTACCAGAAGCAGAATATGAATTATCGCAGCCACGGTTGCTTATCTGACCTAATCACAATTGGTGCTCTCAGTACATTTCGTTTTGACTCCTGTTTGAGCTCTGCTTCACCTACAGCTTTATGCAAATCCACTTTAATTCGTTTTTGATATAGTTTTATGAGTTTCTTCACCGTTTTATTTTTATTTATTTTTTTATTTGGTTAACAGCGTTTATCCTAATAATATTATAAACGCGAAAGTTTGTATGTATGTACGGATGTTTGTTACTCTTTCACGCAAAAACTACTGAATGGATTTTGATGAAACTTTACAATAATATAGCTTACACATTAGAATAACACATAGGCTATAATTTACAAAGGTTTTCTATCATAATTTTCACAATTTTCCATCACCACGCGGGTGAAACCGCTGGGCGCAGCTAGTATTATATATAACAAATACAAAATATATCAATGAAACTATGACTAATTATATGTTAACACTATTTACCGTTAATTTTATGTGTACAGTACATATCTCCGCTATTATACCTTATTTGTACATACATTTATTTAGCAATGATTTATTGTTGGAGAAAGAACAAAAAACAAATGAAAATGAAATTTTACGTTGAGATTATAAACATTATTAATTATTTTGTACCATAAATATATTATATTATAAAAATATATTACATACTTACTTAAATAAATAAATATATAAATATATTTATATAATAAATATATAAATATATTACAAAAAACTATTCATGTAAACTGTTTAAGCGATTATAGTCATTAGATGAAATAGGGGGGACAAAGGACTGATAAGATTTTTTAATGGTTTCTAATGTAGGGATGCGATAGAGCGAGAGGGACATCGGCGATGCGACCAACGTTGGCCAATGTCACGCCAATGTGTGGAGCCGGCATAAATTCAAGAGCTAGATGTCATCATGCGTTGCGTACGTATGCCCATTATTAAATTATCTTTGCGTACCTATGCCCAGTGTGTCAGACTCTTTTGTGAATAGAGAAGCCATTCTGGTTTTCCCCTTTATTTAACTTTGATTTCCTTTTTATAGCGGTCCTTCGCCGGCATCCTCCGCTAGAGCGCGCGTCGATCGCTGATAACCTTGCAAGTTGTGACGAAATAGAGAGATTCTCGTAATTATCGATAAAAATAAAATTGTATCGTTCTTTCATACTCATAAAGCTACTAAAATGTGCTGAGACGACAATACCTCTTGGGCTTATGATAGATCAGTCACTACGGCTTTGATTTGACCGTTAAAACGTGACGAAGATATTTCAAATGATTTATAACAAGCGTCATACAATTTATAAATGGTCTCATTTTTCCGCCGACGCACTCTTTCGCCTCTAACACGTTGGGACGCCAATATTATGTAAAATTCTTTATTTTTGCATCCTCTGAAGTTAGATTCACTACACGCCGATGTAACGCTTTTAAGTCGATTAGTTCTATTATTTCCGAGTTCTCGCGGGTCAATGCTTATAAGGCGTGGCGCTCGACGGGGCGCTACCAGAGATACTAGAATAGACCATGCGAACTGCCCGAGAAATCGATAGAGGAATAGAAAGAGGAATCTGCGTATGGGCCCCTTCTATCCCTGTTTAATCGCGCATGCACGGGACAAACGTAAATATATACAGAGCGCAACGCTTCGACGCCATAATATGTCTGCTATGTGAGTTTGAGCATTCTTTGTATTTTTAGGTTTTTGTTTTAGCTGTGTTTTAATTTAATAAAGTTTTATGTAAAATAATTCGGAATGAAAGAATTTTGAATTATTATACTTATCTATTTAAAATTTGATGAACGCGCATGTGCGACTAGACAAGGATAGATGGAGCGCGTATGCAGCTATCCCTTTCTATTCCTCTATCGCATTCACTCACAGTCCACCTTCGTACTCCCGCGGTCTATTCTAGTATATCTAAGGGTGCGCTACCTACCAGCATTGATTATCCTACTACTATTATAAACGCGAAAGTTTGTAAGACTGTATGTATGGATGTTTGTTACTCTTTCACGCAAAAACTACTAAATGGATTTTGATGAAACTTTACAATAATATAGCTTACACATCAGAATAACATATAGGCTATAATTTATAAAT
This sequence comes from Micropterix aruncella, assembly GCA_944548615.1. Classification (NCBI taxonomy): domain Eukaryota; kingdom Metazoa; phylum Arthropoda; class Insecta; order Lepidoptera; family Micropterigidae; genus Micropterix; species Micropterix aruncella. The sequence continues at coordinate 16,332,395 of OX155958.1, forward strand.
ATATATAGTTTTCTATCATCATCAGCACAATTTTCCATCACCACGCGGGTGAAACCGCGGGGCGCAGCTAGTATAGTATAATTCAATGCTACCAGTGTCGTGTCGAATTGCCAGTCGTCGAGTGCGACGTGTGAGATATTATCTTCAGCTTTGCAATGAACGTAGAATAAATGGATAATGATAGTCTGACATAAGAATAATAGTCTGAGATAATAATAGTCTGAAATGTCTCGCCGCACTCGTCATTCGTCTGTGTTGACAATAGTATTGGGTCCTTACCTATGCATTTGCCGTTTTTTCGCACTGGCTATGTTGAACTTGCATAACTTGGGTTCTAGATGAAATTTCAAATAAATGAATTTTAATTCAAGACCATGTTACTATTTTTTTTAAGAATCAGTTATTTATTTGTCTTTCCGTCGTTTATTTTCACTCAAATATTTTCGTTTGTACAGCTATGGTAAAGTTGGAAATTCGCATTATTTTCAAATGTGAGATCCTGTGCCGGTGTTTTCTGTTACAGCTTCTTGCAGTTTGGCTATACAGTTACTTTAAATTTCCTTTATAGAACAACAATTTCATAGGTAAGGATCCAATATTAGAAATAAGTAGGTATGTACTTGAGCAACATAACGCCGATCGTCGCGCAAAGCTACGCTAGATAGCGATGTATTATGATAATTATCCCCTTTGCGGAAGTATCCTGTGCCGCAAACGCCCTTATTTGTATAACCGAATTGAATTATGTATGGCAATATATGAAATGTATGGCAAGAGCGCCCTTCCGATAGTCTGATCAGACTATCGTATAGAAAAAATCGGACGTGTATTTCTGGCCTAGCCATGACTTAGACCGGGAATACACGTCTTTTTTATGCGATAGTCGGATCCGATAGTCTGATCAGACTATCTGAAGGCACTATTGCCATACATTGGTTTGAACATTCAATAACACGTCCGATCCGGAATGTTCAAACAAGGGTATGGCAAGAGCGCCTTCCGATAGTCTGATCAGATCAGATCCAAATATCGTAGAGAAAAATAGAACGAGCATTGCCCGCCTAATAGTAGTTTTTTTTTGTATAAAAATATCGTAGAAAAGTTTCGATATTTAATCGATAATGTAACCGCCCTCTAAACTCTTAATAACCATTCATACACCATTTCTGTCGTGACTACTGACTACTGACTGGTCGTCACGTGAGTGGTCTCGTGCTCGTAGTCATATCCCGGGTGTACTCTACTCTGGATTCTGGTAAGTTTCTGTAGTTCATAAATACATGATTAGTGGTTGTTCACATGAACCACATGTTGTTGCGATCGGAGATTTTCGCATATTTCATCTACATTTTTAAAATTTAAATAGTTGCATACCTACTGAGAAAATGGCGGACCGTGGACGCGGCTGTAGTGATCCACCGGATCGGCGAGGTTTGCAACAGAAAATTCAAGGTAGGTACTCCTTTGAATTTGCGGGGATTTCGGTATTTCTGCAGTTTAGGTACCTCGGACTTCTATTCCAGTTTAGCTAACTCCGCCATTAAAGAAACACCGCTTGTATGTGAAGGATTGCGGGAAAGAACGATCAATGTCATATTTTTTTTGAAAAAATGAGATACTAGTGCTATACCATTGAGAGATATATATATATATATATATATATATATATATATATATATATATATATATATATATATATATATATATATATATATATATATATATATATATATATATATATATATATATATATATATATATATATATGTATATGTATATGTATATGTATATGTATATGTATATGTATATGTATATGTATATGTATATGTATATGTATATGTATATGTATATGTATATGTATATGTATATGTATATGTATATGTATATGTATATGTATATGTATATGTATATGTATATGTATATGTATATGTATATGTATATGTATATGTATATGTATATGTATATGTATATGTATATGTATATGTATATGTATATGTATATGTATATGTATATGTATATGTATATGTATATGTATATGTATATGTATATGTATATGTATATGTATATGTATATGTATATGTATATGTATATGTATATGTATATGTATATGTATATGTATATGTATATGTATATGTATATGTATATGTATATGTATATGTATATGTATATGTATATGTATATGTATATGTATATGTATATGTATATGTATATGTATATGTATATGTATATGTATATGTATATGTATATGTATATGTATATGTATATGTATATGTATATGTATATGTATATGTATATGTATATGTATATGTATATGTATATGTATATGTATATGTATATGTATATGTATATGTATATGTATATGTATATGTATATGTATATGTATATGTATATGTATATGTATATGTATATGTATATGTATATGTATATGTATATGTATATGTATATGTATATGTATATGTATATGTATATGTATATGTATATGTATATGTATATGTATATGTATATGTATATGTATATGTATATGTATATGTATATGTATATGTATATGTATATGTATATGTATATGTATATGTATATGTATATGTATATGTATATGTATATGTATATGTATATGTATATGTATATGTATATGTATATGTATATGTATATGTATATGTATATGTATATGTATATGTATATGTATATGTATATGTATATGTATATGTATATGTATATATATATATATATATATATATATATATATATATATATATATATATATATATATATATATATATATATATATATATATATATATATATATATATATATATATATATATATATATATATATATATATATATATATATATATATATGAGACTTGTTCCCAAACGAATCGAAGCATGGATCGAATTTCGAAAGAAAGATCATAGTCTAGCGTTAAATGAAGAAAGAAACGTGTGACGGGAAAGAACGATCTAGGTCCATGCGGTACGGATATTAATCATTCTTTTCCGTCAGGTCTAGATGTGGGAACATGGGGTACCTCGATGACCATCCGGTTGACGCTGAGGAGGAACTGTGATAGGGCGTTTACACTCTCGCGCGAGGCGAGTCGCGGGACCACATAGGGCGTTTACACTCGCGCGCGCGAGGCGAGACGCGGGACTACATAGAAACAAACGGAACAGAGGCAAAGCTTCTAACGAGCGTACAAAATGTTCCCTACTTTGCTAGAAGCTTTGTCTCTGTTCCGTTTGTTTACTATATGGTCTCGCGCGAGTGTGCCTCGCGCCTCGCGCGAGTGTAAATGCCCCATGAAGGGAAACCACGGATCATATAAATAAGGGAAACAAACACTGATCAACGCCACAATAACTTTACCGTGTTTCGATGTTTTTACAGAGGTATAATTCTAGGTATTTATTAGGTATTGCTACCAGTTCTTACATTGTTTATTTTTTCCTTTGTTCTACCACGCTGATTCCAAAACTGCAAATAATCTTTATTCGGTTTCAACAAAAGCGAGATATAGTACGAAGTTTGTTAGAGGTACATTTCGTGAAATTTATGGGTCCCATCAAACTTGCAGAAGGCAAATTTGCAGACGGCAATCTTGCAGACGGCATTCTTGCAGGCGGCAGTTTTGCAGAAGGCAATCTTGCAGAAGGCAGTTTTGCAAATGTCAAAATGACCTAACCTAACCTAACAGAAAAACTTAAAACATTTTTTTAAAATGTTTAGTTTGATGTATAAAAGTCATCCACTACAAGGATGCCGGTAATTAATGTCACTTCGATTTTAGGGAAAGAAAAACCTAACCTAACCTAACAGAAAAACTTTAAAACTGTACTGAAGGTTGCCGCCTGCAAGGTTGCCGCCTGCAAGGTTGCCTCCTGCAAATCTGCCCTCAACAAATTTGGAACTGTCAAAAGTGACATTTGTGCAAAATTGCCGCATGCAAAACTGGCGCCCCCCAAATTTATTAGGTATTGCTATCTCGCATATTTAAAAAAAAACACACGCTACTAAAGTAGATTATTTTACTGCTAAATCTAATAAGAAAATCGTATCGTCGTTTTTTTTTTATCTAAAATGTGTTTTTTTGATGGGTTTTAAAAAAAACTAATCGTAAGCTACTGACACGTGATGGTTTTTTTTAAACTAACTTAACCCTTCGAGTAGCGGCATAATTTCATGGCAGACCGCGGCAATTTATTGGAATTTCTTGAATTTATCGTCGCGCTCGACAAAAAGTTCTATAACTATGGAACTACTACAGCAATCCTAAAAATAATAACTGTACAATGATTGCATTGAAATTTGGTATACATAATATTGAAATTTTATTTTGTAAAACAATTTTCGTTTTGCTTATTTACATACTAAAATATTTAGATATTAAAGTGCACTAGAACAAAAGAAAAGAAAAATAATATACAATTTAGGGAATACCGTTATAAGTTACATATAGCTGTAATTTATACGGTCAAAATTTAGTTATACATCTGTCTGAGCCCAGGTTATAAATAGCGCATACATTATTTAAATGTATATTTTTCTAATGTGCTAAGTAAAGTGCAACCGAGCCCGCCTTGCTAGGCACTCCTGTGGCAAGGTGAGCTCACTTCCTGAGTAATATTAAAGTTGCACGGTTATGTCAGAAAGAAAGAAAAGTAAATTATATTATATTTAAATATTTTTACCGCAGATTACGTCATATACATGTGAATACCGCCCTCTTGCCGCATTAGCGGCCGCAGCGTCGTGTTTATACGAACTTCATTATTTTTGTTGCATACGGATAGGTATGATGTGTCCATACAGATAAAACTTAATAATAAAAATTGTTTTTGAATTATAAATTAACCTAAAATTTAAATAAGCTTCTGATAATGATAGTCGTATAAATGGAATTATATTATAATAAATTAAACTAAATTATATTACTATTGGATATTAGAAATTTAGGAAGTAAATGAGAATATGCTTTAATATATAGTCACAATTATTATAGACAGAAATGGACAAATTACCTACAGAGTGTAATGACATTATTCTAATTGGCTAACAATGAATTTATAATTCTAGTGATATCATGTAATATGGCGCTATGTAGAATCCACAATGTGGATCTAAATCAATGAAAAACAGAAAAACGAATGTTATTATGCAGTATAGGAACCTCTTCTAGATTGTGGATTTTTTAACGTCACCCCGACTATATTCACCACTCTGATTCCGAAACTGCAATATTTTTTTAGCAATAAGTAAGCGAGATATAGGCATTTAACCCTAGATAGCTAACGTTCCTGAACTTCCAATATGCAAATGAAATTATATAAAATCAAGGGCATTATTGCATTATAGTAACCTCTTCTAGATTGTTGATTTTTAAACCTGACTATATTCACCTCGCTGATTCCAAAACTGCAATAATCTTTATTCGGTCTCAATAAATAAGCGAGATAGTCCCACAGAATTTTGGCCGAGCGACAGTCATCTTAATTACAAAGGTACCAGTTTGCACCGGACCAAAGGACGCTCGACCCATTGCTCTGACAGATACTGTGGCCAAAATCTTTTTTAGCATAGTCCACTTGAGCGAATTCATGCACCGGAATGAGTACCTTCGAGTATCAGTGCACAAAGGCTTCATGCGTGGCGTCTCGGGCTGCCTCGAGCACAATTCTCTTCTGGCTGCTGCCATTAAGGACGCGAGACAGCACGAACGCCAAAACAATGTATGCAGGCTCGACCTAGAGAATACCTTTGGGTCAGTCGGACACAGTCTCCTCCACTTTGCACTCCGCTGGTACGACTTACCACCTGTCGAGCGTGACATTCTAGCCTCCTACTATAACTGTCTGATGTTCTATGTCAAAACGCAAGAATGAACTACCCGCTCTATACCATATTCATAAATATAGAATAATTTAAGTATACAAATTTCGACATTTATCCTGGTCTTTTGGTTTGGTCACAAATGGGTTAATATGAATCCAACTTAATACGCTAACCATTCGACTTTTTGACTATCATTGTTTAAATATGTTTTTATTAAATCTTTAGGAATTTATTAGGTATTGCCACTTTGCCTATTACAAAAAACACTAATTCGATCATTTTATAGCTTTAACTGATAGTAAATCAAGTTGGTTTTTTAATATTATTTTTTTTTTTATTAGTTTTTATGGTAGTTAAAAAAACTAACCTTTCCTACTGCCATATAGGGGTTTATGAATTATTCAAAAGCAAAAACAGGTGTTTGACACTTCTTTAGATGCCTATATCTCTATTATTTATTGAGTTCGACAAAAGATTATTGCAGTTTTGGAATCAGTGTTGAATATAGTCGGGTGACTTTAAAAAATCAACAATACAGAGCTTGTAGCAATACCTAATAAATACCAAACTTAATTATAGCTTCGTAAGTAATACAAACATGAAAGTTTATTTACCTTTTATGTAATAAATCACAAATCTTAAATGACACTGACATTCTTTGAGATCAATAAGGCACACAATTACTAAATCAGAAACAATTGTTTAGAAAGTTAGTTTTTATATGTATATAATATATTGTAATGAATATTGTATAAAAAATGTATTGTAATGATTACATTACATTACTGCCTGACAACATTAGAGGAACGTAGGCAGCGAGGAGGTCTAATAGAAACATACAAAATGCTTCACCGTTACTATAGTGTGCCCAACCTCGAGAACATGTATACAATGAATACTAACAAGCAACTGCGTAGACACTCGTTGAAGTTGAATAAGGAAATTGCAACATCGAACCCCAGGAAACACTTTTTACCAAACGTGTAGTGGAAGCTTGGAATGCATTGCCAGAGGAAGTGATAAGTGCTGACTCTGTCAATAGCTTTAAGAATAAACTGGACATTTTACTTCGTGCGAAACAGTTGTAATACTAAAAAAACAAGTGAATCAGCCTTATGCTGCTAGTGTTTAATATAATAATAATAATGATCCCACATTGCGGGGACCCCAAAAGGCTTGGGGACTGGTGCCTACTTGGCCTATTAGCTAATCCGACATTGATCAAAATGATCGAATCTAGTAGTTTTTTTCTTTTTTTTTGATAAATGGAAAAGGTACCAATATCATATAAATTCTGATAATATTGTATGTTCTTTTACGTTTATCAGGTTCCGATATGTCTGATAAGGAGTACACGACTCATAATGAGTTAGTTGCGGATAATCTACCGCGACCTGCAAAACGCTTGCGACCTAACACTTTGGGGTCTTCGCAGTCTTCCAGTAGTTCTAATTATCCTGGAGCTTCAGACGGTACTTAATTACTTATTTGTAGAAGAATACCATGGACCATGGTAAATGTAGCGGGCGGCACGGTCGCTCTCGTATCTGCTTTGTCACCTGTTCGATGGAGTGGCATTTGTTGCCTAATTATGAGGCAGGCCAGCGGACCCAGTGAACTTACTTTGTAACTCGCGGTGATGTCCTAGCATGTAACAGAAAAAAATAACCCTCATTGAAAAGTTGGACCCGTCGGGCGCCAACAATGCCTATCAGCAATTTGTGTTGTTTGACAGATCGGCGCGTAGCCCTTTTGACCAGCCCCCTCTATGTATTATATTAATATATAATATCCATGACTAACAACTTAATTATTAGGTAACAAGAGAGAATTAATGAAAAAGGATATTGTTAGTATTTATTTACAAAATCGACCAAACAATTGCGGTGCAGTTTGTCGTTGTAGGAAAGGCTGTCTTTCAATTGGTTAAGTAGCGACATACAATGCATCGCTGTTCTAAGTACTGGCTATATAATAAGTGCAATAATTTATTTGGTTTTTATTTTCAAATATCTGGTTTCTCTTTGATTTAAGTAAATTTTTTATTGGATAATTGCAATTTTTAGGTCCTATTTTCAAGTTCTTTGTTTTTTATTATAATTTTTTTTAAATAGCCAACCCATCCGCTAACATTTTAGAGGCATTATTCTTTGGATTTAAGAACATTTTTGTTTTCCTTTCTGGTATAATAATAACAGAGTTATTAAGTATTTCATTTTCAGATTATAAGATTTATCGTGAAAGAAAACCGTGACATGCAAAAGGTGTATTTTTTTTATTTGTTGTGTGGGGGCTTTTCTAAGGTCTTTATGAGTCTTGTAACACTGCGACCATTGCTGATATATTGTGTTCGCCACCTACTATAGTTCTGCGCTAAGCCTCGTGTCATTTAAGAACCGCAACAGGATTTGGCGCCAGAATGTTTTACCTCCTCAGGTTGGAGGTAATGACCACCCAAGTGGATGTATCTTTTACGCATTAGCGGGCCACACTCGCACATGAGGTTCAGCGGAGTTTCCTCTGCCCCTTGGCAGAACCTGCACCATTTTTGTGTCTCGGAGCTTGAGGTTGTACATTTGTTTGTTGAGGCCACAATGCCCCGTGAGCGCCCTCACAAGTATGCGTAGATTGTTTCTATTTAGCGATAAGGCCTCACGGGCCGTCTTAGGGTCGTAGGCCTTAATTAGCGCTTTGGATTGATTCAACCCTGGCGAGTTGTTCCAGTGGTTGACGGATTGTTCTAAACATATTTGTTTGAGAGTTAGGTTTGCAAGACTTTTTGGTACGCCACAGCAAGGTTCAGGGCTGTACACCGTTCCCTTTGCTCCCGTCTTAGCAAGTTTGTCGGCTTTTTCATTTCCCTCGATTCTTGCATGGCCGGGAACCCATCTTAGAATTACCCTGTTCTTTTCGCCCAGGGAATTCAGTAGTGATATGCAGTTTTGCACTAGCTTTGAATTAATGGTATTCGAGGCTAGTGCCATAAGAGCTGCTTTGCTATCTGAGTGGATATAGATACGGTGGTTGGCATAGTTTTTATGGAGGTTGATATCCGCGCATTCAATAATGGCGTATACCTCCGCTTGGAATATGGAGGCGTATTTCTCCAAGTTTACACTTCTTTCGAAGTTTGCAAAAGGTGTATAGTGAAGAAAAGTCATATTTGAAGAAAAAACGGTATTATTGCAGTATAGGAACCTCTTTTGATTTAATTTGATTTAACTCTTCACCCGACTATATTCACCATGCTGATTCCGAATCTGCAATAATCTTTTTTCGGTCTCAATAAATAAGCGAGATATAGGCATTCAAAGAAGCGTCAAACCCATACATTTCGGTAGGTTAGGTTAGTTTTTTTTTAATAATACGTAAACACCTATTTGGCGGTAGGTTAGATTACTTTTTTTTAAACAATCTTAAGAACTGAGTTCAAAAAACTTTTTATATGTAAATTTAGAATTGGAATGATCGAATCTAGTAGTATTTCTTTATTTTTTCGATTTTTGAGATAGGTTCCTATACTGCAATAATTCCAAATCAAGAGCAGAGTTCGATTACAGGTATGATAAAAATAATGAACTATTACTAGTCCCCTGGAAAGACAACAGTGGGCCCGATTGCGTTTCTTTGTGAACTAAAACTGAAATTAGTTCAAGCGAACGAGATAGAGAAATACGTTTGAGCGGAATATGAAATGAACGATCGTCGATTTTCCCGTTTCAAAACTACCTGTCGAACTTATAGTCGTCCGAATAAATTTGAACACATTTCGTACGGTGTTAGATTCAGGTGCTTTATCTTTGGTGGTTAGTTTTCATGCGAAAAGTAATAACCGTTCATTTCACATTCCGCTCTAGCATATTTCCCTGTAAAAAAAAATAGCAACCTACACAGGTGTTTGAAGTTTCTTAACACGCCTAATCTTGTTTATTTATAAAGCACAAAGATTTTTACAGATCCCGAATCAGCGGGGTGAATATAGTGGAAAAACATCTTAAATGTAGAAGAGTTTGCAAAACTGCAAAAATATCTTAATTCCAAGATTTGTTTTGCGATAGATTAAGGCAGTGGTGGAAACGGAGATGTGCAAATTAATAACTTTCGAAGATTGCATGCAATAATATTATAGATTTCATTGTCTTAAACTCTCTGTATAGGTATAGAATATCACCGCATTATTCATGATTTTTTGTTGGCCTAGTTTTAACACCTCCAGAACACATTGAAATATAGCAGTTTTAAAAAAATAAACTATGTTCTTGATGGCGTACGAGACCCTTGAGAGTGCTCTACTTTTATTCAGCTTTGTTTTCGCTAATAGCAACATTTTTCGTCCCCCGCCACAAACCTAGCGCGTCCATTTTTCATGGCATTTTGTCACCGGGTAGGGCTCGTCTGGATCCTGGACATCATTAACAACATATAAAGAGTTTGATTTTTGGGTAAAACTATATCTCTGGGGTTGTTGACGATGTCCAGGAGATTGTTTGTTATCCCCTGGTGACCTCTTCTGTACTGTGTCCTTGCTGTAGAACCAGCTGTTGCGGTTGCGTCATAATGAATAAATACAGCTACAAGTGTTCAATTCAGTTCCAGGTCTTGTCAGCTGTGTTGTTTTTATGCACTGTGCACTTTATCTAATAAGATTGTTTATTCATTTGCATTGGGCAGCATTTATAATAGTGTATATAAATATACAATATTCCAATGTGCAACTGGACAGTAGTTGTTTATGTTTTGATAAGCATAGGACTCTAGGCTCTCTGATAAGGAAAAATGTTGACCTATATATCCTATGATGCTCTGTGATGATCCTGAAATAGAAGAGAGAAACGAGAGGACAAAATCATCACGGTGATATTTCAGGGTAATCTGGGCAGCCAGAAGTTTCCTCGGTGGTAAGGTACTCTTCTGGATCTCCTTCAGATTTACCGCCCTAAAATATCTATTTACTTTACGAAGTCGCTCATCTTAATGAGTGGTCTGCGGCCACTGCGTCTGGCATCATTTTTCGAAATACGAAGTGATAACCCGACATTGTTGTCGAAAAAACTTGTGAATGATTTTCGACTCACATTTTTAATTGACTGAAGTTGCGACCATTTTTTGTTGACAAAACATCCTTTGCTTAGTTACTTGGTATAGATAGCTTATTGAAAACTGAAAAAATATTAAAACTTTGTTTTCGTAAAATAGTGATACATGACCTTTTCAAAACCATTGTTTTGTATAAGTAACTAGATAGAGAGATAGAGATTCTTTATTGCACATTTTAAGAAACAAACACATACAAAAGGCGGACTTATTGCCTGAAATACAATATCTTACAGCCAACCTTCGTGGAAGCGTAAGAATGTAGGTGCCAAGAGATAAAAAATAACAAAAAAAACTTATTACATAACAAAAAATAATCAAGTAACAAAAATGCTATTTTTAAACTATAATTAGGATTTGGAATATTCGCAAGGAGCGAAGGATAGGAGAGGATGGGATGAGATGTAGGATAACTAGGAATTTAGGGACATGAAATTAACTAATTTTTATCATGGGAAATGGATATAACTAATGATAGTTAGTTTTTATTGATTGGTTAGTTTTTGGTTAGTTATTGTGATATGGTTAGTTTTTATTGATTGGTTACTTAAATCAGGCGTGTATCAGAAGTGGGTAAAATTCTTTCATTAAAAAACAAAGTTTTTAATATTACATAGTTAAGGTTTTTAATATCACAATCAAGTTATGGTTTTTAATATCAAGATCTTGGTCTTTCCAGAAACATCATCAACTCTTTCCTAGAAAAATTATCTAAAACCGCAATTTGCGCTTCTCAAATTCTATGGCTTCGAAGGGAGGAGTGAATGGGTAATGGGTGGTAAGGTGAATGCTCACATGTGGCAAGACAGCTGTCTTAAACCTCTACCACAACCGGAATCCACTGCTCACCCCTCCGAAGTGTAAAAAAAATAGTATTATGATAAGCCTGACTCCGGTCAGTGAATTCCATGGCAACTCCGTTTGTAGTTTATTTATTATTCTGTTTTTTTTTCAATTGAGGCTTTTGTACAGTAGGTGGAGTATCAGGCACAGCGGTCCAGCTCCGTCGACTAGTTTTTAGGCATTTCTTCCCCCCCCCCCTCCCCATTTGAATGAGCCCTATTTGGCATCACTTCTTATACTTCCATATTTTGTGGAGAATATCTTCTACACATAATAAAATTTAACTCACTAGAATTACATTTTATAATTATTAAAAAATAATTGGGATGGTCCATATTTCAAACCATTGTAACAACACTGCGGAACTATTTTCTAATTTTTTAGGTACTAACGATATCATTCCAGGAATTCATTATTATTGAGATTAAATATTATTTTTTGCACTAATTTCAATGTGTTTTCAGGTCAAGCTCAAAATGAAGGTGATTCAAATGCTTCCAATGTCATTATACGGGGTTCAAACTTGCAAGATGAGAACAGGGCTCGATCCCAATCAGGCAGACTTAGAAATCCTCAAAATAATCGTTACTTTGAGAACCCTGGAAAGCGAAATCCTCGCTTCACTCATCCCATAGGTGCCAGAAGATTACAAGAAATATCGAACATGGAACCTGTCAGTATTGTCTTAGAGCTGTCTAATCCATTTTTTCTTCGTCTGGAGGAGGAAACGAATGAACCTGATTCAATCGTATTGATAGTGAAAATAATTTCGATAATCACTGATAGTACATTTGCTGAAACCAAAGCGCAGCTTCTAATAAGAGTTTGCAATACAAAATTTCTCAAAACGTTGTCAGTTTATATGACGGAACTACCAAATATGCAGATTAACGACAAAATGAGAAACAGACTGTTTTGGAACGATATTGACAGCTTTTGGCTAAATTTTAATAAGTTTTGCTATTGTTTGATCGCCGTATCGCCGACTGTCGCTTGCGAGAAGTTAGCCACGCTGCTTGACTTAGCTAAGTTTTGTATTGCCGGACTCGAGAAAAAACAATCTGAGACTGTCAGGGAAGACATTGTTTTAGAACTTAAAAAATTGGAAGCAAAGCTACTGTTGTGCATGGATGAACGGAATAAAGAAGAAGTGAGTAATATTGACTTTACTAAGACTAATATCATTTATTATTATTATTAGAATTTGATACTTTTAGCAGCCTAATCTGATAGTGTATTTCAGATGCATTTGATTTATTTTCTTTTATTGTCTTCTAGATAATATGAAGGCGCTCATTTTGTTTTTAAAACTGTTCACCAGAATTCACTGTTACACTTCCAGGCTAGCAAACCATTCCAGTTTTCCACCACATAATTTTCAAAAGGTGTTTTTTTGTGGGGTTAGATGTTGCAGTTGTTCGATTGTGTTTCAATGAATTACCCAGAAGGTATCTGTTGGTATTAACAATGTACTGCGTTTCCAGCTCGGGTATACTTTAATATCCGCTTAGAATTTTGTAGGTTTCCACTAGGTCACCCTGCCGTCTTCGCTCTTCCAATAACGCCAGGCCAAGTTCTTTAAGTCACTATTCATATGCCTTAATTCTCAGCACTGCAACTATCTTGATGCTGTTCTCTGCATTCTTTCCAGGCGATCTGTGTTCTTTTTAAAATAGGAATTCCATAGTTGGTATAAGTATTCAAGGAGGGGGCGAACATAGCTCTTGTATAATTTGAGGATGAGATCGCTGGTGATGAAAGAAAAGTATTTCTTATCAAATATAGAATAAATTACCTCGCTTAACTTTCTAAATTATACGATTCCCACACTTAAGAACCCAAGAAATAGTTACTCCAAGGTCCTATGGGTGGGTGGGTTATACATATTGTAGCGCTTTTCCTTCAATTTTTTACTCTCAGTGTGATACCCAATATAGAGCATGCTGCATTTTTCTATATTCAGCGCAAGTAACCGTTCTTTTGTCCACTGCACTATGCTATTGAAATTGTATTGAATGATATTAATGGATGACGGGATTTGTAAAAAGAGAGATTCATTGTGTCTGAAGAAAATTCAACTAAGTAACCCTTGATGTCAGCAAGATCCTAAGCTCACGGGTGAAATAGTTTTCTGCAGGGGTCTTCGAAAATCAGGTGACTGAAATCCAGGGCGGACATACAGGCTATTCTGGGTATTGTATTTTGTCAACATTAGGAATCTGGATTTTTTTTATTTTGTATGACATGTTAGTGCCGGTCTCTATGCAAATTTCACAGAAATCAAAATTATATCAATAAATATAACTCAATCCACTTCCATGTTCCAAAAGTAACAACAATTACTACACAGCCATTATGTCAAAGAACTGTAAAATTTCTACTAGTGCAAAGTTTTCATTTTTAAGCGACCGCTGTAAGTATTAGCCATTAATGTTTTGGCTTATTATTCACTTAAAAATAACAAAGGTTAAAGTGTCACTAAATTATAATCTGTTCGTTATATACGTTTGAATTGTGAAGTAGTTTTGCGGTCAGCTTAGTATAAAACCGGAGGTTGTTGAACTTTTCTGATTTTGGTGGCGCAGGTGCAATAGTAACAGCACAATCGGGGTCATTTGTAATGTTACATTTGACCCCATGGTACAAATGACCCCGAGGGATGATATTTCCATACAATTATTTTTTCTGCTGTTTGAATTTGTTGCGAACACACCGCAACAGTGGATATCCTCACAGACGACATCAATAGTTAGAAGAAACAAAGCGAGCAGTAGGTATGATTCAAATGAAGACGGCAGAGGGACATGTAAAACGAACGAATTTGGTGAACGGTTATAATTAATTCTAGCGAGGCGAAGAGAAGAGGTAAGCGACGATAATTATAGACTACACTATAATTAGGGCCCTAAGTCAGGAAGGACCCTAGGTGGCACTAAGGGCTTTCTGATTACACTGCACTAGATGGAGACCCTAATTCAGTCGGAGATTGAACGTTGACGATGGCACATGTGCTTTCAAAATATCAGAAAATTGGCACTGCCCTGCCGTAACAGTAGGCATGAATGTGAATGGAAGAAAAGAAGTGTTGGGTCAAAAAATATCTGCTCCTGAGAAATAACGTGCAACATGAACATTTCAGGAATTATTTATAAATGAATTCATATCACACATTCTTCAAAAGCAGTATGTATTTCAAAATATTGCGAAATACCTACATACAACATATATGGGTTTTTTTTTACTGGATAGGCATTTTTTTAAGTGGGAGAATCAGTACAACAGTATAAGCAACTTTGACAATTTTTTTTTTTAAATATTTTTTTTAAAAAATGCATTGACGTTTGTACGATTAAAACTTGTAGCTCGTGAATGGCTTATGCACACCGGATCGAAAGTTCTTAGTTCCTTTTCAGAAATGCCGAAAACCAATCGGCACCTGCCATTTTGTCGCGATTCCTAGATTCTGGTGTTTTTAAATTATATTTAACAGACATGTCATAAGTGACTAGTCGAACTTCCTTAGGAGTAAGACCAAAGGAAATATCGGCAGTTCTGTTAACGTATTTTGTCATTTGCTGTTCCTGGTCTTCGGAAAAAACTTTTGTCCCTGGATTATAGCCCATAGTTGGGTTAGGTACTATCAGGGTTTTCCGATTTTTTGTTTTTGTATCATGACAAAGATTAAACATGCTTGCAGATGCTCTTACAGATCGTCCTTGTAATATTACTTCATACGCTTATTCGTACAACAGTAGTTTTCTTATTTCTTTTTCTCTCCGTCTGCAACAGGTTATTCAATTACATAGTAAATATTTATCTAAAGAATAAAATAAATTGAGAACACACCCACGTGGGAGGGGGGTACCCCTAATGTATAAAATGTCACTGTACATTTAATTAATACACCTATGTTTAATATTTTTCTTTCAAAAAATAAACCATGAAATTTGATTACAATACCTTTGTATGGAAGAGTACCTCAAGTCCGGTTTTAAATTAAGATTTATGTCTTGCTGGCTTGCCCTCAAAGATCAAATTTTTAACTGCTTTCTTAGAGGTATCCAGTTGTATGCTTTGAAAGTTATTGCTTCCTTTATTTGCTCGATACCTAATACTATTTTATACAAATTGTATCTTAACCCGTTGAGTATGATATGACCAAATCTGGTTGTGAAACAATTATCCGTTGAGTATGATACGACCAGATCTGGTCGCGCGTTTTTTTCACTTCTTTGACGTTCTCATATTTATTCATATTTATCTAATTGTTTTACAAAATGATATTTCAATATTCTATATTCGAAATTTCAATGCAATCATTGTGCAGTTGTTCTTTTTATGATTGGTGTAGTAGTTTCGTAGTTATAGTACTTTAAGTCGATGTCGCCGAAAATCCTGCAAAAGACACAGATGCATCCATGAAAATACCCATTTACTCCAAGGGTTAAGAATGATGCTTGTACAGAAATACCTATGATATTTATAATTAGGTCCATCAGAGATTTAGGCATATGTAGGCATTTCTCAACATGTGGTATTTCGTAATGTTGTAGGTTTCATAATATAATTTTAAAATATATGTTGGTATGTATTTCAGAATTATTTTGAAATAACTGCTTTTGAAGTGTGAAAAATATTTGAGCACATTTCACAACCTTTTGAAATAAATTCCTAACACGAAATAAATTATTTCTTTTTTAAGAAGAAAATTTATAACTACCTATTGGAAAAGTTATGGATAGAGAGTTTTCAGCCAAAAAGCATTTATAACGTTAACTAGACAGGAATCACCACTGTGTAAAAACCAGACCACATCGTGACCAGCAAAGGAACTCTCGGAAGGAAGTCGGGGCTTACTACTACCTTTACTTTACTACTACTGCTTACTTACTAACTTAACCCCTCAAGCAGCAAAAGGGACAATTGTCCCAGAATTCATTTTACCGTAGAGCGGCAAAGGGGACATTTGTCCCACCTGAGATCGGCCGATGTTTTCCAATTATTTACTCTTGCTATCTCAAATAAATCATACGGCCTGTGGTATGTGCGAAAAGAGGAGAAGACTCTCTGTCGTTAGCTCGTTGGGTCCATTATTTTTCAAACAGCCGCCATTTTTTAATCTATGATTGAACCAAACCAAACCAAAAACTTCAATATTCATGTTGATTTTCAACACCGAATATTTTTTTATTTTTGTTTGGGTATAAGTAAAACGAAGTTATAGGTTGAATGAAGCATATTGTAATTAGTATAAAAGTATTCACAATTTCTTGCATAGGGTGATTTATTTCCTGCAAAAGCATAGAAATGTTGGAAAAGGCAGTTTATTTTTCTGTACCACAACTGACAGATAATTCTGAATAATACTTATTGCTTTACAAAACGACGTTACAATTATCTAATAGTAAATTTCAATAGGAACATAAAACAGGTCTTCTTTATATGATCAGTATGGTAGTTTCGGAGTAATCGTCGTTTTTCTGAAACGCTATCTTTTTATTGTGATTTATTCTTCTTCTCGTTCTCTAAGAGACACTACAATTCAAACGTCAGCGCTCGAGGGGTTAAGGTGTGCGTGGGACACTAGTTACGGTGGCTATGGCTGCAAATGCACTAGAAAATGCGCTGCCTCTTATGTTTGTGTTTCCGCGCCTGAGGTATCAAAGCCATTTTGTCCGAGACGGGCCACCTGGTTGTGTTGTGACCAGAAACGCATCTGCATCTGCACTCTGATGGAGGAAGCTCAGTTTTTAAATTTTTTTCAGCACTTCCTTCACCAAACAAGAGCTTCTTGTAGCAACAAAGTTTTGCTACTGTTAGATAACGATACTTCTCACATTTTCATCAAGGCTGATTATTGTAAAGAAAATGGCATTGTAGTTCTATCATTTCCACCACATTTCTCCCACAAGTTACAGCCAATTAACTGTTCAGTCCATGCAATGTGTGGATGAGATCAAATCCCGGTCAGACAATTTATCACATACCATCGATAGCGGCGTCCGACTTTACACTTGCTTTCACTCCCCGAAATATACAAGCCG